>CM072787.1:19341269-19671688 GCA_036983795.1 Megachile lagopoda | reverse complement strand
GCGCTGGTTCGATAAATTTTCGAGTTGCTTGGGAAGAGGTGGTGGGTAAAATTCTGCTTATTGCTAGAACATTTTTGTAATATTGATTTGATAATTTTGTTATGATTATATTTTGTTTTGTATTTGCCATTAATAATAATTACTTATAGGAGTTATTAATACATGAAGGAAATGCATTGTAATTAAGATCGCAGTTTGAACTGGGTTAATAATCGTGTTACGAAGTACTTATAATATACATACAAAATGCAATGCATTATTTTCATCTACATACAGTGATAAGCAGATATAAAAATAGAATATATGATAAAACATACAAATACGTATAGAAGATATACGTAATAAAACATATAAATACGTATAGAAGATATACGTATCACCTCCTAGCCGCAGAAAATTTTAGATTTTGTAGACATAATGTTAGATTCTTAGGATGTTTTGGAATATTGAAGCTTTGACATAGCAGTAATAAAGTCCAAGGAACCGTTACTTGTCCGGTTTAACATTTGGTAGGCACATTGAGCCCAGGGTTGGCGTAGTAATATTTCTTTTTTTCGGTACGTGTAATTTTAAAAGTCGAGGCGATCCTTAGGTTTATTACTGCTACGGTAACTTGTAAATCGAGGGACGGATGGGTCACCGGTCAACGATTTTGGGCCGGATGACCGCTGCAGGGGAAAGTGGGATTTTCCAATTCTGTAGGACGTCACACTTTCCCCACCCCGTGTTTCCTCCCTTCTCGGAGTCCCGAGAAGGTTATAAAAAACCATGTACGGGAAGATGCGAGAGAGTCCTCACTGAAAATTGGAATCGAAAACATTAAACTTCCTCCGTATCCGGTATTTCAATTGTTGTCGGCCTATAGTTAATTTTTCCCATCTCTTTACCCGAAATAGTCTACAGTTTCAGAAGTGGGATCAAGGACTTGTGTTGTATTTGAATTTGGAACTTGTTTTTTTTGTGTTCGGGTTAAAGAACTTGTATTTTTTTTCTGTGATTAAGACATTGTGTGGACAATTGTATTGGTGAACATTGCTTGACTTGGTGTGTAATAATTGTTTGTTTGTTGTGGTGCAACGTGGTTAGCACATTGTTTAGTGAGAGTTTTAGCGTGTTGGCGCATATTGTGGAAAAAAAACTCGAGCGACGCTAATCACCTGTAACATGGCGAAGAATTACACACTCAGCGAATTGAGGGAGTTCCTCCGCGTACGGAATTTGCCTGTGTCGGGCTCAAAATCAGAGTTGGTCCTGAGATTGGAGGAGTTCGACAAGGATATTTGGAGCGTATTGGCGGCAGGAAGGGGCAGGATACAGGAGGAAGGTGAACAACTACGGGAGGAGGCCGAAGAGGAAGAAGCAGCAAGCAGTCCACCTGTCCAAGCTGGAGGAAGCCAGGAGACCGATTTCCAGGCACGGGAATTGGAACTCTTGCGACGGGAACGGGATCTCCTGCAGCGGGAAGTTGAGCTCCTGCGCCGCGAACAGGCTGGAGGACGTAGCACATTGAACGCGAGTCCAGGATTGATGTCCACGATGAGCCAGGCCGCGACGACAGCAAGTTTGTGTGTTAAAGCCGTCGGTGATTTGCTGTGCGATTTTGATGGACAGGACGGTACCCTTTGGCGGTGGGAGCAGCAGGTGCGATTGTTGCGTGACACCTATGAATTGGATGATAAGGCTACGCGGATGTTAATTAGTTCCAAGTTGAAGGGACGTGCCGCAAATTGGTTTCATTCAAGAACAGAATTGTTAACAGCGGATGTCGAGACGTTGTTCCGCGAAATGAGAAAGATGTATGACCGTCGACCGAACAAGTTGGCCACCAGAAGGGCGTTCGAGAGCAGAGTTTGGACGGCAGGTGAAAGTTTCGCGGATTATCACCACGATAAGGTGGTCCTGGGGAATCGGGTGCCGATTCCGTCGGACGAGATAGTCGATTATCTCATTGACGGAATTCCGGACTCGCGGTTTCGGGATCAAGCCCGAATATCACGTTTCCGGACGGCGGCAGATTTGTCGGAGGCATTTGAGGCCGTTTCCCTGGAACCGAAGAAGGCGGTTCCTAGTGAACGGAGGCAACCAGCTGAGAGGTCCAGTCAGCCGAAGGAGAAGACGGAGGCGCCAAGGAAACCGGTGAGGTGTTTCAACTGCGGGGAGCAGGGACACATCTCCACGAATTGCACGAAGCCGAGGACGCGGGACCATGGATCGTGCTTTGCATGCGGATCGACGGCCCACCGAATCGCGGATTGCCCGCGACGGCAGCCAACCTCGCGAGCAGGAAACGGCGCGCGGAGGGAACTCGCCGCGACTACGTCGACGAATATGGTCTGCCCCACCCTTCCAGCACCGTACCTGCTACAGTTAAGTTATAGTGTAGTCGATGAAAATAATCATAGTTGCAGATACGTGTTGAGCGCAATGTTAGATTCGGGGTCGCCGATTAGTTTAATTAAAGACATTTTTGTACCGGTAGAAGCGCGCAGTCCGTTGCCGAGTCATACCCCCGAATTCGCGGGAATTAACGGCTCGCGGTTGGAAATTTTAAGTTTATTTAATTGTAAAGCGGTAGTTGAAGACGTGCCAATAGAATTAACTTTTTACGTAGTGCCCGGGAATACGATGGCATATATGGCGGTACTTGGTCGAGATTTCTCGTCGAACGCGACAATAAAATTGTCATTTGAGGATGGACCCGTAGTGTCCTGTAGAAGTAAATCGTTGGAAGATTTAAATACCGTTGTGACGCAAATAATGAGTATCGATTGTATTGGCGAACCTGTAACTGCGACCGAGAAATTACAGATAAACCCTGACATTGACCCCGAAATTAGAGAACGGATTAAAAAATCGTATGAGTTAGATTATTTAGAGACGATGAATTCAAGTACGGAACGCATTAACTTTGAGATGAAAATCGCATTGATGCATACCCAACCGATTAGTTGTAGACCGCGACGACTCTCGTACGCGGATAAGGGTAAATTACAAGATATTTTAGACGATTTACTAGAACGGGGAATAATCCGGCCAAGTGAATCTCCTTATAGCAGCCCGATTGTTTTGGTTAGGAAAAAAAATGGAGAGACACGACTTTGTGTAGACTATCGCGAGCTTAACAAGATTACCGTTAAAGATAATTTCCCTTGCCAATTGATAGACGACAATATTGACCGGTTAAAAGGTAAATGTTTCTATACCGCGCTAGACCTGAAGGATGGTTATTACAATGTTCGGATGGCAGAGGAATCGGTTCAATTCACATCTTTTGTTACGCCTCTCGGGCAATATGAATTTTTGTATTGTCCGTTTGGATTGACCAATGCGCCGAAAGTTTTTGCCAGATTCATTAAACAGTTGTATTCAGAATTGATTCGGGCTGAAAGAGTATTAGTTTATTTCGATGATTTCTTAATTGCCACTGAGACACTAGATGAGCATTTACAGACTCTACAGGAAGTGTTCCGGACTGCAGGGAAAAACCGGTTAGTTTTTAAATTAAATAAATGTGTTTTTGCTCAATCGGAGATTGATTATTTGGGGTATCGGGTCAATGTTGAAGGGATTCGACCAAACGATGATAATATAAAGTCGGTACTTAATTATCCAATACCGCGTAATGCTAAGGATGTACACCGATTTGTGTCGTTAGCGAGTTATTTTCGGCGTTTTGTACCTGGGTTTTCGATTGTAGCGAAACCCTTATATGATTTGATAAAACAAGGGGAATTAAAGCAATTCGAGCTTCGAGACGGACTTGTGTACCGTAAAGATAAAACGAAGAAACTATTATTTTATGTACCGCGATCTATGGAGGATAACGTTATTCGTACTTGCCATGATGATCTTGGTCATGTAGGGGTAGACAAAGTTGTGAACAATCTAACGAAATTGTATTGGTTCCCTAGTTTGCGACAGAAAGTGAAAGAATATATTTCTAATTGTTTGCGATGTATTGAATTTTCGCCGTTAGATGGTAAACAGACGGGGTATTTGCACAGCATCCCTAAGGAAAAGGTGCCGTTTCATACTTTACACTTAGATCATCTTGGGCCACTTGAGAAAACAGGAAAAGGTTTTAAACATATATTCGCGGTAGTTGACGGGTTTAGTAAATTCATTAAATTGTTTCCGTGCGAGTCCACAGGTACCCAAGAGGTGATAAAATTTTTGAGGGAATATTTTCGGGCGTATAGCAAACCAAAACGGGTAATTACGGATCGAGGGACCGCGTTCACATCAGGTAGTTTCGAAGAATTTGTAGGGGACGAAAATATTAGTCATATTTTAATCGCCGTGGGTACTCCTCGTGCAAACGGGCAAGTTGAACGTTTCAATCGCGTAATAACTCCGATGCTCGCGAAATTGTGTGAAACACCAAGTAAATGGGACCGCGTGCTGGATCAGGTTGAATTCGCGTTGAATAATACGGTGTGTAGGGCGACAAATGATACCCCTAGTCGGTTAGTATTTGGTATTGAGCAGGCAGGAAAACTAAATGATAATTTGCGAATGGTATTGGAATCGGCCTCCGATGAGGTGAGAGACTTGGAAGGTATACGCGAAAGGGCAGGAAAAGTTATTGAAAGAAATCAAGCGGTCAATGAAAATTATTATAATAATCGACATAAGGATGTGTTAGCATATAATGTTGGGGACTATGTAATGATCAGGAACGTGGATACCACAGCGGGTGTAAATAAAAAGTTAATACCTAAGTTTAAGGGACCGTACGAGGTAAAGAAGGTTTTGGATTGTAATAGATATGTTATTGGTGACATTGACGGATTTCAGTTAACACAAATGCCGTATAATGGTGTTTTGTCCCCGGATAATATGAAACCCTATATTGCGATGTAACTGTAGGAATAAGGATGTATATAGATTAGTAATTAGAAAGTGGGAATGGGTTTATGGTATGAGTATGCGTGCGTGATTTAATCGGGTTGAAAAGTATTGTACTGGTTTTGTATCGTGTTCGGTTTGTCTATTGTGCTGGGTTAGCCGGGGCGGCTAACAGGTCAGGATGGCCGAACTGTAGACATAATGTTAGATTCTTAGGATGTTTTGGAATATTGAAGCTTTGACATAGCAGTAATAAAGTCCAAGGAACCGTTACTTGTCCGGTTTAACATTTGGTAGGCACATTGAGCCCAGGGTTGGCGTAGTAATATTTCTTTTTTTCGGTACGTGTAATTTTAAAAGTCGAGGCGATCCTTAGGTTTATTACTGCTACGGTAACTTGTAAATCGAGGGACGGATGGGTCACCGGTCAACGATTTTGGGCCGGATGACCGCTGCAGGGGAAAGTGGGATTTTCCAATTCTGTAGGACGTCACACTTTCCCCACCCCGTGTTTCCTCCCTTCTCGGAGTCCCGAGAAGGTTATAAAAAACCATGTACGGGAAGATGCGAGAGAGTCCTCACTGAAAATTGGAATCGAAAACATTAAACTTCCTCCGTATCCGGTATTTCAATTGTTGTCGGCCTATAGTTAATTTTTCCCATCTCTTTACCCGAAATAGTCTACAATTTTGAAATTTTAACGGCCACGAGACGCGATCTCTATTTTTCGGGATATTTTACGATATTTACTTTCGGGGTGTTTTACGATATTTACTTTCGACCACGCGGTACTTTCGCCCGTTGTTACGGTCGGGGCTTTCAATAATCATTTAAAGGTGTGGTTGTTGATGGATTCTCTGCGGGTTTTATCACTACGTACATGGCTGACCCTACGCACTTAAAGCTACTTATCTGCTATGCGATTAAAGGCTGAAACTCTTTTTAACTCTTATTGATTATGACCAGTAGTTGCCGATCGGTGCACAAAAGTCCCGGTTTCGTGATCTTAGAAAGAACTTAAAGCGGGGCTTATCGAGATATCCACGGCAGATACTAGGCGCGAGATATTCGGAAAAATTTTATTAGAATACGTGAGAAACACTCTCGGCAATTGCCAAATACGGAATATCGGAATACATGTCCTAGTGTCGAAACGTGGACATACTGTCATCGCCTCCACTCTTCCATCAGTCTCCTTCTTCCTCCTCCTACCCCTCGGAGTCCTCCTAGTCTATCTTGGAACTTTAGCGAGTAGCGGCAGGGTAGCGGCAGCGTTCTCTTTCCAGTCGCTCTTCGCCGGTGCCTCTCTATCCGTTCGATATCGCGAAGAGGGTCCTTGCGACTTAGTATTTTTACCCGTGAACGATATCCTCATAGCTTCTCGTGATAAAACCCACATCGTTTGTTTCAAAGAAGAACTAACAAAGGTCTTCGATGTCAAGGATCTTGGATACTCCAAATATTGTCTCGGAATTGAAATATCTCGGAATAGAAACGGGACACATCTATTTCAAACTAGATACGTTTGTAACGTTCTAGAAAAATTCGGTATAACCGATTTTAACCTGATGAAGATACCTCTGGATGCGAGTGTCAAGCTGCATGATGCTGTCGAAGACACGAATGTGGACGAATTAAAACTACTCCATCGTGAACCTCTGGATTCGCTGATATACCTGGCGCAGGGAACTCACGTAGTGAACGTGCTAAGCCAATGGTGTACCGCTTTTGAACGTATTCATTGGATATCTGACAAGAGGATACTTAGATACGTCAACGGCACCATGACCTACAGATTATAATACACGAAGTGTGGATAGCTCTTTATCGGATATGCGGCTGCTGATTAGGGGAAGTGCCGCCAGGATCGCAAGTCGTACACTGAATTAGTCTTCCTATTAGCAAACGCTTCTATACCGTGGGAGTCGTTAAAGCAAAGGACTATAGTTCTCTCGTCCACTGAAGCGGAATAAACCGTCCTTAGCGATGCTGCAAGGGAAGCAATTTATCTACATATCTAAACTTCTTTCAGATATCAGCTTGCCATCACTAGGGAAGGTGATCCTCCATAATGACCTCCATAATGATCTTATCCGTTCCTATCCTTACCAATTCCGAAATATCTTTTAATATAATGTTGTTGAAGCCTCTATTTAACATAAGGATATTTACTACCTCATTCATTACCCCTCGCCATTCTTGGATCGCTAGAACCAGTTTTTCTTTATTTAATTCCGTTTCCGCCCTGATAAATTTAAGGGTCAGGTCTTTAATAACCTGACTCAGCTTAATCTTGTTTACTTTTTTTAAGTCTTTACTCTTTCCATACTCTTTAATCTCGTTCCCACCTATCTCTACCAGTTCTTTAGCTAATTCTAGTTCCGCTTTCATCCCTTCTTCTATATCTGTCTTCTCCATAATTATAACATCCATTTTATCCGCAGCCCTTTCGCTCATCCCCCTATCTCCTTGTTCTCTACTTTCTCCCTTCTTCTTTAAAAGAGTTTCACTTACCTGTTCCTTGTCCTTCACTCCGTTCTCCATGTCCTCCTTCTCTTCGTTCCTGTTCTCTGCCCTCTCGTTTACCCCTATTATATCCTCCAAGTCCTCCTTTTGTAGTTCGCTGAACCTATCGATCGCTCTTAAACATTTCTCAGCACTTATGTCAGCACCTGGGCAGTACTGGAGCGAGAAAGCAGAGGCTTTGACGGACCGCCTTGCTGAGATGTTCCTGGACAGTGAACTCCGGTCGTCAGCCCTTTCAAGTACAGACACATCCGCTTGACGAGACTGAACGACTCAGTAACATCCGCCAAGGTGACAGCCGTGATTGTGTCGACATCTGGATCCAAAAAAGAACATAAGAGGTCCTCCTCAACGGGTAAAATGTCCCCTGGCAGCCGTCAAAAATACGGTATGAGCCTGAAGGATGGGCCTTAGTCAAAATCAAGGTCCTCCCCCCGCGCTCGATGCAGTGTTTTCGTTGTCTAGACGTAGGTCACAGCAGGCAGTGAGTGCACTACTGAGGTGCATCGGTCAGACCAGTGTTACGCGTATGACCGGATAAGTGATCGGGCGAATCCTAGCCCTACACTGGTGTCCTTAGAGTTCTGAACAGGACTGAAGGCTTCAATCCTTCAGGCCAATCTTAAACACTCGTCCAAGGCAGAGAATATCTTCATCGGAACCCCGGTGCGTCCTCAGTGGGAGTCGATCGTCGAGCTTTCACGAGCAACGAGCTCCGCTGCGCGCCTCATGACAGAATGGTGTATGGCAAAGGAGAAAGAAACTTTAAGCGATCATCTTTATGTAAGAATGGAGTATTGGCACAACTAGGAGCCGACGTTTTATAGCTACATCACTGCGGAAGTAGGCAATCGTGAAGGTGTATGAGGACGCCGTAATGGCTGTGTACCTTGCCATGGCCTGGCCGGAGGGTCCGGTTTGGCCAGTCGTTGATGTGAACAAGGATGGTCGAATGGTTTCGGGAAGCATTGATAGACATAAGTGATGCTGCAATGCTCCCAACGACCTCAAAAAGTGGGCAACACATTAGCAGACGGACGATATCACACGGTTGCATGATCAATGTAAGAATATCTGTCGCCGGTGCCAACATGCTTGCTGCAACAGGAATCACAACATGGCGAGCGAGGTGGAGTTCTGAAATACGTATATGGAGATGAAAAGGACTCTCAGAGCTTTCACTGCGGATGCAAAATCTCGGGTCCTAGAAGCCTTTTCCGGGTCTTTTTTTTTTTTTTTTTTTTTAGGACCGAAACCATCGCCGAGTTGGTGTTCCTCAGCCTGGGTGTGGAGCATTCGCCTTTCGGCATCTCTTCCACACCCGGCGTAGGATGGCCGGTGGGGACACAGGTTAGGTAGGATTAGGCCCCTCTACTTTTCGCAACCCGGCTTGGGACGGGCTATGGCAGTAGCCCCCTGGTCGGTACGCCCCTCCCTGTGGGAACGCAGGGTAGCCGCCTTCCAGGGCGTGTTAGGTCGGTTAAGTAAACCTATCCTATAAAAAAATCCACCTAAATACATCCATCCACACAAAAACCACACACACACGAGAAAAAACCAAGAGACATCCCTCTATAACCCATTCACACTAAACTTCATCCATACCACTACATACGAATCCCAATAAATAAATAAATAAATAAATAAATTAACCCTCCACATAAATGAAATAAAAAATACCAAAACCACGTAAGCAAAAAGCTTCAAAAACCTAGTATATAAATAAAACCAACACTACGTCCTCCTCTATCTAACACACACTCTGTAAAGGGGGGTCTGCTGTCAGAATAAACAAAAGAAAAAACTACCTAAAGAAAAACCGAACAAAAACAATGTGAGCGATCACAACGGGGGGGGGTAAGGATGAGGTAAGGAGGGGAGAGAGGGGAGGTAATAATAAATAAAAAATAACCACAAGGGAATAACTTAAAAGAACAACAAAATATGAAACATATATGTCCACACAGCAGGGAACCGGTACAAAAAATGTGAAATAGGACAAAACATACATACACAACATAAAGATATAGAACTGGCACATACCATCTAAACTCTAAACTTCACTAAAAACAACAACAAAGAAAAATAAAGAACAAAAACAAAAAATTAAAATAAAATAAAAATGGGAATAAAAATAAAAATAACCCCCGCTGGCCGCTCAACCCTTCGAACAATAGGGAGAAAATAAAAGCCTAAAAACCTTTATCACGATCGTCCTTTTCCTTCTCTTCCAGAATATCTCTAATACATGCGGACGCAGTGTTCCAATTTTCCTGACCCTTAAGTAGGAAAATACCTAATTTTGTAGCACAAGCATGATCCCCGTCCCCATCCCCCAAGCTAAAGTGATGTCTGTCCCGGAAAGGTCCGCAAAATTCACACTGGAAGATCGTGTGCCCCACGTCATCCAGTCTGTGCCCGCAATAGGCACAGGCCGCAGATCTCCTTCTACCAACTTTTTTCAAAAAGGCGTTAAAGACGCCGTGTCCGGACAGGGCCTGTGTTAAAAAGTAGCCAATTTCCCCAAGTTTCCTATATTTCCTATAGTTCATAGCCGGATCGATCATAACCCCCAGGCATTTGATACATTCACTAGGGTGTATCTTCACCCCCTTTACCAATACGTGGCACTGCAGGGACTCTCTGTTATTGGCAGAGATCCCGAAGTTAATGACCTCTGTTTTTGTAGAGGAAATCTGGAGGCCAAGCCTCTCAATTGCCCGTATAATCTTGGTAAGTACCTCATTAATTTTACGAATAATACTTTTAATCTTTTTTCCAGCGCAAATCACGAGGGTATCATCGGCATAGCAGATGATCCGAAGTCCAGTCGCCGAGGAAACCCTCAGCACCGAATCAAAGGCCAGCACCCAAATTAGTGGTCCGAGGATCGAACCCTGCGGGACCCCCCTATCTATAACAAAGGAGTAATCACCTCCTTCCAGGGTGATGACCCCCTTCCTATCTGAAAGATACGAAGCAATAAGGGCCTGGAGATAAGCCGGGATCCTTATCCTTTTAATCACATTAAGAATCGCCACCCATTCCATAGAATTAAAGGCGTTCTTAATGTCCAAGGCCACTGCGATTAATTTCTTTTTATCTTTTCTTCCTGCACGTACAAAGTTTTTTAGGTCCAGCAACGCGTGAATAGTGGACTTCCCTTTCCTAAATCCGTACTGCCTGTCATATAGTGCATAATTATTTACAATCCATTCCTCAATCCTCACACATAATATCCTCTCATATAGTTTCCCGAACTCGCTAACCAAACAAATCGGTCGGTACTTCTTCTCCTTTTCATTAACTCCCTTCGGTATTAAGACTACCCTAGATTCCTTCCAACCCTTGGGAAAACTAAGACCCCTAGTAAGGCGTGACAGGAGTCCCGCCACCTCCTCACTCTTCCTGAGGGCCACGAGCTTTATCAGAGAGCCCGGGACCCTGTCCGGACCCGGCGCCCTCCCGACCTTGATCCTTTTCGCAGCCCTTGTGACTTTCGCCCCACTAATTTTCAACTCATCTCCGGCCTCCACCCTCACGTCCTCCAATGTGAACTCTGGTATTCCCCCTGCCATCTCCCCTCTCGGGAACGACTCCCCAATAATCCTTACCCCTTCCTCCCTACCAAGGGGGGGGGGGGGGGGGGGGGGGTTGACCTTCCTAATTTTCCTGAAAACGATCTTATAGGCCATTCCCCAAACATCCAAATCAAGCTTCTTTATAATTGCTCCCAACACCTTTTTTTCTTGTCCTTGATCATTTTTCTCAATAGCTGCCTATGCCTATTATACCTTCTTAACGCACGTTCGTACTCATCCTTCCGTCTCTCCCTGTTTTTCTTCAGTCTAGTGACCCTTCTATCACATTTATTGCAACCAATCCAAGCCTCTCTTACCTCCGAATCCCACCAGTAGGCATGTTTTTTTCCCTTTGCTCCTTTCCCCTTCCTCCTCAAGTGCTTATCACAGATCCTCCCTAGGATCCCGCATATTCTTTCCCCCAATTCAGCTACCCCCACAACCCCTACATCCAAGCTTAGAATCTCCATACATGCACTTTCAAAATCCCTAATAAAAACATCTTTCTTTTTTTCCACGTCTCCAAGGACCCAGCCCGGGTGTATCAACGATGTATCCTTTTTCGCGCCTATGACCATTTTCTCTTTCAGGGTATATTTGATAAATCTGTGATCACTCAAGCTCTCCTTGGTATCCACCTGCCAACCCACCACGCGATCTGCCAGATCCCTGAAGATGAATGTAACATCCACACATGAGGCCCCAGCACCCCCCACAAAGGTATGCACATCTCCGGAGTTAACACATACAAAACCCTCCTCAACTAACCACCTCTCTATGATCCTACCCCTTTTGTCCGTCCTTTTATCTCCCCATAGGGTTGAATGGGCCTTCAGGTCCCCTGCTAAAATTACCCTCATACCATGATTCTTTTTTATTACCCTAATTTCTCCCTCCAAACCCTCCCAGTAGCGTATAAAGTCCGCGTAAGTCCTGTTAAGGGAAAAATATACAGATAACAGGACCACATCCCCAAATCCAACAATAACATAACCCTCCCCTTCCTTAAGACCCTTTAGCTCCCTTCGCAAATTTAATCCCATAATGACCGCCGATCTATCCCTATTCCAAAAAACCACGTTTTGCCCCATAGAACTCGGGGGTTCACTAATTAGTGCCACCGAACACCCCTCCTCTTGCATCTTATTGAGGAGAAGGTCCAGGGTCAGAGTCGACCTGTTCAGGTTAATCTGGATTATTCTGGTATCCATTTTTTATATATTCTACATAAACTCCTCCCCCGAGCCTTCATCCCCTTCCTTGCTACTCTCTAGTATCCTATCATCTATTGCCTGCAGGGCCCTCCTTGCCCTATCCATTTCCAGATCCACCACTGTGTGGCGGGCTAAAAATCCCGCATCATCATTCCCCTCACCCTTCCTTCCTATCAGGTTCCTCCTCCTACTTCCTGCTATCTCCCTACCCTTTTCCATCCTATCCGCCTCCCTTCTCTCATCCTTATTCGTCCCCTCCCTTATTTGTTTCCTTGTGCACTCCTCCGTAGAGTGCCCAAGACCTCCGCACCTCCAGCACCTAATCAATAGTCTGGTGTATCTACTAACTACGCAGTTAGCCCAACCAACCCTAATCACTCTCTTCTCCAGTACGGCCTCTGCCAACCTTATGGGGAGCTTAATAAGAGCTGTTTGGTGTTCCCCCTGTTCCCTGACTAGCCTAACAACTTCCACCAGTTCCAATGTCTCCTACCCGGGTGGTTCCATTCCTAAATTTTGATATATCACTCTCTTCAGTTCCTCCTTCCCTACTAGGGGGTCTATTCTCCTAATTCTCAAACCTTCCCTAGGCTTCAGTTTCCTCACAGTTCCCTTTTCCCCTATCCTATCAGCTACATGCTGGAACCAATCATCCACCCCTTCGCTACCCTCCATTTCCACTAAAATCTCTCCACTCCTAGCCATCCTAATGGTCCTTATTTGTAGCCCCTTTGGGGAATCTACCATCTTCTTAAAATTATTAATATCCTTAAGACGCTCGGTCACCTTATATCTAACTAATAATGCCTGGCCCCTGTGCTTCCTAACACCCCCTTCCTTTCCCGCATGGCCTACTCTAGCACCTCCTTCCTTTCCCCTTGATCCCCGGACGTCGCCCCTACTCACTCCCCCTTCCTCCCTACTAACCTCCCCTATCAGTCTAGTCCCCCGCTTCCTATCTACTTCCTTCTCCTTTCCGCTATTCTCCCTCGTTACCCCCTTCTTCCTCTGGTCCTTCCGTACGACCTCACTCCACATGGGAGTGGAGTGGTACTCCATCACATCCTCCGTCTGGACCGCAACCGAGCAAACTCTCCTTCCCCTAAATACCCAGGTCCTTCCTTCCTCTCCAACCTCCTGTTTACTCTCCCCTTCCTTACCTCCACCTGTTTTCAGAACATCCGTTCCCTTTTTTTCCTGCTTCCTTGCCTCTTCTCCTTTGTCCCCTATGAGTTGCCTCATTCTCTGAATTTCCCTCGTTACTGGGCTTAGGGCCTCATCCCCTCTTTCACTCCTATCCTCCCTACCCCTATCTTCCCTTAACTTCTCCTCTACATATCCCTGCCCCTTACAGTCTCTCCCAAGATGACCCGTCTGCCCACATGTGAAACATACCCCTTGCTTTAGTTTACAGGACCAAGACAAGTGCGTCCGGGACCCGCACTTGAAACACTGCCTGTTATCCTGGTATTCCTTAATCAAACAATTGGTCTAGCCTAACTTAATTCTTCCTGTTTTCACGAGATCCTGAGCCACCCCATAAGGAAATTCAACACACGCTGCGTTATTACTGCTCGCAGCCTTCCTGAAGAAAATCACTCGGAAATCCTCTATCTGATACGTATTGGTAAGTATACTCTTCATACCTTTCTCCTCCAAATCGAAATCAATTCCGGTAAGAATTAAGTTCTTCCTTTTCCCTACGACCGCCTCACATACCATATTAGCAACCTCGAATTTCCTTGCTAAAACCTTGATATCCTCTTCCTTATCGGGATAGAAGAGGATGTTCCTGCCCCCCCCCCCCTCCCCTCTGACCTGCCTAATCCAACGCAGCCTACTATTTCCAATGTCAATCCTGCTCTTAATTTCCTTTAACATCGTATGAAAATCCTTGTCTTCCTCACACCTAACCTTTATAAATCCTATAACCCCCTCCCTATCAATTCCCTCCCCTTCCCTATCTAACTTCTCCTTACCGTCACCTACAGTCGTATCTACCCCCTGTCGCCCTCTCGTTACCCTTGCACTATCCTTACCTGTATCCATTTCCGGTGCCGCCCTCCTTTTGTTTGGCTGAGGGGTTAGCCTAATCAACGAGTCCTCACTATCAGTGTTCGAGCTGAGCCCCCTGCCTGGCTTTTTCCTCTTCCTTACAGCGCAGAAAGGCTCCTCACGTACTTCTAATTCCTCCAACCCCATCCCCTCCCCTCTTATCCCCCCTTCATCCTCCTCCCCGCTCTTAGCCCCACCTCCTACCTTATCCTTTAGCCCCCCACTAATCTTATTAGTACCCACCCTTACTAATTCCATGATGTCCCTAAGACGAGCACCACTAAATCTAGGACTAGACATAAGGATGTTTACCGCTTTATTAATATCCCTAATCCATTCCAGCAAACACGCTTCAATCCTACCCCTATCCATAGCAGTTTCTGCCTCAATTATCCTAACCATCGTCCCCCTTACCAATTCACTGACCTTTCCCTTAACCTCCCTCTTTAAATTTCCGCTTCCGCTAAAAATCGTCACAATTTCCTTATTGATATCCCCTATGTCACCTGCAATCCCCATTAATGCCTTAAGTCTCGTACCACTTTCACCCCCCGCTACACCATCCACCCTGCCGAATCAGGGGAGCGACTATCCCTCCTCTCCCTTGTTCGAACAATCACCTGGCTAAACTCTCCTGAGTCCTCCTGTCCCTTCCCCTCCTCCTCCGTTATCCTATCATCCTCTCCCTGCTCCTTCCCCTTACTCTTTTCGCCGTGACGCCCTTCCTTGTTTCCTCTATCCATCCTTTGTACCCCTGTAGTCTCATAGACTATCTCAGAGTCCCCCAACTCCTTTCGTTGCGTATCCTCATTATTTTCTCCTCTATCCTCTTCCCATCCCACTCCCTTACCCTCTACCGTCCAATCATCCTTACTCCTTTCAATCCTTTCCTCGTCTCTATTCCCTCCAGAAGTTACCCCTTCCGTGACCCCCGCTTCTATCACATCCTTCTTCTCCTCCAAGAATCTCTTAATTAGATCCGAGCCTTTAGCCTTATCCTCCTCCCTTCCATGCGTCATTTTAGATTTAATTTTGTTTAATACATTTTCCATATTTGGTCCCACGTATAGGTCGAAAGAACGGTCCACCGTGGCAGAGCCGCCATACCACGGCAAGCCTGATACAATCGGGGGGCGGCCGGTCCCCGGAGGTCGGCATGCTAGGGACTGATGCACCCACCAGCCACGCAGCCCCGCAAGGATCACAAGGACCCCAGGAGACTACGCGCCCTCATCACCGCAGCCAAAGCTTGCGGCTAGGGAATTTTTTATAGAGGTTTTCATTCTCGCGGCCTAACCAATTAAGGTAAGATCCCCGTTCCTGCGAGACATGACCACAGGTTTACGGTATACTTAGAGCTCAGGTAACCCTGGGATTGCTAAGTCCCATACTGCAGGTGTTTTCAGGTAACCCGCAGCCCCCGAGGCGCCGTTCTCTCGTTCGCATGGAGGAGCTCACCCACCGGCAGTCAACCAAGGTCAACTACAGGTAAGTATAGAACTCCTCCATCCCAGCGACCACCACGAGGAGGTGAGAGATCCGACTTGTGTCACACTGACACCATTCGGCCGCCGCTTTTCCGGGTCTGGGGATGGGCTCGACAACCCGTCGGTGCCTTCCTAGGCTCCATCAAACCCCACAATTATAGAAACCTGCCGCAGAATAACACCATGCGATGACCAACTAAGTTGTCAAACTGTTCCTAGTGGAGCACTGTCCACTAATAACAATTCACAAAATAATAATGAAGAAAATGTGGGTGTAACAATACCACACCATCCAGTGCAACTTCACGGATTTTATCTTCTCCCCTTTAATTGATGGGTAGCTTAAACCAAACGTCCCAAAATAATCAACTAGTTAGTTACAAATACTGTGACAAATTCTTTAATTCGTTCAGAGGACTGGAAGTGAATAAGTCCGCACCGCGCAAAGAAGAAACTAACAAAACTAGATTTAGAAAGACCTAATCTCATTGGGGAAGCATATTGGAGAACAAGTTAATAATATAAACAATACTATTAATACTAATTTATTGCCCATTACAACTGAAGAGGTAATGAAATTTAAACCAAAAATCGAAGCAGCAAGTGAAGCGGATGGTTTATTACCGAAACAATGGATAATTATGGTACCAAATGCAATGAAAGCTATAATAATGAATATTATCTTATTTTCAATTAAAGGGCCTAGTCGAATAAGGTGGTCAAATGTGCCCTTGAGTCAAATGAAAAACCCAATACGTCAGTCGATAGCGTATCTAAAAAAAAATCTCACACCAAGTTTCAACCCCTTCTCTCATCCGTGGGAGTAGTAAAAGGGAGAAAACGAAATTCCGGTATTTGGGCTATTTTGCCTATTTAATTTGGTACAAAAATTCTGAAAAAATTCTGAAACATTAAGGTCCATATAGCGCATATTATAGAATTTTTACAGATTTTTTGATCGCAAATTGTAGTTGTGAAAAATTAAAAACCGAAAAAAAAATCGGAAAAAATGCGATTTTTTATTGAAGATGTCGGAGCACTACTTTTATATTAACGTCGTAGTTAGGTGTTGGTATAACTATTATCCCCTAATTTTTTCAGATTTTTCAGTGAGGTGCGCCGTAGTTAAAAAAATCAAAAACCGATTTTTTCGCGCGAAAAACAAACTTCTACTTTGAATTTGTATGTCTTTTTCCTATAAAATATGTGTAGGAGTACAGCGGTAACCGTTGCACCGCGAATATGTTAGAAAGATCGCGAATACAAACAATAATAACACCGCGCAGTCAAACAGCTGATCCGGCGAAGCCATTACCGACGAGCGCGTCGACCCGAGTGTGTGTGCGTGTATGATTGAGTTCGTGAGTGTGACGGTGCGTCAAGCGAAGCGAGTGTTAGAAAACGGTCGCGATCCTAACGACTATCGAAAACTCGCGAAGGGTTTGAACACAAAAATCGAGAATATTCAGGCGCCGTGTGAATATAAGGACGCGACCACGGCGCGACGAGAGAGCATAACGAGTCACGAGGCGAAATTACGAGTACGAATATGATTGCGACGACGATTACGATTTATGGACTACGATTTGCGAATTACAATTTACGGATTTCGTATTTATTGTTTTTCGTGCGTGTCTTGTATCTGTTATACGTGTACTTTGTATCTTTTCCGTGTGTTCTTTTATGCGCGGTAAAATAAAGGGTTAGTTTAAAAAAATTCTAAACCTACATATGTATTTTAACAGGATTCACGTTCACACAAATGATTTATGGATTACAACAATGGAATTATCTTAATTAATTAGTTTTATGTTATGTTCTTTATATACTGAAATGTTAGAGCGTTTTCCACCGGCTTGGGTTAAGGCTCCAGACTCGTAAACCGCTGGGTGCTCTTTTTGGCGCTGGTTCGATCCCGCCCAAACTAATTTTTTTCCTTTCTTTTTTTTTTAATTTTTA
This sequence comes from Megachile lagopoda, assembly GCA_036983795.1. Taxonomy (NCBI): domain Eukaryota; kingdom Metazoa; phylum Arthropoda; class Insecta; order Hymenoptera; family Megachilidae; genus Megachile; species Megachile lagopoda. The sequence goes on along the minus strand of CM072787.1, from coordinate 19,654,018 downwards.
ATTTTTTTTATTCTGATTATATAGCAATGGATATTACTTATTTAAAAACATTTCTAATGTATCTGAGGAATATTTCAAGGTTTTTTTTTTTTTTTTCAGTGGGGGAAATGCATTTACGTACAGTCCTGATGTTCTCGGACTAGTGTGGGACTCCTATGTTAATCGCAGACTACCCGCTAAAACCCCCACTACCTATTGAAATAAAAATAATTTTAAGTATTTTGATTACATGTCTTAATTGTGCTACGATTTCATATATTTTTAATTTTAAATATTTTATTTTTCGTAACTTACCACTATCCATTGTTGAAGAAATATTATATCTACGTATTAATCGTCATCGCTGTCTTCATTTATAACCGGTATCACTTGCTCCGTTTGAAATATTTTGCTTAATATCTCTGCAGGTCGTACAATCGTTGACAAATACCGTGCATGACTTAAGTAATAAATTATTGCTGCTACGCGTGAACAGCAGCCAATGGTACGATTACCATTAGCACATTCACAACAATAACGTTTCATGCCTGAATAGCCTATTGAATTTGGTGTATAATCAATGAAACATCTGTACGTTTTACTATTTATATGTCGCGACCTGACCTGAAACTTAATTATATGTTCTTGTTCCTTCAACATAAGGATATTAATATTATTATCTGCATCGATTATTTCAGCTAAATAAGAAATTGCTTGAGATAATTGGTACAAGCCGGTAAAAAGAATTTTCAAATCATTTTCTATCTCTAGAAAGTCGAGAAGATCTGAAGCTACTATTTGTTTGAATGGAACTGTTCGTCTGTATCAACGGTTTGTCTCGACTTCTAACGCTAAGGAATTACTAATATGTTGTTGACATAACATTCGGTTTATAACTTCATTTGTATTCCCTATATCTGAATTTAAACGTTTACCAAACTTATTATTTAAGAACTCTACAATTCTACAATATAACCTGATCGATGGAAGCAATTTGTTATCTAACTGATTATGGAGTAGACGATACTTTTGCTCTATAATACCGTGTACGGCTTCGACGACCCATCTAACTTTTGTTACTTGACGAGAAGCATTTGACTCTACTGTTGTTAATTGATTCCGGTTGCCTTTCAATGCGGGCATCAAAACTCTATAGCCTAATTGTTTCAAATATGCTTCTATGTCCCGAAAACCCCTACAGTTGGGGCAATATCGCTCTTCGTAAAATTCTCGAAGGGTTGGAGATTGACCCGCAGAAAAATTACGCAAAGAGTTGCCGGAGTTCCGACGGAACGAAAAACACAATTTATTTTAATGTATGTACAAAACTCAACACGCATAAAATACGAACAATAAAGTCACACAAAAAACGTTATGTCTAATTAATTAAGGGGGGCAATACCGTTAGAATCTTAAAAAATTGCAAAATTTTTTTTTTCTATAAAATGTTAGTGCAACATCTCAAAAATATAGTCTCAAAATTTTAAAGCGTAATACGGAGCCCTTTTGATGTTATGGCCGATTATTGTGACTCATTTCTAGTATCGCGCCGCAGATATTCACGCGCTCGATGCGGAGGGCTATGTAGCAGATTTGTTATTATCATGCCATTGCTGTGTTTGAAATTTTGTATTTTTACGGAGAATGAGCTTATGAAGAAAAAGCAACTTTACGAGTAAGCCGCAAGATTATTATATGGCGCAGGAATCGCAGATTAGTTGGTAAATCATTGAAATTATTCAGGTTCTACTTATCGAAACTTTAAACGCATTTTTCTCAAAACTACATTTTTAAAATTGGCGTGACTGATAACTCAAAAACTAGTTAATCAATCGCGCTCAAATTTTTTGCACATATCCACGACAATACTATCTAACATATGAACCTAAATGTACGAAATAAATTTAACATTAAAGTCCTTTTTTATTGCAAAATATTGCGAAAATTTTCAGTAAAATTCAAAGTTTTTCTTTAAAAGCGCGCCATTTCTTCAATTTTCCATATTTTTCACATTTCTTAGGTTCATCTACTAACTGTGAATGTTAATAATCGAAACATCGTTTGCAAACTTGTTTCAGACCAATGTAACTCAAGCTAGAAGTCACGCCGTTTCACGAGACGCGCCGAAACACTTCCAGGAAAGACTATCATATTTCCGTCATTTTTAAATATTTAAAAAAAAAAGAAAATATGTTGTAATAGGCAATAGTTATAATAAATTATACCTGAAATTTCGAAAATACAAGACAAAGATATCCTGTACAAAAAAATTCACAAATATCAGCTTATTTTCATTTATCTAAAGGTATTGCCCCCTTTAAATAATGAAAGAAATGTCTTAAGAAACTCCCGAAGCAGTACGTTCGGTTTTAAAGATTTAAAGCAATTTCTCGCAGACAAAAGCAAAACGAGATGTCGAAGCGAGCTCGAACAAATTCGGAATAATCCAAGCGTAACGGTCGAGGCGCTAAATAGATAGTTTTTGCGGAGATCACTGCCGCCTCCCCACATCATCCTCGCCACGAGTCCAAGTAGCCGGCTTGAGCTAGACAACGAGCGAGAGAGACAGCTGGCCTACCGCGCTCGTCTAAACATTAACCGTTTTCTCGAACGCCTATCAACAATACAGATGTCCTCTAATTTCATAATACTTTGTAAACCATTCGGATCGTGCATGGCAATTTTCATTATTTGCGCATCATTTTGCGTTGCATAATAAGGACCAAGGATGTCCACAATGTGGCCATTTGTGGTGCAGATTGTAAATGGATTACAAAGAGGAACTTTTTTTTGACCGGAATACGATTTACGCTGATATTCGTTATTTGTACTTTTCCGATGGCGAATATATGCTCCATCAAAAATCAGTGCTAGCTGATCAGTTAGGTTATACAAATGTTTGGCAACTGTAGAAATTTCATTTTCTATTAAGTTTTTGTAAAATATCTTTTTCGAACGCGTTTAATACAGATTTGCAAAATGTCGAAACTTGCTGTTCGTGTTCTAAACCCAGAATTGCAGCTACTATGCTATTAGAATTACCAGTACGCAATTTAAATAAGAAAACTACAAGAGCTTGAATTATATCGCGACGATTCGATTTCCTCCTAGATGTCATCATCCCTTGCAATTCGATAATATTTTCCCGATTCAATCCCGTAAATACTTTTAAACGCTCTTCTGACAATGTAAAATCACCTACTTTATCATTAATATTTGAATTATCATGTTCACTTAGGTATTCAAAATAAACTCTAACTTCCTTACTGTCTAGAAAACTACTATTAGAATGCGCGCGTAAATTCTGTATCAGGTCTTGAAATAAACGGTTTTTTAATAAATGATTAGGACAGCACCGATTTCCTTTGGGCAGATATAATCTCCGCATGATAAACACCTGCTTCCTAGTTTCGGGAGGTACGTTAATAATATTGGATTTAGATCCACAGATGAAACAATATCCATGACTAGAAAGGACTCTGGCAAATGGCATTTCCATTAAAACGTTATGTTCATCGCGAATATTTTCTTGAATTTGAAATGACGGATCTTCAGCTGACGAAGATGTTGGATTTGAAGATCCAGAAGATATTTATTGCAATTGATTAAATGAAGTTACATCAAGGGTGGATTCTTCATCATATGATACTGTAGTCGAAGATGTAGGCACAAAAAAAGTAATGTCGGCGGACGATCGAGCAGACGATGTACCAGCTACAGATGCTATAGTCATGGATATTTCATGTGTGGATTCAGATTGTAGACGCGGAGTAGGTATTTCAAATAGCTCTGATACTGCACTATGCTTATATACAAAAATACGACACGAACCGCAAAGAATATCCCCAATAGCTACTACTTTTCTTAAAATACTCGAAAATCTTACACATTCAGCATTGGTAGATGTTCTTTTTTTTTGACCACGAAATTTACGGATTAATATATTGCACTTAATGCACCTAGTATGCACGGTTTTCTTGTCAATGAACTGCACTTGATCATTTAACATGATGGTAACACAAGTCAAGTAAAAATAGAAAGCAAAATACTCACTTCAAAAACAGACCACGAGATAACTGTTCTCTGGATGGAATATCGTCCAAAACTGATTACCGTTTTGTTCCACTTTACAAATGGTTTAAACAGAACGTACACAACTCCTTTTTGCTAGGTGTTTGGTAATTTAGGGAAGGGTGGAGGTTCTTTAATAATCCCCGAACGGAAATACTTTTCTCAACAAATAACACATTTATTATATTTTCACTCACACTACACTATTCGACTATGTTTACACTCACACGTAACACGACTGGACTAATTTCACACACGCTGAAACTGATACGATTCGAATTCGGTAGTGTTCTTAACACTTTCGCATTTTGGTATTCTGATTCGCTCGAGGCTCCGTTGTCTTCTGACCGGCGAGAGCAAGACGATCACCTGATTTCGGAAAGGCGGTTAAAGGCTCTTCTTTAAAAGGCTCTTCCTTAAAAAGGAAGAATAGTGTGGGATCTGCTGAATCTCTGCCAGAAAGTCAGGGAATTGAAGTATTGTCCAAGAAGAAGCAGTCTACCATTCCTGAGAGCATTAAAGAGGTTAATTTATATCCGAAATCGCATATTGGCCCGGCTTACGTTTCGGTGATAATTGAGTCGGATTTCTTAAAGCGTACTGGCAGCCAAAATCTATTGTGTTTGGCGAAAACCATTCATTCTCCCAAAGCTAATGCAGAAGAAGTTATCCCTTCAGGTAGGGGAAAGGCAGAAATTAAATTCAGATCTGGGGAAGCTGCTAATTGTTTTGTTTTAAATTCTGAAATTAAACAGAAAGGTATCAGGGCCTTCATTCCCAAATTTAGAACGGAGCGAAGGGGTATCCTGAAAAATTTTGATTTGGATCTTAGTGTCGAAGACCTAATCACAGAAGCTTTATCTCCGTGTAAAGTATTAAAGACCGTGAGGCTGAATAGGAAGAAATTTGGCACGGAAGGTGGTAAACCTGAATGGGTTCCAAGTGAGACGGTATTAATTACTTTTGAAGGTGGTGTTTTACCTGACGCTATTAAGGTTTATGGGCTTTATAACATGAAGATTGAAGTTTATATTGAACCAGTTAAAATTTGTTATAAATGTCAACGTTTTGGGCATTCGGCCAAGTTTTGCAAGAGTCTACCTAGGTGTAGGTTTTGTGAATCATCTGAAGAGTATTCTGAGGAAATATGTAAGCAAGGTGTTAAAACTTGTTTGCATTGCAAGGGTGACCATTTTACTCTTGACTCCTCCTGTAAGGTGTTAACCCTTGAGAAGGAGATCAATAAGATTAAGGCCTTTAAGAATGTTCCTCATTTAGAAGCTAAAAAGTTGGCTGTTGAGGTTCTTGGTATGGTTCGATGTAATGTTGCTCCTCGTGCTCCTGCATTTACTCAGGAGAATTTCCCGGAACTTAAGAAGGCTTCTCCTGAAAAAATAACTGCTATCAAATCTTTTGGAGGGCAGGAAATCCCTTCCACTCCAGCAGCTTCTTGGAAGGATATTCCTTCTTCTTCAGAAAATCATATTGAATCTATTAACAAATCAACTTCAGATGTCTCTGATACATCAAGTATCAAAGTTGGTCAGCAAAGTTCTGTGAAAATTTTTAAAGACAAATTACCAAATAAGTCTGTTTCTAAACTTGCGGTTAAATCGCATCAGGAAACTACAGGAATAATACCAAGCCGTTCATCTTCACCTATACTGCCTTCCAATAATATGAAAGCAGCTATTAAGCAATATAAACCTAATATTCTTAAGAAGAAATAGTAATAATGGATCAGGATCTCAATATTCTTTTGTGGAATTGTAGAAGTATTAAAAATAAAAAATCTGAAATAGAAATTATTGCAGCGCAATATGATATTATCATTTGCACTGAGACTTGGCTCAAGCCTGATATTAGGTTTAATGTGCCTGGATTTTATTGTCTAAGAAAAGATAGGATAGACCACAGAGGAGATGGCGTAGCTATCTTTATTAAAAGAGGTCTTTCCGCCAAACTTCTGGATAACATTATCAAATTTGATGAATTTACTGATATGTGCTCCATTCGAGTAGAAAATTTGAATAGACCAATTAATATTGTAGCGTGTTATAGGCCTCCTGGTCATAGTCTTCGTTTAAGCAGCTGGGAAAAGGCAATCAAAGGAATTTTGATGAGTGGTGACTGCATTTTGTTGGGAGATTTTAATGCATTGCATGAAGCTTGGAATTGTGCTGCTTCTGATGATGCAGGGGTTAATTTATATAAAATAATGGAAAGTCAGAATCTTTTCCTTCACAATGCTGACACACGATCCAGAATTGGCAATTGTTTCCAGACAGATAGTAATTTGGATTTAGTTTTTTCTTCAGCAGGCGTTGCCCATCTCATTCAAGCTCATCAACTGGATGATCCTTTGGGATCTGATCACTATCCTATTTCTATACAGTTGCAGACGAATAAGTATTTTCACAGACGTAAAACAAACCGCATTTCTACTCATAGAACAGACTGGACTGGATACTATACCACAATGGATAATAACTGGGATTTTTTCATAGTTTCTGATTTTGGTTCCAAATCTCCTACAGATCAGTACACCATATTTGTTGATAAGATGAAGGAGGCTGTTTAGCAAAACACCCATTATAGGGGAGATAATCGTTTAACTTTGCATTCCAATCCTGTACCATGGTGGGATGCTGATTGTTCTAAAGCTGTAAGGCTTAGGAAGGCATCTCTCCTTAAGTTTAAACATTCAGGAGCCATGAAGGACTGGATTGCATATAAGAAGCAGTGTGCACTCACGAGAAAAACTCTTCGTAGAAAGAAGCGTGAATCATTTATTAGATTTGCTGCATCTCTAAATGCTCACACTAACATCGGTTACTTGTGGAATAAAATCAAAATCTTTAAATCAAAATGGGCCAGAATTTCTAATAATAATACTATTTCTAAGAATCGTAAAAAAATGTCACAGGATGCAGTCAGTAAATTATTCCCATCTTGCGTGCCGGTGGAGGGATACAAAGTTCCTTTAGGCAAAGATGATTTGTTCTTAAATGATGGTTTTAGTGCACTGGAAATTAATCATGCTATAGAGGAAATCAACTGTGGCTCTGCTCCTGGTCCGGATTGTATTCATAACAATATGATCAAGCATCTCCCTACTCGGATTAGACTAATTCTTCTGGACATATTTAACGAGTTTTTTATTAAGCATATTGTTCCTGATGACTGGAAAACAGTGCAGGTTTTATTCATTCCTAAAGCAGATGGTGGAAGTTTAAGGCCTATTACCCTTTCCTCGTGTTTCTGCAAGCTTTTTGAAAGATTGGTAAAAAATAGACTTCTTTGGTGGTGTGAGCATTTTGGCTTGCTGCATTCCACTCAATCTGGATTCAGGAGAGGCCGTTCCTGTATGGATAATATTGGCAGCGTGGTTTTGCAGGCAGATGAAAGTTTAAGTACTGGCAAATGTACAATAGCTGCATTTCTGGATGTTAAGGGGGCATTTGATAATGTCTTGCCTGATATCCTCTTGAAGCAACTTTCGCAAATGGGAGGAGGAAGCAACATTCTTCATTTCTTAGAACATTACAAGTATTACCATGTTCACAAGGGGGTTCTTCAGGGAGGGGTTTTAAGCCCCTTACTGCATAACCTTTATGTTTCTGGAATCTTTGATGGTATCCCGGAGGAAATATTGGTATCTCTTCAGATCAATCAATTTGCAGATGATATTGAATTAACTATTACAACTTCCACCATTCTGGAAGCCAGGCAGTTCATGGAAACAGCAATTGGCATTATCCAAAGCAATTTATTGAAAATTGGTCTGGAGCTGGCAGAAGCTAAAACACAATTCCTCGTGTTTGATAAGTCAGTTAGTCATCCAGAAACGGTTTCCCTTAGAATTGGTAACGAAACCGTTTACAATAATAACTGTGTTAAGTTTCTTGGTATCTACTTGGATCACAAGCTTCGTTTTGATATTCATATTCAACAGTTGGTTTTAAAGTGTAGCCAATATCTCAATATAATCAAGTTCTTGAGAAATACTTGGTGGGGATGTGAACCCCAGACTTTGCTATTACTCTACTGTAGTACCATCAGATCCAGATTAGATTATGGTAGTATGTGGTATTATCCTCATAACTCTCAAAAACTTAGGAATCAGTTAGAAAGGATTCAAGTTTCTGCAGCTAAAATTGCTTTGGGTCTTAGAAATTCTTCACCTAATAATGCCACCCTTGCTGAGGCTAAGCTGCCGTTGATTCGTGACAGAGCAAAATTTCTTGGCTCAAAATACATTCTGAAAGTTCTTTCTTGTCAATCTAATCCCCTTTCAAAGGTAATATCGGAATATTTTATTTCCAGTTCAGCTTCTGTTACCCCTAGTCCATATAGAAGGAGTCGTTTTCTTTTTATTCGATCTTGTTGGAATGAAATATTTAATTTTATTCCTTTTTTGGATTGCAATTCATCTTTAGTATGTAACCTTACGGATTTTAAAGTACAACTTAGTAAAATCAGTATAAATGTTCTTCTTGGGCGTTTTCTTCAGTCACGTAGCATTCCAGACAAGGTCTTCCAGAGTGCTGTCAGTGAGTTATACCCTGGGTACATCCAGATTTTTACTGATGGTTCAAAGATGGATGGAGCCATTTCAACTGGAGCCTCATGTGTTTGCCCTCTGTTGGATTGTTCTTTTACAAGGAGCCTTAACCAGGCTACATCTATATTTTCCGCTGAATGTCATGGAATTCTTATGGCGGTTAATTTGGCCAATAAGGATAGGAGCAATTCCTATATGATATGCAGCGATTCTCTTAGTGTCTTAGAGGCGCTTGATGGCAAAGTCTTCTGCTAACGGACTTGCTCCTTGTTAAAAGAGATAAAGGAAGAACTAATCGCTTTTGAAACAATGGCTTCTCCTGGATGTAAGATTGTGTTTGTTTGGTTTCCTTCTCATAGAGGTATTTTTGGTAATGAGCGAGCTGATGCAGCAGCTAAGTTAGCTTCGAATTTAAGCGTGGATTTAAATTTTAAAGTTCCATATACTGATTTTTCTCCTATCTTAAAGGAGATTATGTGGAAAGATTCAGTAAACACGTGACTTGGTGAAGCTGCGTCCAAGGGTTCAGCGTATTTCAACAAATATTTCGAGCACAACAGGAAGCCGTGGCTTTATAACCAAAATTTATCAAGGCATACTGCAGTTTGGGTCAGTAGATACAGGATCAATCACTACAACCTGGCTGCGTCTCTAGCTCGAGTGAGCATAATTCGTAACAGTTCTTGCGAATGTGGATTTGGGCATCAGGATCTGTGCCACATATTGTGGCATTGTCCAAGATTTAATGGAAGTAGGACTGTCTTGACCATCGAACTTCGGATGCTAGGATGGAAGGCCCCTTTTAAAACTGAAACTTTTCTGATTGGGCCTGACATGAGGGCTATTAAGGCTATTTCTAAGTTTTTAGTATTCAATAATCTTAGGATATAAGGAACTAGTTTTATGTAGTTGCTCTTGACGATCTCTTGACAATAAGGCTGTGATAGAGAATACAAAGATTTTTTCTTATTTTTTTTTTGTATACTTACTTTTTTAGGTCTTAAGAGTTTTATTTGTTCTATTTTTGTATATTTTATACATATATATTTATAAATATATAAAACATTGTATATGGACTTATGGGCCAGCTGTGGCCTAATGTCTTTATTATTTTAATAAAAAAAAAAAAAAAATAGATCTTCCGTACTATCACCAGTATGCGCGAAACAAATGGGATACCTGACTCGGATCCCATGTTTTATAGAGGCACCTATGGATCTTTAAATTCTTTTTTTGAATAAAATAGTATAAAAAATGTAATATAATACGATTTCCAGAATACTATATATAGAAATCAGTCGTGCACCAAACAGAAGGTTTAAAATGTACATATATCTCGAACCATAGTAATATTTTTTACATGAGAGAAATTAAAAATTCCAATTTATCCGTATTTTGTCTTTGGACCCATAGTTTAGGTATGTGAAATTTGATCAAAATCGTTCAACGTTTTATTAAAAAAATTTGCAAAATAATGTTAATTTTTAACATATTGTTTAAACAAACTAATTTTTCAAAAATCCAATTACGCCATATTATTGGTCTTCAAAAACAGAAAATTTTGCATTTTGAATTTTTTGTCTAGGTCTATTAATTCCCGAGATATTTGCGAAAATAGCTATTTCAACCCCAACTTTAAGAGCTATTTTCACCACCTCAAAGTGGATGTTTGCCGATTAAAAAAATACGTGTCAAATATTTTTTCGAGTTCTATAACATATTAAAGTTTCATTAAAATCGGCGTGTATCAATTGGGTGATGTCCCTTGTTAGTTATCAGAAATGAAATATTTAAAAATCGGACTGATATATTTACTCAATAGAGGAAATATAAAATCGTAGCACAATTAAGATGTGTAATCAAAATGTAAACAATTATTTTTAGATGAATTTGAAGTTGTCAGTTTTTCAAGTTAAAAAAAAAAAACAAATGTTGTGTGAATTGCGCGGATTCGGGCACGCAGCGCTAATTCTGATCCAGCCACAATCTAATAAGCCTGAATCTAATTAAGATGATAGTTTGTGTTTTAACTTGCTCGATCGCGTTATTAATATTTGTGTTTTTGAGCGTCGATTATAAGAGTTCGTGTTGTAAGAGATTTCTCTGTTCGTGATGTTAACGTTTTCGTTTCGTGTTGTAAGTTGTTCCCGTTCGTGATATAAGTTTGTTCGCTTCGTGATGTAATTTGTTCTGTTCGTGATATATTTTTATTCTACCGATTTTCGCAGAGGTGAACATCAACGTCACCTCCGAAGTGACGCTTTGGGAGGGGATGAGGTTGTTCATTGGTTGTAGTTGTCTTAAAGGTTGGCGCCCTCGTACAAGAAATGGTCACCCTTAGAAGTAGCCGCGACCAAGGGGTGATGCGCGAAGGATTCCGCGTGTTCTGGGAAAAATCCGTAGCAGATAATAAGGTAAAGAAGCACTCTGATCCTGACTGTGATGGTTGAAAATAACGGAATCGAAAATTAACATGTTGGACCCAAGCAATAAACTTGGGTCGTTGACGCGAGAATATTTTTTCCTAATGAAAAATGGTCAATGGCTTTGTAACGTCCCTGGTACTAGACTCAGGAGTTTACAGCACTCATGAGGCAAAGAGCGGCATTTGCCCAGCGAGCGACTCGTTCTTATTATAACTAATTCTATAAGAAAGTGGGGTTCGTATGGCGTGTGGTTAAAGAGTGAAATCTACAGGTTAATACCTTTCATTAATTAGGTTTATTCAAATAATTAAAGGTAAAAATATAGGATTACAATTAACAATTACTTTGGAAAAAGATATAAAATGTAGGTATGTCTGATATTGTATTACTAGTATCGAAAACGCAAATCGGTAGCTAACTACTTCGGTTACGCGGTTTTCAACAAGGTACGTATAGTTAGAGTTAATTATTTGGTCGACGCAAACGCAAGAAACGCGGTTTTTATAATGTACGTATTGTTAATTAATTATTTAATCGCTTATTATGACGAAAACGTAATGTTTCGTGGCAATCTCGCGTCGATTGATTGCCCGTCGTGATTATCAAACGCGGATTAAATTTCTCGGCTGAGGGCGTAACTTTCAACCTATCTTTTAGACTCGTTGTCTAATCGCGGCGCGTTGAATTCAAAAATTAATGTGAACTCAACTGGTTCAAGATCTAGTATCGGTCACTAGAAAACTGGCCGAACGTTGTCAAGTTGAATTGCTCGAACGATTGCAAATGTTTTATATAAGTTCCGAACGATGAACTGTTTTGGTTGCTACGTAAATCTATCCTGTCCGAACGGTTGACTAGGTAGTACAGGGTGTCCCGCGACAGGTGTAAGTCCCTGAAAGGGGTTGTAGAGGACGTCAGACTGAACAACATTTTCCTTTGCAAAAATGGGGTTTGAAGCTTCGTTTTTGAATTATTAAGGAAAAACACGGACCAATCAGAGCGCAGGGATTACGCGCGCCGAGAAGCGGGAGCGACAGCTTCGAGCCTGGCTGCTGAGCGCGAGCGCGATCAAGTGCCTTTGCCTCGGAATAGTCTATCGTCTGACGAGAAGTCTTTACATCGAAACTTAGTTAAATAATGAACTGAATAATTGAAAGTAGTGTTCATTTACTCATTCCTCATGAAGGAGGGTCCGAATTAGTTATGTGTAGTTAATACAAATTGTGCAAATGAAATGTTTAGAATGCCGGCATTCGTTATCGACGAAGAGTGCGAAATGAAATATTGAATATTTTTTGTTTCAGTTTTGACAATGACAGTAGGCTACGAATTTACGCTTGTTAATACAAAATAATTATTGTTCTCACGAAAAAAGTGTCTCAATGTAATACTTGATAAATGTATTAATTCGTATTTATGTTATTAACTCGTACTTTATGTTCGCAGGAATTTTATTAAAATAGGACTCACCCATTGTTTGAAAATAATCCTGTTTGAAAATAATCCTGCAGTGAAAGTGATGGGGTCCTTGCCACTGGGTCGTCCCGCCGATGTTGACCTGCCGTAGACACAACCGATGGCACTCACAGGTCACTGCACTGTCTTCACTTCAAAACACGGTCACTTTCACTCTCACTTTCCGGCAAATCCCTAAAGGTATTGTTCCTTCCGTTGACCGCTGGCTCCTTGTGACTCCGAAAGGGGCCGATTATTTTAAGGCAACGTTCATGTAACGTTTGATTAATACTGTGTGGCCCCGACAGGGGCCGATTGTTTAATATCCCTTGTTTAAGTGAGATTGTTCCTTGTAAAAAGGAATGAGTGGCCCCGACAGGGGCCGATTGTTTAATATCCCTTGTTTAAGTGAGATTGTTCCTTGTAAAAAGGAATGAGTGGCCCCGACAGGGGCCGATTGTTTAATATCCCTTGTTTAAGTGAGATTGTTCCTTGTAAAAAGGAATGAGTGGCCCCGAAAGGGGCCGATTGCTGCCGAAAAGGCTATAAGATGGGCTCAATATGGCCACCGCCGACCGCGACGCATGCTTTCAAACGTTTGACTATGTTCTCCCGTACGTTCCGCAGCATATCCGGTGTTACGCGTGCTGCTGCGGCCTGGAGGCGGGCTATTGCTTCCTCCTGCGTTTCGACTTCCACGCGGTACACCTCATTCTAAAACATTTAAAATAAAATGCAAAATGTTAAAATGTATAATTTACAAATTAGTGGGAGTACTGATTAACAGTTATACCTTCAAGTAACCCCACAGAAAGAAGTCGAGCGGTGTTAAATCCGGGGATCTGGGGGGCCACTGCACTGCGCCCTCGCGGCCGATCCACCTGTCTCTAAAGGCTCTGTTTAGGTATGACCTAACACATGCGGCAAAATGGGCAGGCGCACCATCCTGTTGCAAAAACATATTCCTCCGAGTCTCTAATGGAATTTCTTCCAAAAGAGTCGGAAGAACATTTTTTACAAAAATTTTGTATGAACGACCGTCCAATCTGTTAGGCAGAATGTACGGCCCCACAACAAAATCCCCGCATATGCCAGCCCACACATTGACCGACCAGCGATTTTGCGCAGCGCGTGGACGAACCGCGATCGGATTCTCTACGTCCCACACATGTGAGTTGCGGGCATTGAAGCACCCCTGTCTTGTAAAGAGGGCTTCGTCTGTCCACAAAACACATGAGAGGAACGACGGATTCCGCTCGATTTCCCCCAACATCCACCTTGAGAATTCCATACGTCTGTTGAAATCCTCTGGATTTAAATGTTGCACCCGTGCATATTTAAACGGATGCATCTGGTGGTCTTGAAGAACGCGGTGTACCGCGGAACGACTCATACTGAAAATAATACAGACATCTATTAATAAATGTTTTAATATCTGCATAAAAAGTTTTAATATCATTCACATTACTTACCCCAAACGACGGCTGACGTCCCGTACGCTTAGCGTTCCGTCGCGTTCAAACTCTTCGAGCACCTCGTCCGCCCGTGCCGTAGGAATCTGATACGGGCGATCTGCACGAGATCGTGCAGGTTGTAACGAGCCGTCCGAATATAATCTGTTCGCTAATCTGCGGAAACAGCTCGCAGTGGGAGGATTCGCACTACGATATTGTTCCGCGTAGCGTTCCGCAGCAAGCTCCGCGTTACCGTTACACTGCGCGTACGTGAAAAACATATTGTAATACTCGGCGTTATCTCTTCGGCTGGACATTTCCGCGATGCGCTCTTTTCGGCAGTTGTAAGAAAAATGCTCACGGATTTTCTTTCCAGAAAAAACTCTGACTTTCCCCACCCCATAGCTAGATTTTTTAACAAATGTGTCCTTATTACCTGAAGGTCTCCAACGAATCTGTTTGTCATTTTTCAACATTCGCACGTGTTCTTCCAAACAGTCAATCCTGCGAGAGCCGTTAACTACGGGACTTGAAGTCACCGTAATCGACGTCTGAATTGCCCATTGCCCCGTGTGGACATGACCGTGTCATAAATTCTACGAAGGCAAACTAACGAAAAGCTAATTGTCGTTGATGACCTTTTTCGCCAGACGCCAAACATGCTGCTATAGCACATGGTTTCCTTGCAACGCTGCTAGCTTTCCCCGTCTTCAATTCATATCCTTCCTGTCCATTTATTACATGCCTTTCGTTAGTACGTGCCCCGATAGCAAGAAAGCTAGCAGCGTTGCAAGGAAACCATGTGCTATAGCAGCATGTTTGGCGTCTGGCGAAAAAGGTCATCAACGACAATTAGCTTTTCGTTAGTTTGCCTTCGTAGAATTTATGACACGGTCATGTCCACACGGGGCAATGGGCAATTCAGACGTCGATTACGGTGACTTCAAGTCCCGTAGTTAACGGCTCTCGCAGGATTGACTGTTTGGAAGAACACGTGCGAATGTTGAAAAATGACAAACAGATTCGTTGGAGACCTTCAGGTAATAAGGACACATTTGTTAAAAAATCTAGCTATGGGGTGGGGAAAGTCAGAGTTTTTTCTGGAAAGAAAATCCGTGAGCATTTTTCTTACAACTGCCGAAAAGAGCGCATCGCGGAAATGTCCAGCCGAAGAGATAACGCCGAGTATTACAATATGTTTTTCACGTACGCGCAGTGTAACGGTAACGCGGAGCTTGCTGCGGAACGCTACGCGGAACAATATCGTAGTGCGAATCCTCCCACTGCGAGCTGTTTCCGCAGATTAGCGAACAGATTATATTCGGACGGCTCGTTACAACCTGCACGATCTCGTGCAGATCGCCCGTATCAGATTCCTACGGCACGGGCGGACGAGGTGCTCGAAGAGTTTGAACGCGACGGAACGCTAAGCGTACGGGACGTCAGCCGTCGTTTGGGGTAAGTAATGTGAATGATATTAAAACTTTTTATGCAGATATTAAAACATTTATTAATAGATGTCTGTATTATTTTCAGTATGAGTCGTTCCGCGGTACACCGCGTTCTTCAAGACCACCAGATGCATCCGTTTAAATATGCACGGGTGCAACATTTAAATCCAGAGGATTTCAACAGACGTATGGAATTCTCAAGGTGGATGTTGGGGGAAATCGAGCGGAATCCGTCGTTCCTCTCATGTGTTTTGTGGACAGACGAAGCCCTCTTTACAAGACAGGGGTGCTTCAATGCCCGCAACTCACATGTGTGGGACGTAGAGAATCCGATCGCGGTTCGTCCACGCGCTGCGCAAAATCGCTGGTCGGTCAATGTGTGGGCTGGCATATGCGGGGATTTTGTTGTGGGGCCGTACATTCTGCCTAACAGATTGGACGGTCGTTCATACAAAATTTTTGTAAAAAATGTTCTTCCGACTCTTTTGGAAGAAATTCCATTAGAGACTCGGAGGAATATGTTTTTGCAACAGGATGGTGCGCCTGCCCATTTTGCCGCATGTGTTAGGTCATACCTAAACAGAGCCTTTAGAGACAGGTGGATCGGCCGCGAGGGCGCAGTGCAGTGGCCCCCCAGGTCCCCGGATTTAACACCGCTCGACTTCTTTCTGTGGGGTTACTTGAAGGTATAACTGTTAATCAGTACTCCCACTAATTTGTAAATTATACATTTTAACATTTTGCATTTTATTTTAAATGTTTTAGAATGAGGTGTACCGCGTGGAAGTCGAAACGCAGGAGGAAGCAATAGCCCGCCTCCAGGCCGCAGCAGCACGCGTAACACCGGATATGCTGCGGAACGTACGGGAGAACATAGTCAAACGTTTGAAAGCATGCGTCGCGGTCGGCGGTGGCCATATTGAGCCCATCTTATAGCCTTTTCGGCAGCAATCGGCCCCTTTCGGGGCCACTCATTCCTTTTTACAAGGAACAATCTCACTTAAACAAGGGATATTAAACAATCGGCCCCTGTCGGGGCCACTCATTCCTTTTTACAAGGAACAATCTCACTTAAACAAGGGATATTAAACAATCGGCCCCTGTCGGGGCCACTCATTCCTTTTTACAAGGAACAATCTCACTTAAACAAGGGATATTAAACAATCGGCCCCTGTCGGGGCCACACAGTATTAATCAAACGTTACATGAACGTTGCCTTAAAATAATCGGCCCCTTTCGGAGTCACAAGGAGCCAGCGGTCAACGGAAGGAACAATACCTTTAGGGATTTGCCGGAAAGTGAGAGTGAAAGTGACCGTGTTTTGAAGTGAAGACAGTGCAGTGACCTGTGAGTGCCATCGGTTGTGTCTACGGCAGGTCAACATCGGCGGGACGACCCAGTGGCAAGGACCCCATCACTTTCACTGCAGGATTATTTTCAAACAGGATTATTTTCAAACAATGGGTGAGTCCTATTTTAATAAAATTCCTGCGAACATAAAGTACGAGTTAATAACATAAATACGAATTAATACATTTATCAAGTATTACATTGAGACACTTTTTTCGTGAGAACAATAATTATTTTGTATTAACAAGCGTAAATTCGTAGCCTACTGTCATTGTCAAAACTGAAACAAAAAATATTCAATATTTCATTTCGCACTCTTCGTCGATAACGAATGCCGGCATTCTAAACATTTCATTTGCACAATTTGTATTAACTACACATAACTAATTCGGACCCTCCTTCATGAGGAATGAGTAAATGAACACTACTTTCAATTATTCAGTTCATTATTTAACTAAGTTTCGATGTAAAGACTTCTCGTCAGACGATAGACTATTCCGAGGCAAAGGCACTTGATCGCGCTCGCGCTCAGCAGCCAGGCTCGAAGCTGTCGCTCCCGCTTCTCGGCGCGCGTAATCCCTGCGCTCTGATTGGTCCGTGTTTTTCCTTAATAATTCAAAAACGAAGCTTCAAACCCCATTTTTGCAAAGGAAAATGTTGTTCAGTCTGACGTCCTCTACAACCCCTTTCAGGGACTTACACCTGTCGCGGGACACCCTGTATACTTTGCAAGACTGTTTTACGAATGAATCTCCGTGATCGTCTTGACTCCCACGAAAATGACGGAGTCAGAAATCGTTCGCTGATTGGATTTGACAGTTTTTCTCAAATTCCAATCAGCGTGCCTCCTTGATGATTGGGCCCACCCTTCATAGCTCCCTTACAGCGTCTTCGTCTAGAATGGGTGGGGAACTCGGTAAGTTGGCGGGAGGACCCCGAACGTCCGGCAATGCCGCGATTTTTTCTTCTGGGTACACATTTGGCAAACATCAATCACCGTTAGGTCCGTACGTGACCTTTTCTAAAGTTACCCTTCGGAAAGAACCGTGTTTATGATCGAGAAGTGGCCGTTGAGGACGAAGCGAAAATTAACTCTAAATTTATGGCAAGGACATGTAGTAAAACTAAGTGCTGGAAAAACCCGAAATGTTTTGGCTCAAAAACGGCTATCTAACGGTTCGATCATAAATAAACTTTTGAAATCCTCACCCAGATGTGCCGCTGCACGGAACACAGATTTGGCGCGTAACGTGTTGAATGAATGTCTATAAGCATTTCATTCTAAACGTAAATATCTTCTACTGCGATAAGAAATAATGGCCCTAATATACAGGGTGTCCCACGACAGGTGTAAGTCCCTGAAAGGGGTTGTAGAGGACGTCAGTCTGAACAACATTTTCCTTTGCAAAAATGGGGTTTGTAGCTTCGTTTTTGAATTATCAAGGAAAAACACGGACCAATCAGAGCGCAGGGATTACGCGCGCCGAGAAGCGGGAGCGACAGCTTCGAGCCTGGCTGCTGAGCGCGAGCGCGATCAAGTGCCTTTGCCTCGGAATAGTCTATCGTCTAACGAGAAGTCTTTACATCGAAACTCAGTTAAATAATCAACAGAATAATTGAAAGTAGTGTTCATTTACTCATTCCTTATGAAGGAGGAACGGAATTAGTTATGTGTAATTAGTAGAAACCGAGCAAATTGAATTTCTGTAATTTTAAATTTACACAAAACTTATTAACCATTGAAATAGGACTCACCAATTGTTTGAAAATAATCTTGCTTGATTGAAAATGGATCCTCGTAATTAGATCGTTCCATTTTTCCTAACTATTCGTAAAAATAATACGTAACCCACAGTAGCTGATATCAAAGCCGGTTCACTTCACTATTATTTTTTATTATCACTGATCACTGCAATATTTTGTTGTCACTTTTCACTAATTTCCTAATGTAATAACGATGAATGAACAAGCGAAGACGCGTGAACGATTATTCGAAAATAATTTCAGTGATTTTTTCTCTTTAACGTTTCGCTTCGAACGTTCTGTCCTAAACTGCCGATCGTAACTCCAAATGTGCCGAGTTTGAAGAAAGTGAGAATTCTGGACATCGTTTTCGGCCGTTCGGACCGTCCAGGTAAAGAATCATAAAATAATTAAACGGCTCCGTTTTGCTCGCTCGACGGTCGCTTCATATGCATCCGAGGAAAACCTTGTCCCTTTCCCTTTCCAAAAGGCAAAAACGGTTTTCGCCTTTTTATAAAGAAAGGCATACTCTCACTTTCGTTTGAATGTCAAATGTCCTTCTTGCAAGGGACTGTTGTCTAAATTTCCAGTCGAAGATGTTCATCGCATTGCGTTCGGCAGTTTAGGACAGATCGTCGGGTGTTCAACATCAAAGAGAAAATAAAAAGTCGCTAAAATTATTTACGAATTATCATTCAGGCGTTTTCATTCGCGTTCTTTATCTGTGATTATTTCATTAGGAACTTAGTGAACAGTGGCAGCAGAATATTACAGTTAAAAATACCAATTAGCAGTGACAGTGAAGTGAAATAATCTCACTGACTAGGTCGTGACATTAGATATTGTGCAGTGTGTCTTTTTACAAAAGATTAGGATCGATGAAGTCATAGAAACACAATTTTACTGGAACAGGATTATTTTTAAACAATAGGTGAGTCTGATTCAAATTTGTTTATACGTATTCACGAAAAATGAATAAATGAACATTAATTGTAACTGTTCTGTTCATTATTTAACTGAGTTTTGTCGTAAGGGCTTCTTATTAAACGTTTAGACTGTCTCGGCGCGTAGGCACTTGATCATGATCGCGCTCAGCTGCAAGGCTCGAAGCTGTCGCTCCCGCTTCTCGGCGCGCGTAATCCCTGCGCTCTGATTGGACCGTGTTTTTCCTTAATAATTCAAAAACGAAGCTTCAAACCCCATTTTTGCAAAGGGAAATCTTGTTCAGAATGACGTCCTCTACCACCCCTTTCAGGGACTTACACCTGTTGCGGGACACCCTGTATTACACAGCTGTATTGTGTAAATTACAATCTGTTAGTAATGCGCTTCGCATTGCTATACCGCAATATCAGCGCTTCTACGCAATGCGCGTGGCCTGACGGGGATTTCCTTAAAAACTCGCGTGGCACTGCAACGTGTTAAATCATTTTTTGAAAGTTTTGCATACATGATATTCGTTAAAAAAGTGTATTGTACACAAAGATTTTTTGTACCAAGCACATCTTATTACTGTTCACACGTTACAGAAGCCGTATGATGTTTCACAATTTTTGAAACAAAAATCAACTGAGTTATCAAATTCCGACGGTTTTTCTTTTATATATTCACTTCTATACCATGAGTATTTAATAAGAATTTGAAATTCAGGAGATGAAAACTAATTGTGTATCAGCGATTTCAGTTTAATGACGTTATTTCGATGGTGTAATTTTGAGGGATAGTTGTGTAAAATAACATTATCTGAAAAGTATCTAATACAATTTTTCCAAGGTCGACAGATATGGACACGGGTTGTATTATTCCCGTTGTACCAGCAGGAATCGTTTTAATTAGAATGGATTTTCCAGACGTTGATAAAGTACTAAGCATTTGTGAATTCTGTCCACTCCAAAAATCAAACAATGGAATACTTTCATTGTTAGTTGATGGTACAGAAAACCGCTTTAAACCATTCTTCGACTAGGTTTGATGTTAATTTACCTGATTTAGATGCAAGTACATGGACATTTTCAAGAGTGAATAAACGTCTTTTATTCTTGGGCCGAATATACCATCTTTTTCTTACAGTACAATTAACAGCGGAGATAATGAAGAGCCATTAGCAGAAATAAGAGGTTGAATTGTGTAACTGTGAGTCATCGAATTCAAAAATTGCCCCAGTGCTCCAATTTTTAGTTCTCCTTCAAATGACAGAGTGCGCCCAGTATGCATCTCCAAATTAAATTCAGACTGATCACTATTAAATATATTACAATCCCCTACTTCTGAAATAAGCCTGCCTATATTGTAACGAAGTCCTTTGCCGGCTCAGTCGGTACGCCGGGTCAGGGTAATGTGAACGAGCCGAGAACTGAGTGTATATACTTTTATTCGCTCTGTATTTACAATGGACAGTGGTGGACGCGGCTTATAACCTAAGTCGGTGCGGTTCGGTCGCGGTTTACAAATATTCGCAGGACGATTCGGTCGCGGCTACAAACATTCGCACGTCGATTCGTTCACGACGTATAAATACTCGCGGGACGATTCGGTCGCGGCTTACAAACTATAATCGGAATCGACTCGTCTCCTTCGTATATCGCATATACGCGCACAGTCCCGTTATCGGTGTGAGAGAGACGAGTCGATTCCGATTATTCGACTATGACGATCGATGATTGCAAAAATGAAGTTTTTACGAGTACAGCACTTACCAATAGACTTCACCACATGGTACTCGTTCATTTTTAGACAACAATAAATACCGTATTTTTAATAAAATCGAATTTTCGAAGGTGCAGGAGTGAGACAGATGCTGATGTAAACAAACAAGATGGCCGTAAGCCGTGAATTATTTCTTGAAATAATTCAACGGCTATCCGATAACAGCGCTCGTAGTACTTTTCACCTATTTTCGCAGTTTTGGCCAAGTTACCGACAATGTCGATAAAAATACAAATCGGTCGATAATTATACCATGGCTTTCTAGACTGGGTATGCCACTGGGCATGGCATCGTGCATATCATATAATTCAATCAGCTAAATATAAATAGCTAACTTCTTTACGTATTGATAAAAATGTAAAACATATGGTACGAAAAATAAAAAAATTGATGTACACCCCCGCTCAAAAGTGTGTGGACACTTCCTGAATCCTTATAAATGTCTCAAAAAAAAGTTATGATACCTCTGATTATTTTGATTAACCTGTATGTATTCCAGTTCGTACAGTGTTAGAGAACATATTTTAATAATAATTTATTAAATATCTTACAGATAATGATAAAAAATAATTATATCTTCTTCTTGTTCACATATCCATCGCGTGTTTTTATAACCGCGATTACTAATCGTGGCTATTAACTTTTTCAGAATTTCACTATTAACAGCTTTCTACACCGATTCTAGGACTTACCACAAATGTTTTTCCAATTTTGGAAATTTTTCGAAATAGTCTAAGAAGGTGGTCCCATAGACATTTATTTATTTAAGAAAATTGAATAACTATATTGTTAATTTAGTACTATTATAATACATTACATTCATATTCATAATAGAATTTAGCAACAAATATTGTTCAACAATAAAAATATACAATATGTAACACAAATTTCAAGAAAATATAAGTGTCCACATACTTTTGAGCGGCAGTGTATGTACGTTTATTTATCTTTTATTTAGTAATGAATTAAAAATACTCAAATATTTTTTAAATATATTTATTTATTTATTTTAATAAAAATTTTGATATATATAAAAAAATCTTTTGCCACCGCGGCCTCCTTCTCCACGGCCTCCGCCGCAGCCACCTCCTCCACGGCCATACAATAGCCGATTCAGCACTTTCTTTACCTGAAAGAGTAAAATAATAATGTGGAATATTTGTTTTAATCCTATCACCGAAATGTGATATCGAAAACTTTTAATTTAAAAAATTACAACTTTTCGAAATAATTGCGAAAATCTATTGTTACGAGTGCATTGAATTCTGCCTATAGGTGCGGGTCTGTGCCGGCATACGCGTCGATTTTACCATTGTTTGCCAGCCGTTTGTCAACTATTTCGTTTGTTCACGAATTCGTTCGGCAATCAATATGGACACACAGACACAATTCGATATGTTAGTAGTAATAATTTTTCACGAACATCTAATTTATCGTAAATAAATAAATCGTAATAAATAAATGTTAAACACTTGACTTACATTACTGGTTGACGGCGTATTGCCTGTCGTTTCTTCCTTTTTATCTTTCTTTTCTTCCTTTTTATCTTTATTTTCATCCTCCATCTTTTTTTCTTCTTCAATTTCCATCTGTAAATAATATGATTTATTTATTATTTTACCGTAATGTAATAATTTATTACTTTATTGTATAATGTACTACGTTGTTATTCCTGATGTTATACGTACTTTTTGCGATGATTCTCCGTCCATGGTTGCGCGCCTAACGACGAACGATCGACGATCGTGACCGATGGCGTGTTCCGAATATCCCCACACATATGCAAGTATCCAGAAAGAAACAAATGCCTTCTCACCAACCGTGTCTCTACGCAAAAGAAAATTATATCGTAGTATAGTGAGTGTGCAAATCGATTGCCGAAAAGTCTTTAATTTTCGGTTGAACCGGTTTACGCAAAGAAAAGGGAAGGTCCGAATAAGAACCGATGCATTCGCGACAAAAAACTTGGTGGAAAATGCATCGGGAAGGAATCGAGGGTGTAGGTCACCAAATACTCTCAGATTCCCTTTTGTCCTTTTTTAATAAAACGCACGTGTACAAAAGATCGCGTAGTGTTGACAAGTTGACGTCGTAAGCACGGTTGATTGAACTCTGCCAGATGCCGGGAATCCGGCGAGTATATAAACAAGCTGGCACAGACGATTCGAGAAGTTCAAACCTTGTCGAATCGTTGTATACAAATTTAACAGATAATAGATCGCGAAGATTCGAGGCGAGCGGGCCTTCGGGATCCTTCGCGAACTAGCTAGTCTCGCCATTTGTGCCCCCCATCTCGTGCTAGGTGCCAAAGACAAAAGAGAGGCAACAGAGAGGTTACAAGCACGAGAGCGAGACCGCCTTCTTTGTACCGCGAAGAATACAAACATACTAACCGGCGTTCGAGCATACAACTGCGCGTCATTCAAGTAAAATTCCGTTATAGTGTAGAGCTAATGAAAACGTGTCCCGAAGAAAGCGAGAGTACCGAAGCCGTCAACGATCTAAGTAAGTACATACATTCTTATTAAATAATTACAATGTACAAGCGCGGTCCGCAGAATTAAAGTATGAAAAACAATAAATTTAAGCAGTATTACTTGAATGAACATAGAGCAAACTCTAGTATGTAATAAAAGAGTGTGACGTGGTATTTTATACCCGTCACAAGGAACCTCCTCTGGAACCAGAAGAGGGCATAGAGCGCCGGCAATAGCCGCCTAGAGAGAGAGAGCGAATCGCGTTAATCCCGTACGAAAGTAATCTGCCGCTTTGTTATTTTATATTTACCGCCATGGAGTAACGACGTACGCCGAGGAAACGTGCCGATACCCTGTCGCTACCCCGCTACGACCCTACGATAGACCAGGAAGACGCCGCGGGGTAGGAGGAGATCCTGCCGAAGAAGTCATCGCAGGAAGAAGGAGATTCCGGCGAGGGGTGGGGGCTATCACGAGGTGTCCTCGTACCGGCACAAGGGCTCGCGCTTAGTTATTCCGTTTTTGGCAATTGCCCTCATCAGTGCGCGCTCAAGTAAAGTCGTAACGTTTAAAAACCGCTTCCCGACCACGTGCTGGACGAGCAAAAGGACATCTCGGTAAGCCCCCTCCTATTACTATCGTGTGTAAAGGTCACGAAACTGAGACTTTCGTATCGTGGGTTGTCGACCATCGATCGGACAGTTGACGGTCAGGATCTGCACAATGTAACGTGGAGTGTCGGCCTTTGTTCGCGTAGTTTATAAGTAGTTTAAGATAGAAGGGTAAACCCGGGGGCCCTTGCCCGGGACAGTCGCGGATCCCAACGTCCGGTCGTCTCGTTTAGGTATCGTCAAACTAGAAGGATCGCTTCTCGATCCTTCTAGAAGCCGAACTCCTACCGGTCACTGAACCTGATCAGGTGATTGTACCGCGTTAGCCACAATCTATCGCGTTTTGCTTTGAATTGGGCCCTCCCACGTCCCGAGTTCGTGATCTCATAATTGCGGGAGTAGATCGTAAAGTTGCATGTTGTACGGTATCGAAAAACCGCTGTTTGTCGCTCTAACTCTCTCTCTAGACGGTCGCCATTACGGAATCATCTCGCGCGTAGGATTAAGTCGCGTTCGCGCTGCGTTTCGTTGCGTTGCGTTCCGTTTAATACATATTGCGGCCGGGAATCTCGAAAGAATCTAGAAATTTGACATATAACGTTACTGGATTTAAAACCTTGTCCGTTACTGTATCTCGGCCTTCTGCTGAGTACGGCGCGTTACGATTTATCGCGATTTATCGGCTTACGAGTGGTCAAACTGTACTAGTCATAGCTCTAATTAGATTTAAATAAACGTCGGCGTTAGAAACTATTTTTGCTTTGTCGAAGTCTCTTTCGACCCTTCCGGGTCTTCCGTTCTCGTCCACCTCCGCGACTAGAGTCCTTTTCCCTGAAGAATCCCGCCACTCTACCATTTCTTTCGATATCTGAGCAGCCGTGCCTTTCCGCCGCCGATTCGAGTTCTCCGTATTTCGCATTTCAGATTATTATATTCGATCGATTCCGCTTTGTCCGTATTGTCGCGAGACGTATAGCTTTTCCGCTTTCTATAGTATCGTTTGGTATCGTGACGCTGAAAAGCGTCTGGCGCCCAGCAAATTTGGTTATGTTTCGGTATCGCGAGGATTCGAATCAGGCGCCGAAGTGCTACTCGTCCGCGGATCCGCGGAGGCGCTGCGAAGGTCAAACTCGCGTACAGGCTCGGTACGGGCCGAGAAAGCATTCGCGGACGAGGTGGGGTCGCGCAGACGGCGCGAAATAACCCTTCCGCGAACCGCGCGTGGCAAGAGGTTAACGCAACGATAACTGTTCCGATCCCTGAATTCAAATGCCTCAACGGTAAAATTCCCTGTCTTTCGCCCTCCTGGGCGTGGCGGAAGATTTCTTTCGGTGCATTCTCGAAGGATCGAGAGACATCGAGACCCCGTAACGGATTCCCCGTCAATAAAATCAAAGTCATTGGCTCCTGTCGGCGTCGCGGCTGATTAGCGCCAGCTGATTGGGCCGTGACGTCAGACCATTATAACGGATTCCCCGAATTAGGTGAAGTGAATTTCGTATTTATTAAGTGTTAATAAAACGTAAAACCATAACGAACGGGAAATTTAATCCCCTGCTCCCGAGTCCACTTCTCGATTACCGAACAATCGTGGTGTTTTACAAATTGTCTTTTCAGCATACATTTTATGTTCATTGCTGCCAAAAATTCTTCCATCTGCGCGTAGCTGCCCTTAGTAAACATTGTCCCAGCTACGGCACTACGGTTTATATCCATTTCTTCAACATCGTTAGGTTGACTTTGGATTTCCCCTTTGTAGTGGCACACAGTGAACAGTACGGTGAGCGTAGTCTTGAAGCCCGACTGTTTTACGCCGGTTATTTCCAAGTATTGTATGCCGCAATCTTCTTGATTATCGGCATGATGGCTTATTTTTTTAATTTCCTCAAACATGTGCTGCATGTTTACGATACTTAATCCATTTGAAAAAGACGGCGTTTCTTCTGGCCTGGCTGTTGCTACTTTCTCTACGATCCAGCTATCTTTTTCGCTGTCTGAAAATCGTGCCGAAGTGGTTTCTTCTGAACTTTCTTCTTCTTGTGCTGGTGCAGTTATGACGCATGGTGAAAACATGCATGTTCGTCCATTGAATGTTGACGGCTGATTTTCGTATTCCTCAGCAAGTTCTCTTTCCTTGCCGAGTACGTCGTCAACATCATTAATTTTTATATTCCTTTCCAGAGCAACTAAACGACATTACCTTTCGGGAGTTCCTCTTTTCTTAAAATACCTCCTCATCGAAGGGAATAATTTTCTTTTTTGTTTCTTCTTATTGCTTGAGTGATTATTTCCACTGATTTGTTCATTACTCGTTCCACTCATTCTCACTTTTAGTTCACATGGATTAAACACTAAATAGTTAGCACTAATTAATACTAAATAATTAAAAAAATGCAGAACTGAAAAAATAAATCACTTAAAAAACTAGTTCATATGAAACACTAGGTCACTTAAAAAAACTAAATAACTTAAAAAATAAATAAACTACACTTAACAAACTACTGTACTATTTTAAAAAAACTAATTATTACAATTTTTTTTTTTTAAATTATGCACGCTTTACAACGCTACCCGATCTATTATTTTCGGATGTTGCAGATGTGATGTAATGTTCCTACTCGGATTGAGGGATAGTGGTGGAACTGAGGCATAGTGTTGGAACTGAGGGATGAGGGTGAGATGGCATAGCTTCGAACCCCGGCATCGATCGGCGATTCAACAATTGCACATCAAACATGGGAAAGAATATGTCTATTGATACTGTTGAAGAGGTAAGTAGTTCGTGTATATTAGAATAAAATACGGTGTCTTGCAAGTGTTACTTATGATTTAATAATACAAGTTACATTAAGCACGCCCGCAGCGTGCTGCGAGTGGTTGCAGTCCGCTTAAAAAAATTCGTGTTTCCGACCTGTCCCCCGCTTAAAACTTTTTTCTCATATTCTACACATAATAAAGCATCATTTAAGCAAAAAAAAAATCGATTTTTTCAAAATTCTAGAGTGGCGTTACCCCTTAAATTAGTTGATTCAATTCAGTTAGTCAATTCAGTTCAATTAGTTAATTCAGTTCAGTTAGTTAATTCAGTTAAATTAGTTGATTCAGTTCAATAAGTTGATTGAATTGAATCTTCTAAATCCAATTCAACTGAGTTTAACAATTCGATCAACCTAATTCTGGTCAATAGAGGCCTCATGACTTCAAGTGGTTTGTGATAGACGTGCAAATAAACGAACAGAGAAAAATAAAATTTCCTTGATATATACTAAGGATGTAAATTATTTATTTACAGATGGAAAATGAAATAGAAATGAAGGAGGAGGGAAACGATATAGTAAAAGAGAAAGGAGCAACAGAAAAAAAGCCTGAAGAAATAGAAAGGAAAGAAGAAGAGAAAAAAAAGCCGGAAAAGGAAAAAGCAGAAAATCGGAATCTATATTTATTCAGGAGCAAAGTAAGTAATGTGTTTGACATTTATTTATTGCGATTTATTTATTTTCGATAAATTAAATATTCGCAGAAAACTATTATTACTAGCATATTGAATTCTGCCTGCAAGTGTGTGTCCATGACGTCCATGTTGATTGTTGAATGAATTCGTGAAGAAACGAGGTCGTTAACAAACGGCCGGTAAAGAATGGTGGAACCCACACCTGCAGGCAGAATTCCCTGCGCTAGTAATTTTTGCAATTATCTTCGGAAATTTCTAAAAGGCTCTCGACCTTTCTAAAAGTGTATCAGTGATATGATAAGACATTTTCATTTTTCTGTTTCAGTTACGGAAGATGATGAAGTGATTACTGCGGTATGGAGGTCGCGGAGAAGGAGGCGGCCGAGGAAGGCCTGGTGGTGGCCAAAAATGGCATGGCGATGGCCTAACAAGAGGTGGCGGCGGCGACGGCCTACCAAGAGGCGGCCGTAATGTTTTTTATATAAATCACATTTATTCCAGCATGTAATTAAAAATGTAACAGTAAAAGTTGCACATGAAAAAAATAAAAAATTGTCTCACTGATATGTAATTGTTTCTTTACGTTCGGTATCTTTCACTCGCTATCCTTTCCTACGTTTGGTATCCTTCACTCGCTGTCCTCTTCTACGTTCGGCAAAACATCAATCAATATTATATTAAGCAATCAATATTATATTATAAGATTTGTCAAAATTAGATAAGCTGAAAACAGCAATTGAACAAAAACGTCCAGCAATAGCCAATCGGAAGGAAATTGTGTTTCAACATGACAACACCCGCCTTCATGTTTCTTTGACCACGTGGCAAAAATTATTAGAGTTTGGTTGGGATCTATTACCCCATCCACCATATTCACCGGACATTGCACCCTTAGATTTCCACCTGTTCCGGTCATTACAGAGCTCCCATAACGGAAAACATTTTAATACCTTAGATGATATCAAAATCACTTAGACATATTTTTCGCTGAAAAACCTGAGAGATTGTGGAAAGATTGAATATTCAGGTTGCCTGAAAGGTGGAGGCAGGTTGTGGAACAGAATGATACATACACTGCTCAAAAGAAATATGGCATAGAAAAATTTTAGGCAGAAATTGGCCAAATTTGACTGACGGTAACTCCGTGAAAAATCATCGTAAAATTATGTTCTTTTTTTTTAAATTAAAGCTTGAAATCTCTACTTTAAGATACTGTAGTTCGATTTTAAGTTTGATGCATCCCTACCACTAAAACACCATAAATGTGAGGGTATAATTGTGGTGCAGCTGCCATGTAGTGGCGATCTCTTTTCGAGTACGATGTTGTGCACAGTTGTTTTCGATATGTTTAGAGCCTCTGCGATCATTCGAACACTCATTCGTCGATCACTCTTAAGAAGTTCATGGACACAGGAAACATTTTCATCAATAGTGGTGCTTGTTGGCCGTCCAGAGCAAAAGTCATCCTCCACGTTTCCCGACCGTTCTTGAATAAATTTAACCATCTGGAAACTTGAGAATAGGAAAGAGCAGAGTCCCCGTATGCCGCCTTAATCATTTGGTTGGTTTCGGCTTCAGCTTAACGCAGAATTTAATCGTATAACGTTGTCCGATAGTTTTCTCCATTATGCGTCGTGACACGGGCACAAATAATAGGTTTACGTTTACCACGATTCTGACGATTTCGGAGCGCGAATCAGGTTGAAGTTGCAAAGGTATGAAGATAAGAGTCCCCTCCACATATTCCAACAAGTCCGAACACGTTCGGACCAGGAAAAATGGCGGAAATGAACAAATTGCATTACTTTCCGGACAGACCCTGTGTATTGAAATAAATATCTATCAAT
Source organism: Megachile lagopoda (assembly GCA_036983795.1). Classification (NCBI taxonomy): domain Eukaryota; kingdom Metazoa; phylum Arthropoda; class Insecta; order Hymenoptera; family Megachilidae; genus Megachile; species Megachile lagopoda. The sequence goes on along the minus strand of CM072787.1, from coordinate 19,624,433 downwards.
GTGTAAATTTGTTGCATTTCAATTTTTCAATATATTTTGTAATAAGAAAACGAATTAACAGCCGGCAAGAAGTAATATGTTATATTATTTCCTGTTATGATATAAATTCAATGCAATGTGATTAAGTTATGACTATTAAAGAACAAAGTTTTAAAAACTTGTGTGGGTAAACGCGTAGAATCGGCGATTGCGATGCTGAGGTTTGCGGGTTCGATTCCCGACAACCGAGATTGCATTTTCTCTCTCCGATTGCTATACATTATATCGTAAATAAGATCCGATGATTCTGAATTATTGAGATAATTCCATTTGATGCGTGTGAGCACACGTCAAATATAGTATTGATTCGTAACAAGCAACTCGCTTGGATCTGGCCAGAGAGTTGCTTGTTACGAATCAGGTATACTATTAGGCTTGCCTTTGTTTCCGAGCGCGACGACAGGGACCGCATAGAAAAAACAAGGTGTGGGTTAGGTGTAGCGGTAAACTACAAAATGATCGGTTGAGCAGCGATGTTATTCTTTAGGCAAGGATAGAACATAACATGGTTTCTCTTCTTAATATTAGTAAAATTTCACGAATGGAATATGTAGTAGAATCAGATAAATGGAACACGCTCCAATTCCTAATTTGTCACAATTCGCCTTATTTTTTTACAATTCTGTAAATATTAACATACACTTACATATGTATGTATTGTGTTATTATTGCGGTTATAGTTTGTTGAAATAAAATAGTTTAAGAAATATTCATGTCCAAAAATGGTAGGTCATCGCCGTTACTGCGACAATAAAGCAATTTGGAAGAAGCATCCCATGTGATAAAAGTTGACCGCTTTTAGGCTGTAACCATCGAAGACTGCCATGATTAGAAAAAGTTATGTTTCAAACTATTTAAAACAAAAATCTTTGAACATTAAACTTAATTATGTCTTTTTTTACATGTTCATTTGACTAGTTCGTGCTTTCCTTTTGAAGAATAGCCCTGCTCATAGACTGAAGATTTCATGTTGCTTATACATTTATTATATTGTATATATTGTACCTGTTGTATAAAAATTGTATATTCCACACGTTGCATATTGTATTGATTATTGTTCATTGTACATAGTTCATGTAGTATTATATATTGTATATAGTGTATTACACTTAAATAATTTTTCCTTCAACTTTTTTTTATTTTTGCTAACTAAATTTATTAAAATTATAGATAAAAATGTACCTCAAATTATTGATCACTGTCAGCCATTAGATTTGAAAAAAAGCATGTTGATACAATTTCGGTGCATATACTTTTCATAATACGACAGAATTGCTATGTATCAGAGTGAGCAAACAGTATACATGTTCTGCCCTCTTTCCACTAAACTGTTCGGTCAACCATGAACATTTATGACTTCTCCGGTTTCACGGACCTCTCACTCCTTCTCGGATCTCTCACTCAGCGGCCGACTTCAAATAAAGAAGAAGGGATAGAAATTTGCTAGTTACGAATCACGTAACTGTTGCTTGTTACGAATCAATACTGTATAACTCAAATTACGTCGTGTTTGCTCTCATTTTAATCAGGAAAATGTCACGAATATGATGAAGCCAGTAGTATAAAAAATGGATTAAAAATAAAAAAGTTAGGAAGGCATTAGCATTGCAAACAACTGAATAGACTTTTGATCTTTGCCGACTGCCACGATCACAGCGTCTTTTTAGTTTTCACTCGTTATCCTTGTCTGCGTTAGAAACATTTATCGTCAATTAAATCAATAAATATAGTCCAAATTATATCGTGTTTGGTCTCATTTAAATAAAAAAAAATGCGAAAAAGCGATTGGTAAAAGTTTGATAACGAAAAAATAAAAAATAAAAAAGTTTTATATTTGCATTGGTATTGTCTCATGGATATACCTGAACTCGGATTACGTTATATTTCTCAGCGAGCGAGATTCGTGTGTCTCGAGGGTCTTCCCTACAGTGGTGGGGATAATATTTTTGCTTATATCGTAGACACTTTTGCGTATATAGAATGATTACTGTACAAGGTTTCGAATATGATTCGGAATCAATTTGAAGAAATTATAACGTCCCTGGTACTAGGCTCAGGAGTTTACAGCACTCATGAGGCAAAGAGCGGCTTTTGCCTATTTAGCGACTTGTTTTTATTATAACAAATTCTATAAGCATGTGAGGTTCGTATGGCGTGTGGTTAAAGAGTGAAATCTACAGGTTAATACCTTTCATTAATTAGGTTTATTCAAATAATTAAAGGTAAAAAATAGAATTACAATTAACAATTACTTTGGAAAAGATATAAAATATATGTATGTATGATATTATATTATTAGTGTCGAAAACGGAAATTGGTAGCTAACTATTTCGATTACGCGGTTTTCAACAAGGTACGTATTATTAATTAATTATTTGATTGACTATTATGACGCAAAGCAAGAAACACGGTTTTATAATGCATCTAGGTCCTAACTGGTGACACAACAATGTTTGGTTTATTATAATACTGTAGGAGACTAGATCGCAACGGCAAAAACAGCAAGAGTTCTTGCTTCGAGCCGGAGCGGTTAAAGTCTCCGAAAAAGCCTAAACACCTTTTGGGTGAACGACCGTAAACGTAAGCAACGCATGCGGTGTGCGAAACGGTTGTCACCCAAAAGGTAAACAGGAGTTCGAGGTGCATGACCCGAGAAGAGTGCGGATATAGGATTAGATAGAATAAGAGCGAAAGTTCATCCACCTCGCGGTTTAGGATTAAGTAGGAGTAGGGATATTCGGCGATATATATATTAGGATAATTGGCGGTGACGGGTAGATTTTAAGAAACTCATTGTAAGCGTACGAAGGAACAGAGAGAGAGAGAGAGAGAGAGAGAGTAAAGAGCAGAGCAAGAGTAGAAATAAACTATTTTACTGTTTTAATAAGTGATTTCGATCATTGGCTCATATTCCGATTCTACATCTGGGGGCTCGTCCGGGATCATCGTGCTGATCGAAATCTGATTAAAACATGTATGCGATGGAGCAAGAGAAAAGCGCAGACAGTCTCACTGTCGTCCAATTGAAGGAGTTACTGCAAAAACGAGGTATATCATCCACGGGGACGAAGAGCGAGCTCATAAAGAAGTTAAACAAGCAGGATCCATCAGGCTCGTGGAAAACGGAATTAGAAGGGACGGAGGAACCACTCGGTGGAGCAGGGTCAGAGTCAGGAGCTTCAGGTGGAGTTGCCATGCACGGAGGCATGGACACCCAGCAACAACAAGTGGAGTTGCAGCGCAAGGAGCTGGAGCTCGTACAGCGCGAAGTAGAGATCGCAAGGCGAGAGCTCCAGATGATACATGAGTGGCAGCGCCTGTCCACACCCAGCAATACGCAGCATATTGTCTCCGAAAATGCAGTGGCGCAGCAATCGAGGGTCAATTTGACGGCAGTAGCTGATTTACTTAACTGGTTTAGCGGCCAGACAAGTGAGTATGAGAATTGGGAAAGGCAACTGACTCTGCTCAGAACTACCTACGGATTGGATGAAGGTTCAACGAAGATACTGATCGTAATGCGGCTGAAAGGAAGAGCGCTGGATTGGTTTCATTCGAAACCCGAGCACGTTGGTATGAACGTCGATACACTTTTAACCGCATTAAGGGGTGTTTTCTATTTCCCTCTCAGCAAACTGATTCGAAGGCGTCAGTTTGAGGAGAGGACATGGAAGAGGTCTGAGACATTCCAGGAGTACGCACATGACAAAGTGATCCTGGCCAATCGCGTACCAGTGGACGAGGAGGAGGAAGTGGTCGACTACCTGATCGAGGGAATCCCTGATGTGCGCCTAAGGGACCAAGCCCGAATGGGAGGATATTCCTCAACAGCGGCGTTGACGAAAGCGCTGGAGAAGATAACGCTACGAGGTGGGCAACAAGGCACCAGCAGGAGGATGGACAGCCAGGAAGTGAGGAGCGGCTGGCAGAATGATAGAAGAAGAGAGCGAGCGGATGCAGAGCAGCCAAGAGAGCGGAGTTGTTACAATTGCGGCAGGCGAGGCCATTTCGGGGCTAATTGTCCCACCGGCGCGGAGGGCCCGGTATGCTTTCAATGCGGCATGAGGGGTCATCTGGCGTCAAGGTGTCCAACGAAGGGCGGTGAACCACCCAAGACTAGCTTTGCGGCGAGTAAGGTGAGCCTACCAAAATTTCGCAAACAGTTAGTGATCAATGGCCTTGAAGTAACTGCGCTTATCGATACCGGGAGTGATCTCAGTCTCTTACGCGAAGAACTGTACGTCAGAATGGGTTGTCCCCCGCTTAGCCACAACGAAGTTCGGTTTCGCGGTATCGGTTCAGGCGAGAATCTAACGCTAGGCGAATTCGAAGCGAGGCTGTGGGTGGACGGGAACGCTTATCCCATCGTCATACGGGTAGTTCCCAACGAAATTTTAGAGTATGAATTTCTAATAGGAGCGGACTTTTTGGATACGGTAGATGTTAGAATACGAGCAGGAAGTGTACGGATCGGTCCGTTATCTGAGCGAAAGGTAGAAAATAACGACATTCCGGAAGTTTTCCAAATAAACGTGTGCGATGAGGCGGCACATAAAAGCATTGATGTCACGCACGTACCAAGTGCGGAAGGGAGGGAAGTAATAGAAAAATTAGTCTGCGAATATGTACCGAATAGAACGCGAGAAGTAGGGATAAAAATGTCAATCGTCCTGAAAGATGAGGAGCCGGTTTACCAGCGAGCAAGGCGACTAGCGTCGGCGGAACGGGAGAAAGTAAACGAGCAGATACAGGAGTGGCTGCGTGAAAATATTATTCAACCGTCCCTATCTGAATACGCGAGTCCCGTGGTAATAGTTAAGAAGAAGGACGGTACAATGCGTTTGTGTGTTGACTACAGACGTTTAAACGAGAAGATAGTTCGCGACCGATATCCGCTACCGCTCATTGAAGATCAGCTAGATTTGCTTCAAACCGCGAAGTTCTACAGCACGTTAGATTTAAAAAACGGGTTCTTCCACGTAGCATTAGAAGAACAGAGCCGGAAATTTACCGCTTTTATCGTGCCCGATGGACACTACGAATTCCTCCGAGTTCCGTTTGGGTTATGTAATTCACCGTCGGTATTTCAGAGATATATAAGCGCCGTTTTCAAAGATCTTATACGCGACAAAGTTGTATTAACGTACATAGATGATCTTATAATACCTTCCGAAGATCGCGAATCGGGAATAAGTAAATTAAGAGCGGTATTAGCGACAGCGAGCGAGGCTGGATTAGTTATAAATTGGAAAAAATGTAGCTTCTTGAAAGAGGAAGTAGAATACTTAGGGCATATAGTCAAGAATGGGCGTGTGCGCCCGTCGGAGCGCAAAGTAGAAGCCGTTAGGAAATTTCCCGAACCGAATACTATAAGGCAGGTACAGAGTTTTTTAGGGTTAAGCGGATACTTTCGGAAATTCATACCACAATATGCCAGCATAGCGCGTCCGTTGAGCAATCTGCTAAAAATGGGAGTACGTTTGAAATTCGGTGAAGAAGAAAGAGCAGCTTTCGTTCGATTAAAAGAAATATTAAGCGAGAAACCCGTATTGTGCCTATACAGACAGAGCGCTGAAACACAGTTACACACCGATGCGTCAATATTCGGTTACGGCGCGATACTCCTTCAAAGAGGCGCGGAGGATGATAAGATGCACCCGGTGTATTACGCGAGCGGGAAAACTACACCGGCGGAGTCACGATATACGAGTTACGAGTTAGAAGTACTTGCAATCATTAAAGCGTTGCAAAAGTTCCGAGTATATTTGTTAGGTATACCGTTTAAGATATTCACGGATTGTCGAGCGTTTGCGCTAACGATGCGTAAAAAGGACTTGTGCGTCCGCGTGGCGAGATGGGCTTTACTGTTAGAAGAATATCAGTACGAGATAGAGCATAGGTCGGGAAAAAACATGCCGCACGTCGATGCGCTTAGTCGCAACCCATTGCCGAAGTGTATGCTAGTAGATACGCACGACGATACCATGACATCCCAATTTAAACGAGCGCAACACGAGGATAGAGATATTAAGAAAATACTAGACCTAGCTGTCCAGGGGAGTATCGAAGGATACGCGGTGCGCGGAGGTCTTCTGTTTAAAGAGGTGGATGATAATATGTTGTTAGTAGTTCCGAAATCCATGCGCAATCAAATTATCCGAAAGGCCCACGAGAAAGGCCATTTTTCCGTGGCGAAAACGCAAGCGTTGTTACAGAACGATTACTGGTTTCCGAATGCGAAAGCGAAAATTGAAAAGATTGTACAAAATTGCGTAGCGTGCATCCTTGCTAACAAAAAACAGGGTAAAGTAGAGGGATTGTTAAATCCAATAAATAAAGGTGAAATTCCGTTGGAAACGTTTCACGTGGATCACCTCGGTCCGTTGCCGTCTACGAGGAAAAGTTACAATCATATTTTAGTAGTGGTTGATGCATTTTCCAAATTCACATGGTTGTATGCTACTAAGAGCACGGGAGCTACGGAGGTAGTTACTAAATTGCGGAAACAAGCAGTGGTGTTTGGAAACCCCCGTAGAATTGTATCCGATCGCGGAGTAGCGTTCACGTCAGGTGAATTCGCGAAATATTGCGAAGAGGAAAAAATTCAACACCAGCTTATCGCGACCGGTATTCCGAGGGGTAACGGTCAAGTAGAACGTATAAATCGTACCCTTTTACCGCTGTTAACGAAACTGGCACATCCGAAACGCGAAGAATGGTATAAACATTTAGATGTAGCGCAGCAATGTTTAAACACCACGATGCATCGAAGCATAGGTACGACCCCTTTCCGCGTACTTTTCGGGACCCATGCGCGATTACGTGACAATCCGGAGGTACGGGAATTATTAGAGAAAGAGTGGATTGCGCAATTCGAAACTGAGCGAAACGAAATACGTGATCATTCTAGACGAGCGATCGAAGCGGTACAGAAGGAGAATAAGAAGGGGTACGACCGGAGAAGAACCGCCGCAAGAGACTACCGAGAAAACGACTTGGTGGCAATCAAACGCACGCAGCAGGGCCCCGGATTGAAGATAGCCAACAAGTTTTTGGGTCCATACAGAGTTGTTAGGAAGCTGCGTAATGATCGGTATGTCGTCGAGAAAAGCGGAGAACATGAGGGGCCTTTGCGAACATCCACAGCGGCGGACCACATGAAGCCGTGGGCAGCACCAGCAGGGGAGGAGTCCAGCGAAGATGACGGAGAAGGTGCGGCGGAAAACGATATCCGGGGTCGGATATCGCTGCAGGATGGCCGAATGTAGGAGACTAGATCGCAACGGCAAAAACAGCAAGAGTTCTTGCTTCGAGCCGGAGCGGTTAAAGTCTCCGAAAAAGCCTAAACACCTTTTGGGTGAACGACCGTAAACGTAAGCAACGCATGCGGTGTGCGAAACGGTTGTCACCCAAAAGGTAAACAGGAGTTCGAGGTGCATGACCCGAGAAGAGTGCGGATATAGGATTAGATAGAATAAGAGCGAAAGTTCATCCACCTCGCGGTTTAGGATTAAGTAGGAGTAGGGATATTCGGCGATATATATATTAGGATAATTGGCGGTGACGGGTAGATTTTAAGAAACTCATTGTAAGCGTACGAAGGAACAGAGAGAGAGAGAGAGAGAGAGAGAGTAAAGAGCAGAGCAAGAGTAGAAATAAACTATTTTACTGTTTTAATAAGTGATTTCGATCATTGGCTCATATTCCGATTCTACAATACCGAGATTCTAAACGTTATGTAAAAAATAGTTGGATCTTTGCTTGACTCTAAAACTATTAGTTCAATTGCCCTTTTAGTCGGAGCACAAATTGACACCCAAAACCTGATCACTTAATTGGGGAGCCTGTTATTCGCCGGCTACTAGAACGACCCAACGATACAAGAGTCATATGAACAACGTATTACCGACAGGGTTGCAAATTAGAGTGACTCGACTTTATTAACCGGAGTTACCGAAACGTCACCCCAAAGACACGGGCTTCAGAGACTAAGCCGCTCAAAATGGGGAGTCTGCTATTCGCTGGCTACTAAACTACCCAGAGCGAACTCCGAGAATCTGACGGCGAGTTAGTAACACGACAAAAATAAGAAATTCGTACGAGCGGCTGAAGAGCTCTTGTTTGATGTCTTAGTCCCTTCTGGGGCTGAGCATGGCACTCCCCTTTCGGAGTTTCAGAGACAAGACCGTTTGAATGCGGAGCCTGCTGTTCGCTGGCTACTAGAACGACCCAACGATCAAGTATCCAAATGGTTGATACCCGCTGTCCAGTTAAAACTAAGAATCTTGTAGGCTCTTACCGGCTAAAACTGCTCCAACTTGTTACTTTGTACTTCTCCTAAGAGGTCCAACACGTACTGCTTCAAAGATTGTTCTGTCCTTGCAGCGTTCGCTGCACGCCCTTTTATACACAGAGAATCGTGGGTTTTTTCCGCCAAGTGGCGAGTTTAGACACGCATAATGTTTCTACGATATGCGACCGCGTTGCAGTTATGAGATACCACGATCCGAACTAAACAGAGGTCGTAAATCCCCGTTCCGAATTTATTCGACACTGCGAATCGTGTATGACGTTACGACGTGTTAGCGAGGTAAGGGTTGTTCCACGTGGAACATAATTTTCTGCGTTGGACAGAACTTTCCCGTTTTTTTGTAATAGTGCACCCATGAAACTTCCATAGCTTGTAATTCTTCGTTTTCCGTTTAGAAGTGATTTGGGGGCCGTAAAACATTCGGATTTTATTTTTACCTTATACGTTCAAGGGTTTCCGGATCGTAACCGGCACAATACTTACATTTATTTTCTACATCGCCGTTGTCCTTTAGAATTTCTAAGTTTGGTCTGCAGATGACCGTCGTAAATACATTTCAACTTGGAGTTCTGGAGGGCAACAATAACGCCATTACTTATTGTTTCCCGACGGCATGTGCCGGATATATTTTGGGTTTTCCCGGCCGCATGGCTAAGGGATCGTAGCGGCGTAGGTTGATGGCCGCAGGTCATTTTGCAATAACAAATGCCCCACCTACGTCGGGGACTCCTCGAACCGGGGACCTATTAGAGGCGAGTGACATGTAACGACTCCATTTGGGCCCATGGCCAGACCACACTGCTATGGGCCATAAAAACCATTGCGCATGGTGTTGTGTGATCCCAGGAATCTGGGCAAAACACAACCGCCTTTGGTAGGAACGTATGGTAGAGTTGATGAGCGTATTAGGCGCCATATCGGCTCGCTCCCAAGGGTTTGCGTGACAGGGCCGTCGTTCGAGGTGTCGGGCTTTGACCTAGTATCCGAGACGAGTTCCTGGAGACCACGCACCGCTTACCCTAAAAAGCCTCCATGGTGCTACCCAATCCCAGAACTCTGGGTAACAGATGCCCTAGGTGTGCAGAATTGCGTGGAAGAGGTGTCGCGGTGAGTGCCCTCGGCGGTTCCCCATCAAACGCTGGAAGAGGAGTCTTCCTAACATGGCATTGTGCGTAGGGTAAACGCACGGCCATCGTATTTTGAGGTGTCGGAATGGTGTACCCAATCATTCTAGTATCCGAGATGAGTCCGTGGTGCGGACCGTTCGACTTTACTCTTAAAACTGTCGCTACGGAGCTACCCAATCTCAGCCCGCTTCTAAGTAACGGATGTCACCGACAGAAATTGATGAGCGGTAGAGGAAACCCGCCCTTCGGGGCCACGCCCTCGACGATGACCTGTTAACGTTGCTTGAGGTTCTCGCTATCACAGGTATTAAGGGTGGCATTGAAAGTCCCACCGGGAGGTGGACCGGTGCTATGCCAAATTGGGATGGACTCTTAGGGGCAGTGACCTTCGGGGTCTAGAAAAGGGGTGTTCGTAGCATATACCCGAGCTGGGTGAGGTGGCACGTCCGCGTCCTGCTTCGGTGGGCCGGACACAGATTAAACTGTAACGACTCCATTGATTGGTTTCTCGGGGTGTGGGAGAGAAAAGTCCCCTCCGCTCAAAACGTTTACCTTATACATTTTTTCATCGTCAAAAATCAGATCTTTTTCGAAACTCTGAAAGTCAGCATTATCGTCTTTCAGATCTTTTCTGGGATCACGAAAATCTACATTATCGTTTTTCGTGTACGTTACCTCTCGGGACTTAGAAACCGTTTCTCATTCTTGATCTGTTGGAAACATTGTAACCTCAGATTATTGTTAATACATTGGACGTACATCTAGTCTTCCTATTAAAACACTTTTGTTACCCGTTAACTTTGTACAAATTTAATATCCTTACCTCACTAAAACGTCGTAATGTCATACGCGATTCGCGGTGTCGAATGAATTCGGGACAGGGATTTACGACCCCTGTTTAGTTCAGATCGTGATATCTTATAGCTGCAACGCGGTCGCGTATCGTAAAAACATTGGTCCTTCGAGCCGGATATCAGTGACTTGTGGGCTCTAGTTCTCTGTGTAAGTGCAAAAGACAGTGACTTAAACATTATTTAAACACAGTGTGAGTGAACTAAGGTGCGATGTTTACGCCATCCGGTTCTTTGAGAACGGATTTTCACCACCTCTTGCACGGGGTTGCTCACGCAGTAGAGCACTGGCCGGAAACTTCGGGGTCATCCTGCAACGGATCACGCAACGACGATAGACCACACCAGGGCCAGTCAACCAGGGCGCCTACTTTCATCGTCGACGCAGCAAAAACAGCGAGGACCTGAACAACGAGAAATTCTCGCATCGTAAGGTAGGCTCATTTATTTTCGCCAAATCCGTTAATACCAATCCTTATACCATGGCTAAAGCAAGCGATCAAGCCTCAAACCAATCCATTTCTCATGGTATCAATCTCAGTACCTTGCGACGCAAACGCGGCAACATAGTCGGGTACATTACCGCGTTCTCCAAAATACTCGATAACGCGAAACATCCCGCGCAACGCGACATCGGGCTCTTACAGGCGCACATAACCAGTTTACATAAAATCTGGGAACGTTTCGACGCCATTCAGCTTGAGCTGGAAGAGCTTGACGAAGCAAAAGCTCCTCGTCGCTTTCAAATCCACGACGATTACGTGGCCGTGGTCGCTCGAGCAAACGCTCTCATCGAGGGAGAACGCCCGGCGGGGCCGTCGCGTCGCAACACAACCGATTCGTCCGCGCCATCCGTATCGGCTCCGATGGCCATTAAGCTACCGGAAATGCGCCTGCCAACATTTGACGGCAAGATCGAGAATTGGGCGTCGTATTTCATTAACTTTATATCCATGATTGACCAAAACGAAGAAGCTGCAGAAGCTGCAGAAGCTGCAATACTTACGTTCGACGCTTACGGGGAAGGCCGCCGCGTGCATCGAGTGGTTAAGTATGGTGGAAGCAAGCTACGCGGATGCGATCGATTTATTGAAGGAAAGATTCGATAACAAACGGAGGATTTTACTCAAGCATTGTGACGCGATTCTTGGGATACCGAAATTGTCCCGCGATTCTCCCGAAGCGTTAGGGGATCTCGTCGACGCCGTCCGTCAAAATCTCCGTTCTTTGAAGAATCTGGACGTCGACATATCTTCGTGGGATTCAATCGTAATTTCAATCATATTATCTAAAATTAGTACCGATACCGCGTGGCACTGGGAGTTATCGTTGAAAGACAAGCAGATGCCGTCGTATAATAATCTGCTCGATTTTTTGGAGAAACGCGCAAATTGCGCATCGACCGCGGTTCATAAGCCTGCTCCAGTGTCAGGACATTACAATCGCGGACCATCGGTAAAACCCGCGGTTAATCGACCACAAACGCGGAGTCAGGTGTTTGCGACTGCGACTAACGCGAGCGGATATCGCGATCCTCGCGAGAATAAGAGGCCGACTCTTCCCGCGGATCCTCCAAAATGTCCGATCTGCAATGAAGGACACGGCATATGGCGTTGCGAGAAATTTAATTCATTCTCGGTTGATTCGAGACTTTCGGCAATTAGGAAGGCCGCGTTATGCCCGAATTGTTTGAGAGCCGATCACAACCCTCAGATATGCAAAAAGGGTTCTTGCCGTATATGCAATAAACAGCATCATACGTTGTTGCATCAGCCGAAGCAAACCCTAGATCGCGCTAATACCGTACCGTCTATGAAACACGTAACAGCAACAGATACACAGGTGGAAGGTAGCGATTGACCAAGGCTACCTGAGGATTCCCGGAACGCTAACCTTTCGAGCGCATTCATCGTCAACAATGACCTATTGGTTACCGCTCAGGTACGCGTCATGGACAAGGGCCAACGACCTGTCACCTGTCGAACGTTGCTAGACACAGGTGCCACCACAAACTTTATTACTGTGGACTTGGCGAGACGTTTTGACCTGCCGCTTCAAAGGTGCTCCGTTCCTGTGGGGGTTCTCAACGCAATTACTACCATTGCGAAACATTCACTCACGGTTACTATTCGTTCAACGGTCAACGAATATCAACGTACTTTAACCTTTCTAACGATTCCGCAAATTGCAAATTGCATTCCGGACCAACCCATTGACCGATCCAACATTCATATTTCGAGGAATCTTCGACTGGCGGATCCGGACTTCCATCATCCAGCTCCGATTGATTTGCTTCTTGGCTCCGGAGCAGCGTTATCGCTTCTGAGCGTTGGGCAGATCAATCTGTCTCCTCCCGATGGACCCGACTTGTTTCTGCAGAAGACAAGGCTAGGATGGGTCATTGGAGGAAATCCACCGTCTACCGCACGAAGCAATGTCACACGTCAGGCACGCTTCAACTCGATCTCGCGCGTATCTGGGAGATCGAAGAAGGACCGTAGCTCCAGTCTCTATCGAGCGAAGACGAATTTTGCGAGGCACATTTTCGCAAACATACCAAGCGAAACGTTGATGGTCGGTATGTTGTAACGCTGCCTTTCAACAGCAGAGTCTCCCAGCTCGGAGAGTCGAAGGCAAGAGCGCTGAAGCGGTTCGAATCGTTAGAAAGGAAGCTGCAACGTGATGAATCGTTAAACAAGGTTTACCATGCGGTCATTGAAGAATACCTCAGCCTCGGACACATAACCAAGGCCACGAAGATTCATAATTCTTCGGAAGGGTATTACCTGCCTCATCATGGGGTGACGAAGGTATTAAGTGATACTACTAAACTCCGGGTAGTGTTCGATGGTTCGGCAGCCACGAGCACCGGGATATCACTCAATGATACCCTCTACATTGGGCCCAACCTACAAGACGATCTGTTGTACATACTTCTTCGTTTTCGGTTTCATCGATACGTTATAACCGGTGATATCGAGAAGATGTACAGACAGTTCCACGTCCGAGAAGAAGACCAGAAGTACCAGCGGATACCTTGGCGCGATGCTGTGGATGAGGTTCAGACTTACGAACAGGAGGACTCAAGAGAGTTAAGTCAGGTGACTGTTCGTACGAGGGAGAGGAGGGATAGCCGGTCCCCTCAGGCCTCAGACTTGGCAGGGAAAGATGTTGTGGGGGGGGGAGTGGAACAAGACTTAAGTCATTAATGGGGATTGCAGGTGACATAGGGGATATTAATAGGGAGATTGTAACGATTTTTAGCGGAAGCGGAAACTTAAAGAGGGAGGCTAAGAGGAAGGCGAGCGATCTGGTAAGAGAGACGATGATCAGGATAATTGAGGCAGAAACAGCTATGGATATGGGTAGGATTGAAGCGAGTTTACTGGAATGGGTTAGGGACATTAATAAAGTGGTTAATATCCTTATGTCTAGCCCTACATTTAATGGTGCTCGCCTGAGGGATATTATGGAACTTGTAAGGATAGCTACTAATAAGATTAGAGGGGGACCAAAGGATAAGGTAGGAGGTAGGGATAGGAGTGGGGAGGATGAAGGGAGAATAAGAGGGGAGGGGATGGAACTGGAGGAACTAGAAGAAGAGCCTTTTTGCGTGGTATGAAAGAGGAAAAAGCCAGGCAGGGGGCTCAGCTCAAACACTGACAGTGAAGATTCGTCGACTAAATTAACCCCTCAGCCAAACAAAAGGAGGGCGGCAGCGGAAACAGAAACAGGAAAGGATAGTATGAGGGTAACCAGAGGTCCACAAGGGACAGACACGATTGTAGGCCATGGTAGGGAGAAGATAGACAGGGAAGGGGAGGGAATAGATAGGGAGGGAGTTATAGGATTTATAAAGGTTAGGTGTGAGGAGAATAAAGACTTCCACACGATGTTAAAAGAGGTTAAGAATAGGATTGACATCGGGAATAGCAGGCTGCGCTGGATTAGACAGGTTAGGGAGGTAGGGACATCCTCTTTTATCCTGACAAAGAAGAGGATATCAAGGACTTAGTAAGGAAATTCGAGGCAGCTAATATGGTATGTGAGGCTGTCATAGGGAAAAGGAAGAAGATAATTCTCACCGGGATTGATTTTGACGTGGAGGAGAAGGACATGAAGAGTATACTTACCAATACTTATCATATAGAAGATTTCCGAGTAATTTTCTACAGGAAGGCTGCGAGCGGCAATAACGCAGCGTGCGTCGAGTTTCCTTATGAGGTGGCTCAAGATCTCCTGAAAACAGGAAGACTTAAGTTAGGCTGAACCAATTGTTTGATCAAGGAATACCAGGATAATAGGCGGTGCTTCGAGTGCGGGTCACGGACGCACTTGTCGTGGTCCTGTTAACTAAAGCAGGGGGTATGTTTTACATCTGGGCAGATGGGCCATTTTGGGAGAGATATGTAGAGGAGAAGGTAAAGGAAGGTAGGGGTAGGGAGGACAGGAGTGAAAGAGGGGATGAAGCCCAAAGTCCAATATCGAGGGAAATCCGGAGAATGAGGCAAGAAAAAGGGGAACAGATGATCTGAAATCATGCGGAGGTAAGGAAGGGGCGAGGAACCGGGAGACTGGAGAAGAAGGAAGGACCTGGATATTTAGGGGGAGGAGAGTTTGTTCCGTTACGGTCCAAACGGAGGATACGATTGAGCACCACTCCACTCCCACGTGGAGTGAGGTGGTACGGAAGGATCAGAGGAAGAAAGGTGTAACGAGGGAGAATAGTGCAAAGGAGAAAGAGGTAGATACGAAGCGCGGGACTAGACTGATAGGGGAGGTTAGTAGGGAGGAGGGGAAAGTGAGTGGGGGCGGCGCTGAGGGTACAAGGGGAAAGGAGGGAGGTACTAGAGTAGGACAGGTGGGAAAGGTAGAGGGTGTTAGGAAGCACAGGGGCCAAGCCATCTTAGTTACATATAAGGTGAGCGAGGGCCTCAAGGATATTAACAATTTTAAGAAAATGGTGGACTCTCCAAAGGGACTACAAATAAGGACCATTAGGATGGCTAGAAGTGGAGGTATATTAGTGGAAATGGAGGGTAGTGAAGGGGTCGATGATTGGTTCCAGCATGTAGCTGATAGGATAGGGGAAAGAGGAATTGTGAGGAAATTGGAGCCTAGGGAAGGTTTGAGAGTTAGAAGAATTGACCCTCTAGTGGAGAAAGAGGAACTAAAGAGGGTGATCTATCAAAATTTGGGAATGGAACCACCCGAGAAGGAAACATTAGAACTGATGGAAGTTGTTAGGTTGTTCAGGGAACAGGGAGAGCACCAAACAACCCTTATTAAACTCCCCGTAAGGTCAGCGGAGGCTTTACTGGAGAAGAGAGCAAGTAGGGTTGGATGGGCTAACTGTATAGTTAGTAGATACACTAGATTATTGATTAGGTGCTGGAGGTGTGGAGGTCCGGCTTTGAACTTCGGAAAGCATCTGGAGTTCGTTGGAAAGAAAGCTGAGGAGGCCTTTAGCAGGCCGGCCAGATTACTACCTAACCTGTGTGGTCCGAGGGTCCAAAAAAGGGCCCTCTTGGTTTCGGTGGTGACCTCCATCGCCCTTTATGCGGCTCCGGTGTGGGTTGATGCCCTGGAAAGAAAGAAAAACAAAAAAGTAACAGAAGGTGTGAGCAGTTGGTAGCCTGCGCGTACAGGTCTACTTCCGGTGACAGCGCGGGGGTTGGTTATCGCGGGCCTGCCCCCCCCCTAGATCTGGTAGCTAGGGGAAGGGCGGCATATTTTTATAAGTGTAGGGACCTAATAGAGAGGGATGGAAAGATTAAGTGCAAACAGAAAAGGGTTATTAAAAAGCAAAAGGAGGGTGAAATGATGACGGCATGGCAGAGGAGATGGGATGGAAAAGAGGGCAGCAGCGCTTGGACTAGGAGAATTATCCCTGACGTTTGCAAATGTGGATGGATGTAATTAGGTGGATCTTTGAAAGGATAGGTTTACTTAACCGACCTAACACCCCCTGGAAGGCGGCTACCCTGCGTTCCCACAGGGAGGGGCATACCGACCAGGGGGCTACTGCCTTAGCCCGTCTCAAGCCGGGTTGCGAAAAGTAGAGGGGCCTAACCCTACCTAACCTGTGTCCCCACCGGCCATCCTACGCCGGGTGTGGAAGAGATGCCGAAAGGCGAATTCTCTACACCCGGGCCGAGGAACACCAACTCGGAGATGGTTTCGGTCCTAAAAAAAAAAAAAAGACTTACGAATTGTAGACCGCCCCTTATTTAGCAATTCGTTGCCTCACCCAGTTGGCCCAGGATGAAGGACACCGTTTTCCTCATGCCGCGAAGGTATTATTACGGGACTTCTATGTGGACGATGCATTAACCGGAGCTTCCACCATTGAGGAAGCACGTTCATTACGTGATGACCTGACGAAGTTACTGAGTTCAGCGGGTTTGAACATTCAGCAATGGGCAGCCAACCATCAGGCTCTCCTACAAGGATTACCAGAACAGGCAATCAACAGGAAGTTTCATCCTGGTGAGTCCTCGACTTTAAAGACGTTGGGAATCGTTTGGAATTCTTCGGCAGACTCCATCTCTTACAAAGTTCGGATGCAATCCGCGACTTCACACGTGACAAAGAGATTTATCACCTCGGAGATCGCAAAGATCTATGATCCTCTCGGCTTGTTGGGACCTGTCATCATCTTCGCCAAGATGATGCTACAGAAGATATGGATCATCAAGATCGATTGGGACGAGTCATTGCCGATGGACATACATTCTGAATGGACCCGTTACTACCAACGACTGCCGCTGCTCAACAACGTAAATTTTCGGAGAAATACGGTTCCTTTCCGACCCGCGGTAACGGAACTCCATGGTTTCTGTGACGCGAGTGAAAGGGCTTACGGAGCTTGCGTTTACGTCAGAACGGTAGACAAACGCGGTCACATTCACGTAGACCTCCTATTTGCCAAATCGAAGGTGGCACCGTTAAAAATGCAGACCGTTCTAAGACTCGAGCTGTGCGGGGCTTTACTGTTAACTTCATTGATAGCAACAGCCAAAAGCGTTGCACGTTAACATCCACCGTACTATATTTTGGACGGATTCTACGATCGTTCTGCATTGGCTCCAAGCTTCTCCGCACACCCGCAAAACGTTCGTCGCGAATAGGGTGTCTGAAATCCAGACAAAGACCGACGTTTCGGATTGGCGACACATTTCTACGTCGAGCAACCCCGCGGATTTGATTTCTCGGGGTCAGCATCTGGAGGAGTTTCTTCAACCCTCTATTTGGCAACAGGGCCCAGAATGGCTTGGGAGGGATGTTTCTGAGTGGCCGACTGCAGAACTGACACCGTGTGTCGAAGTGCCGGAACGGAAAATGGCAATTTGTTTAGCTGCAGTTACCTTGGACACAAGCATCCTTCAAAGGTATTCATCGTGGGGACGGATGCTGCGGATCGTCGCTTATTGTTTGCGTTGGAAGAAGAAAAACATTGTTAAAAGAGGCCTCTCAGCAGCTGAGATTAAGAATGCTCATGACGCACTCGTTAAACTGCTTCAAAGGGCTCATTTCGCCAAAGAGCTTCGACATTTATCAAATGGTGTGTTACGGATAGAATCGACTTTACGAGGAAATATCAGAGCATAAAGTAGTAACCAAAGACACACAGATGATCGGGTGTAATTAGAGGGGTTTTCGGGGGCGGCTGATCAAAAGCAGCAGGTATGGGAGCCATACCTCGAAGCCCTACGTGCACAGGGAAACCTGTGGCCGTATTCGTCGAACATCATGAGTGTCCCGGCATGAAGAACATCACCATAGCACCGGGGGTACGGAAACCGCCCGGGAGAGGTGATGCTTACCATAGCACCGAGAGCCACACTGCTCGGGAGAGGTAAGAACCTGGGCGGGGGCGAGCTGGCTCTCCCTGTGTCCGGTTGGCTGTCTGCGGGATCGCCGGCACCAGAAAACGATAACAAACAATTAATTTTCTAAGAAGTACACGTGCCCGCGACACGTGGCACATGCTCTGAGATACCAAGTAAAGCGCAAATTAATAAGTATTTGATGCGGCCGCTGTATTTCGGCGAACCTGGTGCGCACTTCGGCGAATAAGAAAGACATTCTTCGGCGACGTCTCCTGACGGGCATTTCCCAGAAACCCGGACAAAAGCGGGGACCGCTCCGTATGACAGCGGATACCGGCAAGCGGCCGGCGAGCTGCCGGTGTCGGCACGCGGCATAGCGGCGCGGCGGCTCGGCCGCACAGGGATGACGGCGTAACAAAGATCGGCAGAGGGCGCGCCGCCGGTTCCTCGGGGAATCGGCGTGGTTGCTAGGCGACGTCGCAGGGGAATGTCCAATATAAAATGCGGGAGGGCCTCGAGGCCCACACTTCGTTTTTCGATATTGTTAAGATACTTCGGTATTGATACGCTCGAACACTCTGTATTTGCCTTCTGAGGACTTGGATTTCGTCGCGGTTACGAGTTGATAAGAATTTCGATCGGGGCGACTTCAGAAAATAAACAGGACAGTCAGATAAACGGCTTTACGGTCTAATCATTCAATCCCACCAAAGTGCGAATTCGACTGACGCGATACATGGTGACTGTGGACTTGGCAATCATTTTGCCGAAATCACGGGTGACCTTACTTATTATTGAAGCTGAGCACCGAGCTCAATTACACGCAGGTGTTGAAAACACCCTTTACGCCGTTAGGCGCCGGTATTGGCCCATCGACGGACGGCAGCAGGTATGGAAGGTGCTGAGACCTTGCGTACGTTGTCTGCGAGCTCAACCGCCACCTGTAGATTACATTATGGGCGAACTACCTGCGGCAAGGGTCACCGAGTCGCGTCCTTTTACTCATGTTGGTGTCGACTACTGCGGGCCTTTCTACGTTAAAGAAAGGAAGCACCGAAACCGTACGAAGGTCATGGTTTACGTAGCAGTCTTTGTTTGCCTCGCAGTTAAGGCCGTGCATTTAGAGCTAGTGATCGATCTCACCAGCGAAGCATTTATCGCGGCACTTCGTCGTTTCATTGCGCGACGGGGATTTTGCTCAAGCCTATATTCTGACAATGGCACAAACTTCGTTGGGGCACACAACGAGTTACGCGAACTTCGGGAACTGATCCAGTCGGATGACCATAACCGGCGGGTCAAAACGTTTCTCGCGGAGCGATCAATCGATTGGAACTTCATTCCACCTCGTGCACCACATTTTGGGGGACTTTGGGAGGCTGCCGTAAAAGCCTTCAAACATCATCTCATACGCGTCGCAGGTACTGAGGTGTTTACTTTCGAAGAGTTCAACACTTTTGTTATCGAGGTTGAATCTATCCTAAACTCCCGTCCACTGACGCCAATCTCATTAGATTCAAACGACCTCCTTGTGCTCACTCCTGGCCATTTCCTTATTGGCGACTCGTTCATGAGCCTATGCGAGCGAGAATTTTCAGATACGCCTTCGAACCGTTTATCAAGGTGGCAGCTTATCCAGAAGGTTAAGCAGCATTTTTGGAACCGCTTGCATAAGAAGTACCTGAACGAGCTGACCAGATGTAGCAAATGGATCAGGCGTAGCCATTCGATCAAGGAGGGTGCAGTAGTAATCATTAGGGAGGACAACGTTCCATCCATGCACTGGGCCTTGGGCAGGGTGCTCAAAACCCATCCAGGATCTGATGGCATCATTCGCGCTGTCACCATTAAGACAGCTTCGGGCACACTAGACAGAAGCGTGAAACGTCTTGTGCCATTGCCAGTCCAACCGGAAGATGACAGCGATCTTGTGGAGTCAGTGCCTACTGGGGAATCTGGTCGAACGCCAGAGTAACTCATGTTTCCAAAGACATTTATTTTACATTATAAGAATATTTTGCTTTATTACGTATAGACTTAGTTTAACAACATAACCATTTTGTATCTACCTTGATTAGTGTAAATTGTTAGAGTTAAGCTCATTTATCTTGACCGTACCCGCTCAAGGGGGGGAGGGGGGGGGGGGGGGATGTTCCACATGGAACACATTTTGTCGCGTTGGACAAAACTTTCACATCTTTTTATAATAGTGCACCCATAAAACTGTCATAGTTTGTAATTTTTCGTTTTACGTTTAGAAGTGAATTGGGGGCCGCAAACATTCGGATTTTGTCTTTACATTGTACGTTCAAGGATTTCCGGATCATGACAGGCACAATGCTTACATTTTTTCTACATCGCCGTTATTTTTCAGAATTTCTAAGTTCGGCCTACAGATGACCGTCGTAAATACATTTCGACTTGGAGTTCTGGAGGGCAACGATAACGCCGTTATTCATTGTATCCCGGCGGTATGTGCCGGACATATTTGGAGTTTTCCCGGCCGTATGGCTAAGGGATCGTAGCGGCGTAGGTTGGTGCCCGCAGGTCATTTTGCAATTCCAAATGCCCCACCACCTACGTCGGGGGCTCCTCGAACCGGGGACCTATCAGAGGGTAGTGGAATATAACGACTCCACTGATTGGTTTCTCGGAGTGTGGCAGGAAAGGGTTCCCTCCGTTCAAAACGTTTACTTTGTACATTTTTTGATTATCTGTAAACAGATCTTTTCCGGGACCACGAAAGTCAACATTATCGTTTTTCATGTACGGTGCCTCTCGAAATATTAGAAAACGTCTATCATTCTCAATCTGTGGAAACATTGTAATCCCAGATCATTGTTAAGACACTGGACATACGTTTAGTTTTCATAATAAAAGACTCTTGTTATACATTAATTTTGTACAGATTTAATACCCTTACCTCGCTAACACGTCGTAAGGTCATACGCCATTCGCGGTGTCGAATAAATTCGGGACGGGGATTTACGACCCCTGTTTAGTTCGGATCGTGGTATCTCATAACTGCAACGCGGTCGCGTATCGTAAGAACACATAAAAACTATTATTATTTTATTACGCTTTATTTAGTAAAGAAAATATTGTAAGAGGGTCGATCCGTTAGAATATAACCGGCGGTTATTGTCTCCTTTGAAATGAACTGTTTTTTCACTGTTGGGTAGCAAGGTCGGCAAAGGCAACCGTTGCCGAAACTCGAACAAGGAGACCGCGACCGAGAGTGCGTGTGTGAGAGAGTGAGAGCGATGGAGTGAGAGAGTGAGAATGCGAGAAAAAAAGGATCTTGTAAAGGTAGACGTATAAGCATCTCTCGAACTGCAGTAATATAAAAATTCAAACAATTGATTCGTACTTGTCGGATAAATTCTACTTCTAATGATTCTAAAAAATTCTCGCATTCCGGACCTGTATAAACATTTTCTATATTTTGAATATTGTCTACATTATCTATATCCAAAGTTTCTATGTTTTTCAGCGCATCAATTTTGATAAAATTTTGCCCTATTTGATGAACTAATTTTCGGCTATTTGCAAATAATTTGTGTATTAAAATACTGCGAGACTGAAACAGAGCATTGAAATTATTAAAAAAATGTAGTGAATATTTAAGAAATAGTATGGATGCTTTAATTGTGGGATCGTTAAAATAATGTAAAATAGTTTCCGCAAAACTTGATTTTTCTTCTATTGTTGCTAATATGAAGTAATTTTTCAAAACGTCCCAATTATCTAGTAATCTAATATCACATTTGTGTAAACAAAGCCATCTAGTATTTGACAATTTCAAAATTTTTAGTCGCTGAACTTCAAAAAAATCTTGGAATTCAACCAAACTTGCACATCTCTTTACATTGCCCGAAATATAAGTGGCAATTCCTCTAATTAAATTTTCGCAAGCTGAAGGCAATTGGATACAAGAATGACTTGCCACAAGAGCGGAAGTATGGCAAAGACAATTTAATGTAATTAGTTCCGGAACTTCTACTTTGCGATGAGACATGAAGGAGTTATTGCAACCAATCATAACTGGTGCATTATTGCACGCCATTCCAACAATATTTTTAATAGGAATTTCTTTTTCATCTAAAGAACATTTAAAAATTTTGAAAATTTTATTCGCGGAACAATCGGTAGCATCTAATGATAATAATTCTAATAACTGAGTTACAACGCTACCATCTACTGGCGATACATATTTTACTAATATACACATTAATTTTGTGTTCGAAATATCGGTACTTTCGTCGACTAAAATGGAAAATCTACAAGTTTTTAAGCAATCAATAACATTTTCAATTTCGCGTTTGACGATAACATTTTTGACAAGTTTTGCACACTTCTGTCGAGCAAGTGAAAGATCCTGTACAACTTCGGGTTCAACACAAATATCTTTTAACAACGGAATTAAATGTTCAACTGTACAAAATGCTACATTGTGTTCAGCGAAAAATGCGGATAATTTAATTTTAGCTCGTTTCACTTTGTCTTTATGCAGTGTTAAAAAACCGCGCTGCGCGCTTTATGTTACGCGAGTACGCTAGCACGCCGCGCCTGCATGTCACCGATGCCGTGCTCGCCGAGTCATCGGTTACGTATTCCAAGCGTCTTGCCCCTCGCCTCACCGCAAAGGCGAAGGACCCCGCCGAACGTTCTCGACATCGAACGACCTAGAGCGGTTGTTTTGGATTTTGGAAATTACAGTCTCGAGTATGTTCGAGAACCTTCGGCGAGGCAATAAATATAAAGGTCGCTGCGCGACCGTTAGAAACACCTGAGTCTCTCCAGTGCTTACCGTTTATACCGCTCTGATCGGTATAAGTGTGCTTCGCAGTTATTCGAACTTTACTTTTTCTCGCTCCTCTAATTTTCTGCGTCAATTAGTCTTGCTACTTGTTCTTGTATCTTGTGCGTGCTCGTGGTTCTGCTTCTTTCTTGTATCTTCACTGTGCTTGTGTGCTAATAAACTTTGCCGTTTGTTACTCGTGCATTTCTTTTTTGTTTCTTTCGTCCGCACCGCGCGTGAGACCATCGCAGTTTAACACTGATCCGCGATATGCAGTAAATTACTCGCGGTAACATTATTATTATTATTATTATTATTATTATTTATATCAAGTGAATTTATGTTTCTGAGATGTGTATTTGTTTTTGCATGATGGTCTGAATCTGTTTTGCAGCATCCAATAGTCAACATGGTTAAACTGCGAGGTGTATGCCGGGGTCTTGTGATATTGAATTCCGTACGCCCGGAGTAAAGTGGTCAACTCCTTGCTTTCGATTTGTCTTCTGTTGTCAGAAATGACGCATCGAGGACACCCGTGTCGAAAGACGATTCATTCCCCGAATGTCAGGGTAACTGCTGGAGCTGTTGCTTGTCGGTGCAGGTGCAGCTCTACCCACTTGGAAAATTTATCCTGCATCACTAGCAGCATAGTGTGACCCTTTGACGATCGTGGGAGGGGTCCCATTAAATCGATGGATACCACCGTCCATGGGTCTTCTATCGGGGTGGTAAACATGTATCCAGTGGGCGGTTTCTGTAGTGCCTTAAGTTCTTGGCAACTGCGGCATGAACGGATGTGTCGGATGGCAATCGGGTGTCCCGGAACATTCCCGGCCAGTAATAGCGTTGGGCTAATCGTGCACTGGTTTTCCGTGTACCCAGATGTTCTGATGTTGGGGCGACGTGGCTCTGACGGAGTATTTGCTGCCGTTGTTCTCGAGGAACACACCACTTCCAGTCTGGTCCCGTGTGGTCTGGTATGCGGCGGTACAACTGGCCATTGTCCAACTGGTAGTCCGGGTACTGGTGGGGTTGATTTTCCGCCGCCTGGCTCAGCTTCTGGTATCATTCGTTCTTTGATACTACGTCCATTGTGTCCGTCTCTTCCGGAGGATCTTCGAGTTGCCGCGAGAGAGCGTCGGCTACTAGGTTGCTCTTTCCCCGTCGGTAACGGATGTCAAAATCATAGTATTGGAGCTCCATGTTCCACCTGGCCAGGCAACCCTCGATAGTGTTGAGCCATCTTAGCGCTTGGTGGTCCGTCAGCACCGTGAAGTGGTATCCCTCCAGATATGGTCGCATTTTCCGTATCCCCCATACGACAGCGAGGCACTCTCGTTCGGTGGTGGAGTAATTCCATTTGGTTGGATTCAGTGCTCGACTGACGTACGCGACTACATGTTCCTGGCCCTCGTTGTCGTGGGTAAGCACTGCCCCGATGCCTACGTTGGATGCGTCCATTCGGAGGACGAATGGCTTTGAGAAGTCTCGACAGGTCAAGACTGGGGCGGTTGCTAGTCGGTGGCGCAGTTCCCTAAAGACCTTATCTTCTTCTATCTCCCATTTCCAGCGACGCCGCTTCTGGAGTAGTCGTGTCAGTGGGGTTGTAAGGTCGGCGAATTGTGGAATGAACCATCTGTACCACGATACCATTCCCAGGAAACGACGGAGCACCTTGGTGTTTTTCGGGGATGATATGCCTTGTATGACCTGGGCCTTCTCCGGATCGATGCGGATGCCTCGGGAGGTTACCACATGCCCAAGGTATTTCAGCTCGATTCGCCTGAAGTGACATTTTTCAATGTTAATCCGGAGCTGGGCGTTTTGTAGTCTTCGGAATACCTCTTGGAGGTTAGCCAGGTGCTCTTCTTAAGTCCGTCCTAGGACGATAATATTAGCCAGATAGGCGAAGCACCAGGGCGCGAGGCTTGGTGCAATGACTTCATCAAGTAGCCACTTTAACGTGCTGGGCGCTGAGTGGAGACCAAAGGGCATGATTCGGAATTGATAGACCCCTCTTCCTGGTACTGTAAACGCGGTGATGGGTCGGCTGGCTGTCTCCAGAGGTACCTGCTAGTATCCGTTTACTAGGTCCAGTGTTGATAGAAATCGCGCTTCACGAAGTTTGTCAAGCGTGGCCTGTGTCTGAGGTAGTGGATATGCGTCTTTTTCCGTTAGCCGGTTGACCTGGAGGAAGTCTACTCAAAGCCGGTATGCTCCATTCTTCTTGCGGACCAGCACTACTGGTGTGCTCCACGGGCTGTGGGAAGGATCGATCACGCCTGCTTTTAGCATATTGTCCATCTTCTATGATGGCCTGCATTGCCAGGTTCCTTGGTGTATATCGTTGCTCCACGGGCTCCGCCCCTTCTTTTAAGCGGAGCCGGTTTAAGCGGAACTTGGTTGTCAGTCGGAGGAGGTTGTCCTCCGTCCGAGAGACAAACGCGGCTTACAATCTAACGCAGATCGTGGCTTATATCCTAACGCGCGACGGTTCGGATGTCGCAGTTTTACAATGTTTGCCGCTTATAAACTAACGCTGTTCGTCTTACTAACTAGTGCAGGCACGGCGGTTTGGCAGTTGTTGCCAACGGCGGCGGGGGCAGACGGAACAAAGGAGTAGGCGGATGTCTCTGAGGCAGCGGCTGCAGAGCACTCCCCTGGCTCCTGGACAATCGGGGGATCGGTGACCCGGTGGACGCTTCCTTTGTGGTGTTCGTTCTCCTGGCGGTCAGGACTGCCACCACGATAGCGAGCTATCGGGCACGGCGGAGAAACCGGTGGTGTTGTTCTCGTACGGCCAGAGAGCACTCCGTACGAGACACCGGCGGAGGATGGGGAAGGATGGAGGATGGGCGGAGGATTCAGTAAGGACTGCAAAAATGGTAAAGTATAGGAGATGGGTTACGGAAAAACCGAAATGATAAGGGAGAGGAAGATAAGTACGGAGGAAAAAGGGGAGGAGGCACTTAATGCTAACAGAAAAGATGAACGCCGTCCTAGTAGTGTAGACAGCGAGTTTGAGCTGTTATGTGAAATTGAGAGAAGAAATGAGAATAGAGTAAGTAAAGGTATTCTAAGTGAAGCAGAGGAAATAGCATGTAAATGGAACAGTAGAAACAAATAAAAGTTGGCTAGAAGGAACAGTGGAACATCCTATTACGAATACTCGACCTGGACGACCAACCCAATCTTTCAGCGATTTGACTGAACGTTCTAAACGCCGAAAAACAAAATATTCGTGAAAATACAAGCGTAGAAGAATTATCTTTCGCAACAGAAACAAAGCTTAGAACTTGTGGTTTAGTAGACGCGTTTGCTGTATTGAAGCAAATAACAAAATCTCCCACGCGTGCAACTAAATATAGGAAAATTTGTTCGAGTAATCAGGAAGAAGAAACATTACAATTACCAGTCATTAAAGCACTTTCCATTTTTATTGATGCTCAATTGTCCAGGGAGCAAAATGAAATCATTAGAAGAAGCAACAAAAAGTTATATCCATGCTATTGGATACTATAAAAAGCCAAAAAAGAATGTTATCCCATTCGTGAATCGTATTTAGTAACCGCAACTAGTGCCGAAACAAATTTACAAGACTTATTAGATCATACTACTACTCGCCTACTATTATCCATACAAGATATAATAAATGGCTTAACGGATGATGAGTGCGCTGCATTAGAACTAATAAGCAAATGGGGTTGTGACGAATCGCAACAGGCACAATTTAAATAAAAATTTGAAAATTATTGTGATTCCGATGCAAACATATTTCAAAGTTCTGTGGTACATCTGCAGTTAATTTGTTCCATAAACAAAAAAATTGTTTGGCAAAATCCAACACCTTCTTCTCCTCGGTATTGTCGACCGATTCGAATACGATTAATTAAAGAATCAGTTGACATTACAAATGAAAAAGTTTAATACATTAAAACAAAAATAAATGACTTGAGAGAAACAAAAATTGAAAAAAAATAGATGCATATCAGTTAAACAAAATATGTTATTTACAATGATCGACGCAAAGATATGCAATGCAGTAATGAATACAACATCAACAATAAGGTGCTACATATGCGGAGGTACATCCAAAGATTTTAATAACTTATCAGCAACACGGGAAATTTCTACAGAATCATTGGAGTTTGGTTTATCTACCCTACACGCCAGGATAAGAATATTTGAACATATACTACACCTATCATATAAATTACCGGTTAAGAAGTGGCAAATAAGGACCAAAACTGAAAAAGATATAATAGAACAAAGAAAAAAAATAATTCAAAATAAATTTAAAAGCGAAATGGGACTCATTGTTGATGTGCCGAAGCCTGGTTCTGGAAATACAAATGATGGAAATACAAGCAGAAGATTTTTTTCGAACCATGAGCTGTCGGCAGCAATAACGGAAATTGATGAACATTTAATATATAGATTAAAAATAATATTAGAGGTTATTTCAAGCGGAAAGAAAATAAATACTAACAAATTTGCACTATATGTCAAGGATACTGGAGTAATGTATGTACAATTATATTCATGGCATCCTATGAGTCCAACTCTGCACAAGCTATTAATCCATGAACCCTTAATGGCGTAACCATTTTCTAATAAACGATCGCGCCTTGAACATATTGAAACGTACAACCCGTCGTGTAAATGGCTTCTGGGAAACAGGTTTATTGTGGAGGAAAGATCAAGTCCCCGAAATAGATAGTTTGACCACTGCGCACAGAAGACTTCTTGCCTTGGAGCGAAAATTAGACCGAGATCCGGAGTATGCCTTGCTTTATTATCGGGAGATAGATCGTTTATTAGAAAATGGTTACGCCATTAAGGTTGAAGAAGTCTCGAACAGCGAAAGGACGTGGTACTTACCGCACTTTGGAGTGCGAAACGTAAACAAGCCGGGAAAATTGAGGCTTGTGTTTGACGCTGCTGCTAAATCGGAAGGAATGAGTTTAAACGATCAACTCGATACAGGACCTGATCTACTGCAATCGTTGCCCGGTGTACTGATACGTTTCAGACAAGAACAGGTCGCCGTCAAAGCTGACATAAAGGATATGTTCCTTCGCATTCACGTTCGGAAAGAGGACCGTGGAGCCCAGCGGTTCCCGTGGCGCGGAAAAGCGAGAGATGTGGAGCCGCAGGTGTTTGAAATATCGTGTCTTCTTTTCGGGGCCAAGCCATCGCCGTGTAGCGCTATATACGTGATCAGGATATACTGGATCAGGTTAAGGCTGAATTGAACACCTTACTAGCATTAGAGCAGAATAAAATTAGACTGGAGTGAAGATCCTTAGAAAATTGGCTGGCTCTGGGAGCTTTAAACATGTGCTTAAGTGTCAGTACCATATTTTTTGACGATTTGTCGAAAATGACATTTGGAGTTGGAGGAGTGCCAGATGAGTGGTTGGTCTGCCCCGAAGATTTCGAAATGGAAGAATGGTCAGTGATAGTGTATTACGTGCTGACTCTATATGAATCGGGCATGAGAGCGCCTAGAATAAGAATTCCAAGCAGGAGCACTGATCTACCACTTCAGATATATGCCAATACAGCGGTGCAATGGCGTATGGTGAAAAGTGACATAGTTAATAAGTTAGATTTTAACATGGCCATAACGTTGGAACAGGGTAGTACGGTTGAAATACATAGAAAAATTAAAGATGAACTGAGTAATGCTGACTTGCTTTTGGAAGGGGTTACGTGTATGATAATGATGGATAATTCTTTAAGACATAAGAACCAATGGGTGCACGCAGCGTATTGGAGTGCAATAACGTTAATTTATGTTCACTCGGGGCAACATACCATGTGCACTATAGGCGGAACATGTAGTTGCCTGTGTTTGATTGACACTGACGCAAAGAAATTATACTTAAAAATATTGTAATCGACACGAATACAAGATTCGGAGTGTGGAAAGTAACACACATTGGTCTGCGTACTTGGGTCGTGGTAGATTAGCGGATATATCCTTATCAGATAAAATAAATTTGTTGTTGGAGCTATGGACAACAAAAAGTGGAAGAAGAGTTATAAGTAACATTAACGACAACGCGATGCCTGAACTGCTTAGTCGGGGCCTTGTAGAAAATATAGTCAATGATGTGGTGGATGATGAGGTGTACCATTCTAGTTGATTGATACACGATATTATGCAAGGTGTAAAGCAAGCATTCACCAAATCTGGACACGGTAATCTGTTCCGGAAGGCTTTGGAAGACTTAAATGAAGCATCTCTTGAACGTGAAGATATGGACGATGAAGGTGAATTTTTTGAAGATGCAAGAGACCGAAAGCAGGATTATTTGCTAGGCTGGAATAGAGCTAATGTTAACATCAGGCCTCGTTGGCCTTGGTTAGGCTCGTCTGGTATAGTGTCTCGCACTACAGACGTACGGTATCAAGATATTGATAGAATTGGTCTAACTAGTAATGCAATAGCTAGTACAATTGACAACAAGTTGTGGGAGAAAATTAAAGAACTCACCAGAGTGAGGCTGCCTAAGAAATCGACGGAATTCGGTTGTTATGTGTCTCGAGCATCTATGAAGATGCAACAATTATGGGAGGCAGATCCAGATTTTTGGGAAGATAGCGTTACTTATATGGACCCTACTTCAGGTTATGGAGGTTTTGCAGAGTTCCTGGCTATGCGCTTGAGAAAAAGCAAGCCTAGAGTATATTTAATGAGCACATTGTACGAAAAGGGGCATCAAGTGCCAGATCCGCGAAGAACTACGTTAGAAAGCAATCTACGAGTTGTTTTGTTGACAACACCAGACTCATTGGATAAAGGCAATATTAAAGATTAGCGGTGTTTGCAAAGATTAACTGATTATGCAAATTCACAAGAAGAACATAGATGTGGACAAAGAGAAGCCGTATGCTGCGGCGAATCGCATGAAATGGCTATTCAATCCATCCGACGCTCCCCATATGGGCGGAGCTTGGGAGCGTTTGATCAGATCGGTAAAGATAGCGCTCGGTGACGTACTGCGCGATCAAGCGCCCAGCGAAGAAGTTCTGCTCACCCTACTAGCAGAGATAGAACACTCTGTGAACTCTCACCCCTTAACGCATGTATCGCTAGATCCGAGGGATAGAGAGGCACTGACACCCAACCATTTCATCATAGGAACTTCATCAGAGGCGCATAATTTTAATACTTATGAAGCGAAAGCTGTTTGCCCCAGAAACCAATGGAAGTTAGCGCAATCGTTTGCTGACGGATTTTTGAAACGATGGCTGAAAGAATATCTGCCTACATAAATTCCGAGGACGAAATGGAATAATACTGGTGAGCAGCTGACCGTCGGTGATGTGGTCATGATAATAGATTACCAGGCTCCACGTAATGCCTGGAAACGCGGAAAGATCGTGGTGGTGATACCGAGAGAAGATGGAGTAGTTAGAGTAGCGAAAGTGCGTACGTCGACGAGTGAATTTATGCGACCAGTGAGAAAACTGATTCGATTACATAGCGCAGGTTAAGTACAAAATCCACATGATTTTGTACGAGGGGGAGAATGTTGCGTACAGATCTGTACTGAATTCTTTGCTTGTTTAATGTTAAGTGCGCAAAAAAAGTCCGTTTCAGTTGTTACATGCAGTACCGATTCTTCTGTCTATATGTGCGTTTATTACTTGCATCGATACATCGATAGCGAACATTGTAACGATAGACGTAAGAGAATTATATGCGTTGCATATGGCGATTTATGGAAACGGGTGATAAAAGGCGATGATTTTGCCACGTACCCATGATAGCCGGATTGTGCCAATTCTCAACGGTGTAGCCCAGCGTGCGCGGAAAACCAAAGGGTCTTCTGTGGCCGTTAAGCTTCCCGCGTGCTCGGAAAGATGAAAATCATTCCGAGGCCGCTACAAACCTCATTTGGGTAGGCACCTACCGCTATGAAGATCAACGCGTGCACGGGAAGACATGGTCGGCCCGGGGCCGTTAAGCTACCGGCGAAACCGGCAGAGTTGGCATGTTGATAAGGGACATTTGGTTCCGCTAGAAATTATACCGTAGATGCGGGTAAGTGGCAAGATCCGCGCCTACGAGAGTGGAAGCGCTTTCGGCTGTTTACGGTAACGTTCGATAACCGCCGGCGCTACGGTACAACGTTATTGTTCCCGCGAGCGTGCGACAATTCATTCTCTCTCGAGCGTCCGAACGATCTGTTTGTACACAACGACTGTATAGACCGTCAAATAAATTCGTTTACATTTCTACAATTCCTGTTCATTTTATTTCAACCCAGAAACAACCGTATAAACCTATAGTCATTGAACGTGCCATTCTACCAATTGGACAGTTATCGGAAGAGGCTGCAGAAGCCAGAAATAAATATTTTCGTCTATACAGACAAAATCACGCGAAAAAATGTAGCCGAGAGTCGTGTAATATAGACGTTATATTACGGGAGCCAGGCTCGAAGCTGTCGCTCTCCCTTCTCGGCGCGCGTAATCCCTGCGCTCTGATTGGTCCGCGTTTTTCCTTAATAATTCAAAAACGAAGCTTCAAACCCCATTTTTGCAAAGGAAAATCTTGTTCAGAATGACGTCCTCTACAACCCCTTTCAGGGACTTACACCTGTTGCGGGACACCCTGTATATCGCATTCGTTGAGATGCAGAAAACTTATAAATTGCGGAATTCGGGTTGGGTGCATCTTACACCATAAAAACCTTAGAACATCTTCGAACGAAGATGTAGAAAATAGACTGTACACATGGTTCCTGGACCAACGAGCAATGGAGAACCCAATAACTGACTTGATATTGCAAGAAAAGGGCAATGAGTTTTTAAACGAATATGGGTCCACATCGTTTGCCGGAAGCAGGGGTTGGCTGCAGAAACTTAAAAAACGATATGGGATCAAACTGATACGGGCACATGGGGAACAGGCAAGTGCGAATGTGGAAAGTGCACAACAGTTCATCGAGTGATTTAAAAAACGAGTGCAAGAAGAGGATATTAACATGTGCAGGATTTATAACATGGACGAAATGGGCCTGCTATAGAAGGCTGTTCCATCCAAAAGTTTGGTAACCTCAGAGGAAAAAAGACTAACGGGGAAAAAAATAGAAAAAGACAGGGTGTCCATTGGATTATGTGCCAATGGAAATGGCACCCATAAACTGCCACCAATTTTTATACACAAATATAGAAATCCACGTGCATTAAGAAATTGTAGTGAATTACCTGTAATGTACACATCGCAGCATCAGGCGTGAATGAATTCAGAGATTTTCAAAAATTGGTATGAAAATCATTTCAAGCCAAGTGTATGCCAATATCAATTAGAGAATGGAATAGTTGGTAAAGTAATGTTATGTGTGGACAATTGTTCCAGCCATAGAGGTATTGAAAACGAAGAAAATTTTGAAATTATATATTTGCCACCTAACACTACGTCTCTTATTCAGCCGATGGACCAAGGCGTAATTTCAAAGTTTAAAGCACTGTACCGTCATAAAGTACTTCGCCGTATTTTACAATTAGAGAGAGGTAGAAATGACTTTAATAAATTATTTAGCATTAAAGAATGTATTGATTTTGTACACGAATCATGGATGGATGTGACTCCCACCAATATAAGAAATAGTTGGCACAAAATTTTTGCACGGGATGACAGGGACGAGGAAGAAGAAGGTGGAATTAAATATTTCAATACATTCTGCTATAAGTGATGTAATACAAACGATAAGCGGGGAAAGTACGAGCTATGAAGAATGTCAGAAAATATTAGAAGCCTTGGAAAATGATGAAATTCTTAATAAAAGTGATATGGAGCAACCTGTTACACAAGAAGAGGAAGAAGAGGGGGAAGAACAGGAAGAAGCAGAAAAAGAGGATAAGCACGAAGAACAGAATACGATACAAGCGAACAGGAATGAAGAAGAAATGGAAGATCAAGTGGCTGGGATAGAAAGCGAAGATAATAATGCAATAGAAGAAAAAAAGGAACAAATAAAGGACGGCAATCATTGACAAGATTCATTTGAATGGTTCGTGCTTCCCTTCTGAAGAATAGTCCTGCTCGTGGATCGGAAATTTTAATAATTCGAAAAAGATAACTTTTAAACTATTTAGAACAAAAATCTTTGAACATTAAACTTAATTATGTCTTTTTTTACAGGTTCATTTGACTGGTTCGTGCTTCCCTTCTGAAGAATAGCCCTGCTCGTAGACCGAAGATTTCATGTTCCTTATACATTTTTTATATTGTATATATTGTACCTGTTGTATAGAAATTGTATATTCCACGCGTTGCATATTGTATTAATTATTGTTCATTGTACACAGTTCATATAGTATTATATATTGTATACAGGGTGTTCGGCTACTGGTGGGCATAATTTTAAGGGGTGGTAGCTGGGGTGATTCTCAACAACTTTTTCCTTGACCAAAATGCTGGTTAAAGCTTAGTTTTTGAATTATTAAGGAAAAACACTGACCAATCAGAGCGCGAGAATAGCGCGCGCGCAGGCGCGAGAGCGACAGCTTCGAGCTTGACGCCAACACGGACGCACTATATTGTAATCCCGTTCAAACGACCATACTACCAGTCAATTCCAAAAGGCCTCGATCATCAGCAACAAGTTCTGATACAAAAGGGAAAATTAAGAAGAAGAAGAAGGAATGGCACCAGCATATTACTCAACAACGGGAGTCTACCACTACTACTAGTTCAAGGGCGAAAACGAAGAAGAAAACGCATCATCAATATCCTACTCGTCCACTAGAGGATAAAAATTCTGACTCTTTACCTAACAAACGAAGAAGGAAAATAAAACAGACAGAAATAAGCTCCGACGAGTCAAATCATTACGATACAGACGATTCGGACGAAGAAACCATTACCCCAAGAGTAAATGAAGAACATGAAAGGAAAATAGAAGTATAAGCCCACCAACCACCCTCAGAATTCAAGAGGAAGACTCCGCCACCGCTAATATTAAGAAAAAACGATCCGATAGTTATAGGAGACGAAATAGAAGAACTAGATGAGGAAACCATAATCCCGAAACATATGTTTAGAGATCCTCCAAAAATTAACGCCGATCCCTCCTCCTCAGAATCCCAAAAAGACGAATCTCCTCCCTATAAACCTGAGAAATTAAAAAGTCCTGATTCCACTCCTGCAAAATCCGGACCAGTAACTCCTATAAAAATTAAAAGGGAAAATGGAGAACTTACTATAAGTAAACCTGGAAGACCTAAGATAATAACTGAAGAAATAATAAGCTCCATAATTGAAGTAAAGGACCATCTTTGGACAAGGAAAGGACCAGTAGCTGTATTCTGGGACTCACAAGGGACTCCTCTTGACCCTGAGTCAGGAATATTAATCAGGAAGAGGAAAATTAGACCACAACCTGAAAGGGAAATAGCAAAAATTAGACTAAAGAAGCAATGGATATTTGGAATTACAATTACATCAAAGGAAGAAATATCACAAACATTAAGGAAACTTGCTTTGCTACTCCAACAAAGTAATATTAGAGAAGTTAGCTTACCAGATGTTAAAATCATTAGAAAAATATTGTATATATTCTTTGCCGATACACCCATCCAAGTTACGCTCTGCACAGGAGATATTAAGACTCCGCTATTTGAAGATAGAATTCCCATTA
Organism: Megachile lagopoda; assembly: GCA_036983795.1. Taxonomy (NCBI): domain Eukaryota; kingdom Metazoa; phylum Arthropoda; class Insecta; order Hymenoptera; family Megachilidae; genus Megachile; species Megachile lagopoda. The sequence goes on along the minus strand of CM072787.1, from coordinate 19,589,812 downwards.
TTAAAGAAAACCATATGACACCAACGGGGGGACATAAAGGAATACGAAAGACTTACCATCGTATAAGGGACAACTACTACTGGAAAAACATGAAGAGAGACGTAGCCGAATACATCAGGACCTGTATAGACTGTCAAAGGAACAAATTAGTACGGATCAAAAACAAAGAGCCTATGGTAATCACTGATACCCCCATAGATGCATTTGACAAAATATCATTAGATGTTCTGGGGCCTTTACCTCTAACATCCAAGGGTTACAACTACATATTAACAATCCAGGATAATTTAACAAAATATACTATAGCAGCACCCATAGCATCGATAACCGCAGAAGATGTTGCAAAAGCATTCACGGAGCACTTCATCTGCAAATTTGGAAGTCCCAAGGCAATCTTAACAGACCAGGGGGCATGCTTCATGAGTGCCCTGATGAAGAAATTAGCCAAAATTTTTCACATCCGGACATACAGGACATCTTCCTTCCACCCACAGTCTAATGGATCCCTGGAGAGAAGCCATCAAATATTAATAGAGTATTTAAAACATTTTCTCACACAACGAAAACAATGGGACGAATGGCTACCACAGGCTATGTTTTCATACAATACCAGTATCCACGAAGGCACCAAATTTACTCCACACGAACTTGTATTTGGAAGAAAAGCCCGTCAACCATCACATTTTCCAACCGAAGAAAGCATCTCCACGTACCCTGATTACGTTGATAGACTCATTTCTGTATTACACAATATTCGGAACACCGCCAGAAACAATCTTAAACAATCTAAACACCGACAAAAGTACTACTATGACAGAAAAATTCGACCGAAACACTACGAGACCGGCGAAGACGTATTCCTTTTGAATCCACCGCGGAAAAATAAACTTGAGAAGGAATACTCAGGTCCTTACAAAATCATTAGAACCATAGACAACAATAACATAGAATTACAAGTAGCTGGCAGAAACAGGAAAAGAATAGTTCATAAGGATCGTATCAAGCGGGCCTATTTACCAATTGGAGATCGAGAATCGATCACGAGGTGAACGCGCGGATTAAGAAGGGATGAAGATTCAAACCACCCCGCATGCTCATTAATCGTCGAGTTAGCAAGCTGAGAAGACGTATAATAATAGTTTGATCAAAGTAATAGTTAAAATGAGGGACCACGGCAACGCTCGAGCAATCACGTCGGCGATGTGCGTTCAGGATAGAGAAATCGCATTCTCTTATAAGTACAACGGGCAACTAGGAAGGATCTGCGTACTCTGCGCCCTGGACGCGATCCAAGAAGCAAAAACTGACTGGTGGCACGCAGGCAAGAGTTGAAAAATTTATTAACGAAAAACCCATATAAAGGGAATTACTTCTTTATTATATATAATAATAAAAATATATATATAGGGACGCACCACTATGTCCGGTGCGACGGAATCCGGCAGCAAGTCCACTGCCTCCGCTGCCGGAGAGAATTAAGCAGAACACGGCCTGCAATCGCATGCACCGAGTGCATGCGACGAATAAACCAACACGACGATGAGGATAACGAGGCCTACCAAGCGGGCGTCCTGATGGGGACCAAACCCCCGCACGTTATCGTGGAGCTAAGGGAGCTCCACGCCTAGTAACACAACTGCATAACAATACAAAGTATATATATATATATGTATATTGAGAAAGAGTCGTTTCTTGTTTAAATAAATTCCTATTTTTCTTTATTACTGTCGAAAATATAATATTCGATTACCCACGCCACTAATAGTAATAATAAGGAATAAGAAAAAAAAAGGGGGGAAACATGCAAATTTAGAAAAAATCTTTACACGCTACGCCGCCATATTAAACGAATAGGAAATCAACAAGACCCGAGGCGAGAATGATGGAAACAATTATGGCTATTTGGAAAAGGCATAATTTCGACCAGGAATAATGAAGAGGAATGCTGCTGCAATAGATGTATCACCAAAACATCCCACCAGGAAAACAGTCTCTCGAGGACGAGAGACACAAGTAAGGGGGGAGGTGTAACATTCCTGAGGAAATTTTTTCTTGTTTTTGTATCTTCTGGGAAAAATCTCAATAGCTATCTTATTTTCGTTTTCACAGTACCATTAGTTTTACATTACCGATCGTATTTTTCTTCTTACCGACCGCGACATTAGACATACCGATTACCATCAAATTTTAGTTGAACTGTCGGTAACATGTATATAGATATATTTTTCTATTTGCAGATATTATGTTATTAATAATTATTGTGTCCAACAAACACATAAGTTAAGTAGTCAAATGTTAAGTTCAATTACAAATTCTCGGATTCATGTATCATTTCGTTTGTTTAAATAAATAATGTATTATAAGAATTTTGTATAGAATATTCCACGCGCCGCGATTCTAACTCAGGAAAATAGAAAGAGTACGGTATATTTAGGAAAGGATAAAATATACATTTTCGTTAACAATGTTAAATATAAAGGTTATTAAATAATTATTTATTGAATCCAAATATAGGAAAGCAAATTTAATGATATGTTAAAGTTGAATTATTAATGATCAAAATCAAATGTTAGTTTATTTGAATAAATATTATATATTGTAAATGTTTCATACGCAATGCCTACGTGCCTACGTGACACGGCGCAAGCCAGGTTTTCTTAGAATCAGCGCGCAATCTCTAAAGGGAGACAGAACATATAATTTCAATTAACAGTATTATTTGTCATTAAAATCATTAATTAATCAAATCCATCGATATATAAAATTAGCAGATGTTATGTTAAGTTTAGTTACCGATACTCGAAGTCCGATACTATTTTGTTAACCCGAATAGATAACGAATAGTAATAACGTTCTATGGAATATTCCGGCGTGTCGTATGCTTCGGCATATAGTTCAGGTCCTTACTGGCGTACGTGCGTAAAATGTAGAAAAGGACAGATAATATGTTTTCGCAAATACACTATTAATTAATTATTTTTGTATTAAAAACATTAACTACTCTTCGGAAAACATTATTGGCAATGTTAGAAAATCATTTGCTTTATTAATTAACGTCTAATTAACAATTATATGCGAAATTACATACGTCATAACCCCCGAATGGGTGGGGAATTCGAGTATAAAAGGCCGAGCGAAACCGGCCTAATCGTCAGAACAATTTTCGAAGTCGAGCTAGTTAGAAGTCTTAGCCAAATATTATCCGGAACAGTTTTCGCTGGACAGAGCCGAAACGATTTTTAACTCTTGATTGGAAGAGCGGGTATACGCCATTTAGATACTTGATCGCTGGGTCGTTCTAGTAGCCAGTGAACAACAGGCTCCCCGTACAAGCGGTCTTGCATCTGAAACTCCGTCAGGGGAGTGCTATACTCAGCGCCAAGAGAGGTTGAAACATCAAAACGAGAGCTCCCAGCTATTCTAACATATATTATAATTTTTGTCGAATTACTAAACGCGCCGCAAGATTCTCGGAGTTCGCTCTGGGCCCTCGTTCCCCACTTTGAGCAGCTTGGTATCTGAAGCCCGTGTCTTTTGGGTGGCAATGTAGTAATTACGATTGTATAATTAGAGTCATTTTTAATTTGCTACCCTGTTGGACGTATGCTGTTCATCTGATTCTGGGTCGTTGGGCCGTTCTAGTAGCCAGTGAACAATAAGCTCCCCAATTAAGCGATCTGGTTTTGGGTGTCAATGTGCGCTCTGACTAAAAGGGTCTTGAACAATTAGTCGTCGAGTCAAAATCAAAAAGAGTAACTGTTCCGACGAAACATACATTTTTCTCACAAACTTTAGAGTCTTGAATCGAGTCAATCTTAGGATTTTGAATTAATTAAAGAATATTGTTCTGTCATTATCGAATCTTGCGTAGCGAATTTCACGTAGTCGACTACACCAAATTAGAAAATCAATTTAAAGTATTAATATCGTAAATATTGTAAAAGCGAATCTAGACAAGCTTAAAAGAGAATCACACTTAGGTAGGATTCCGCGTAACGCTAGATTTTTAAAGTATTGATATTATTAATTTTTGCAAAAGCGTAATTAGCCTCAGAATCAGACTTAGGTAGGATTCATCGTAGAGCTAGAAATGTATTAATTTTGTTCGATTTCATAATTGCGTTAATCTTTGAAAAGAGTACCAATCATTGACACTTGGAATTTTGAATCTTATTAATATTGTAAAAGCGTAGTCGAGTTAGCCTTGACCGTAAATTAAAATATAGAACTTCGAGATAATTAATTAGAAATTGCGTTCTGTTAAATACTTCATATACTTGCGAATCGCGTATTATTTAATTTATTGAGTTTCTGCTAGTATGCAATCAAAGTTTATTTAGTTCTTTTGATTTAATTGTTCATGATATTAGTTTATATTGCATATACTTATCTTGTTTTCTTATTTTCTTATTTTTGTTAATTGTTAATCATTACTATTTTATTGAATAAACCTGTTTGTTGAAAGGTATTGACCTGTGGATTTCACTCCTTAACCGCACACCACACGAATCCCACATTCTTTAGATTAGTTATTGCAAAACGAGTCGTTCAGTAGGTAAATACCGCTCTTTGCCTCACGAGCGCTGTAAATTTCTGTGCATAGCTCCAGAATCGTTACACGTTATTAAATAACAAATAAATTTTTGGTGACAGCAGTGGGATTCAAGCATTGTATAATACCAGTATCCACGAGGGCACCAAATTCACTCCTCATGAACTTGTATTTGGAAGAAAAGCACAGCAACTATAAAATTTTCCAACTGAAGAAAGCATCTGCAGGTACCCTGATTACGTTGATAGACTCATTTCTACACTACATAGTATTCGGAACACCGCCAGAAATAATCTTGAACAGTCCAAACACCGACAGAAATATTACTACAACAGAAAAATTCGACCGAAACATTACGAGACCGGCGAAGACGTATTCCTCTTGAACCCGCCACGAAAAAATAAACTAGAGAAGGAGTACTCAGGTCCCTTCATAAATTACAAGGACCATAGAAGACAACAACGTAGAATTGCAAGTGGGTGGTAGAAACAAGAAAAGAATCGTTCATAAAGATCGGCTCAAACGGGCCCATCTACCAATCAGGGATCCAGAATTGATCGAGAGATGAAGGAAATTGCAACTTGAAAAAGGGGAGGATTCAAACTACCGCGCATGCGCACTACATTTATTACAAAATTCTGGAATCTACGAAAGTATGAGCCAGCAATTTTCTCGTAAAATTAAAAAAAAAAAATATAAGGAGAAACGAAGAAAAATTAAAAAAATGAACAACGACAGAAGAGCGGAAAACATCCTTTCAGCTATTTGCGTGGAGGATAGAGAAGTAATATTCTCCTTTACATTTAATCAAGAAATAAAACGACTTTGCCTCGATTGCGGTATACGCATACATCCCGAAGCGAAGAATCAATGGTGGAGTACAGGCAAGGGTCAAAAATTTATAACAATTTTAAAATCGATAACATAATCTAACATATGTACATATATACATATATATAGGATTCCATCATTATATTAAACAAGATGCTGTGCAAACGAAGATTCGTTGCATTCAATGCGGGGACAGACTCGCCGATATTAAACCTGCCGTGGCGTGCACTGAGTGCCGCAACCAGTGATGGGATATTGGACGGGTTTTTTCGCGCATGCGCGAGAAATGCAGGAGCGTATCTATTTAGTGGCGTCACTGGATGACGTAGTATTGTTGGTGGAAAATACTGGAGGGCGATTAAGATATCCCATTTTATTGAAATTTGTACTTCACTGAGACTAAAATCGCCGCGCATGCGCGGAGAAACCTGTCCAATATCCCATCACTGGCCGCAACAGAATATTTAATCACGACGAAGAAGAGGACGAAGCTTTTCAACACAACGTCCTGATGACTGCACAAGACTGTTACCCAGTTATCGAACTTAAGGATATCCACTAAGGAGATGGAACATTAATCTTCAACACCATCTAAATTCTTTTTTTTTGTACATCTATAATTTTATATATAAAAATCAAAAATGTATATATATTCTTTTTTTTTTTATAATTCATTTAAATATCCAACAAAATAAACTTTTAATTTTTGTTTTAAAAATAATTGTAAATAATATTAATACCCACGTCATCAAATTAATAATTACAATAAGAAAAAGAAAAAAAAAAGAAGAAAAAGAAGAATATATAAATTTTAAATTTCGCGCCTTAACACTAATAATTTTACAACAAACTACGCCGCCATGTTAAATAAATAAAAATGTCGAGACGCGCAGGACGCAGAATAGTGATGCGGAATCTAAAATCGAAAATGAAGAAAAGACTAAACAAGGTAATCAAAAACTATATAAATATATATAAAAATAGCATTTATTAAACTACTAATTCAGGAAAAATCCACTAATAATGAGTGGAAACTAATCGAGGTAGATATACCCAAACCCCCATGGGAAGATTACAAGAAAATTAAGAATCCCTCGGACCCCAGACGAGAATATTGGAAGACGCTATGGCTATTTGGACGAGGCGCGATTTCTCCTAGAAATGGAGGAGAGTGCCGCTGTTGCAAATGCATCGCCGAACGTAGCGACAAGCAGCAGTCCCTTGAGGACAAGAGACCTACATAAGGGGGAAGGTGTAACATTCCTGAAGAATTTTTTTGTTTTTTCCATTCACATAAGTGTCTCAAAGCTAATTTTACTTCGTTCTCCAAAGGTATATTTAATTTCTATTATCGACCGTATTTTTCATTTACCGACCGCGACATTAGACATGTCAATTACCATTGAAATTTAGTTTTGACTGTCGGTAACACATATACAGGGTGTCCACGCCTAAGTGTGACAGCGCGATATTTCATGAACTATTGATGACACGAAAAAGTGTTTGTATGGAAATTGCAGGGTAAAAGGGGCTCTATGTTTTGGCATAAACGAATTTTTTATAATGTTATTAATGTAAAAGATATGATGGTGAAGTTTCGTTTTTTAAATGGAACTATATATTTTTTTTTCGATTACGCGATAGTGCTTTTCAAGACGAATTCATTAAGATTTAATGTATCTACCCGATTTTTAATAGTTTTCGAGATATAAAGCTTAGAAATTTACTGATTTTCAGCAGAGACGTCTCGATTTGAGTAGTAAGTCATAAAAACAGTCTTATTGTTGCGGTAAGTGCCGGATTTTTGACTCTGCCTGCCGAAACCGATAGCCACGGGTCTACGGTCGGAACGGCAAGTCCGAAGAGTTAGAAACGTGGAAAGAATTGACCATCATCCTAATGTGGAAAACTTAGACCGTAATGGACAATTCTTCCCAAGGGTCTAGCACCTCCTTGACCCTACTTCTTGGCACTATTACCAATTTTGTGATCTTCACTCCGTCCACAGATTCCCATCTTCGGAACAGCAAACCCTGTTGTACGTCCAATGAGTCCCAAATGGTCCAGAAATATTTCGCTCCAGAAGAAAGAGCGGAAACCTCTTACCAAGTTGGTTTATTTCCTTTTATTTTGTATTTTCTGATAACTCGAAAGTCTTCGTCCTCTTCCTGTGCGTTTGCCCATTCGTCAATTTCCACAGGACAGCATACCATTCTTAAAACTTGACCTTCTTCTTCCTTGTCCTTTTCTTCTAAGCGGATACAACGCTTACATTGCGAAGTTTCACAGGATCTCCTAGAGATACTGTCCGCATTTCCATGGTTCGTTCCAACTCGATGTTTAATTTCAAAATCGTATTGTTGAAGCGTCTCTATCCATCTTGCGGGCTGTCCCTCGGGTCTCTTGAATGAGAAACCATCTTAGTGAGGCATGATCCGTTCTCACTAAAAATTTTCGACCATAGAGATAGTGATGGAAATGCTCTATGGATTTTACAATGGCTAGAAGTTCCCTCCTTGTTACGCAATAATTTCTTACAGCCATTCCCAGCATCTTCGAGAAGTAGGTGATCACCTTCTCTCGACCATCTGGAACCTGGGACAGGACTGCTCCTATTGCGTCATTTGATGCATCAATGTCTAAGATAAAATCTGCATCAGGCAAGGGATAAGCCAAAACACGAGACCTAGCAAGATGTGTCTTCAATTCTTCAAAAACCTTCTGATATTTTTCTGTCCATTGAAAAGAAACTTTACTCTCTGTAATAAGTACAGAGTCCTAAGAAACTTGGCAACTCTGTCTTGTTCTTCGGCACTGGCCAATTCTCGGGATCAGTTTTCACTCCCTGCTCCAAGACTATGTGTCCCAAGTACTTCACCTTTCGGCAAAAGAAGTTGCATTTCTACGGGCTCATGATTAATTTGGAACGGCGGAGACGAGTGAAAACCTTCCTCAGATTTTCTATTTCATCCTCAAAATTCTTCCTGAAGATTATTATGTCATCAAGATACACCAGGTAGATCTTCCAATTAAAATCAGCTAAAACATTATCCATAAGTCGTTCAAATGTAGCAGAAGCGTTGTAGAATCCAAACGGCATTACTGTAAACTGCCAAAGTCAAGTTCCGACACAAAACGCAGTCTTCTCTTTATCTTCCTCATCCATCGCTATCTGCCAATATCCACTCTGCAAATCTATAGTTGAAAACCAGGTTGAACCAACCAAAGCATCCAACGTTATCCCCGATCCTTGGAAGTGGATAAGAATCCTTTTTAGTGATTTCGTTCAGTCAACAATAATCGACACAAAACCTGACGTTTCCATCTTTCTTTTTTATTAAGACAATTGGTGAAGACCACGGACTATTAGATTTATCAATAACTCCCTGCACCTCCATCTTCACAAGCATCTCTTCAACCTCACCACGACGATGAAGAGAAAGTCGTCGTTTGATTGAACGATGGTACCCAGTATCGATATTATGTCGTACAATTTCACATTTTCCTATTTGATCCTGATTGCTTGCGAAAATGTCTCAATATTCGAATACTAATCTCCGGAATTCATTCCTTCCTTCTTCAGGCAGGAAACACTACAGCGCTTCTAGAGATCTTGAAGATATTCAGGAACGGAAATCTCTTCTTCCCTTCCTATCAGAATCGCAACCTTTTCTTCAAAACGCTTCATCTTCAAGTCAGTGTCCTGATGTCCTTGAATTCGAAGTTTATTTAGAAGAAAGTCCAATTGACAAGAATGTTTTTGCAGCAAATCTGTTCTCAAAATGCATTCTTCGACCATGTCAATCAGAAGAAAGTCCTCTTCAGTCTCCAGGGTACCGATTCGTACAGGAAAACGTTGTCTTCCATAAATCGGTAACCTTTCTCCCGAGACCGAATAAAGATGGAATTTTTTCTTCGCTCCCGCTACGCGAACTTGACTATCACTATTGAACTTCTTTAAGTTCACCGATGAGCCCGTGTCGATAATTAGGTTAGCCTTGTTTCCATTTATGTATCCTTCAACGTGGGTACAATCTTCTGTCAGATGAATCTTCCGCACGACAGGCGTAGAAGGGAAAGAAGTCGAAGGTTCCCTCGTCTACATCGACTTCTTCTCGTTTCCCTTCTTCTGCTTCTTTTCTGTGGATCCACGTTTAGGACAATCCCGCTGGAGATGTCCGGTTTCTCCGCAGGTCCAACATGACGGTCGTCGCTTCACAGGTTCAGCTTTCTGGTTCTCTGTTTTCCATCAGGGACTCTTCGCTTCCGCGAGTTTTTCTCAAAATAAGAAGTCGATTTGAATTTCTGTGCATTTCGATCCTCGGTATTTGCAACAGATTCAACGGCTTCAATCTGCAGGGCCCTGACAACAGCTGCCCTGAGAGACATGAAACCGCCGAGCCTCAAATTCCGTTTCATTTCTTCGCTGACTAGAGCGGAAACAAATTGAGAGGCCGCCAGCTTATCTCTAATTTCAAATGGGCATTCACTAAAGGCGCTTTGTGCCAGCCTCTCAATTTCCGTGGCCAACTCAGGAATGGACTGTCCTTTCCGTTGTTTATAATTTTGGAATATCGTGTAATTTAAATTAGAAAAATGTTTAGTTCCATAACGGAACTCCAAAGCTGAAATTAATTCATCAAAATCCGTTTTTCAGCGCTAACGGGAGTCAAAATGCTTCGCGCCGGTCCCTCCAAAGACGAAACCAAGGCCAAAGCTTTACTTGTTCCATTCCATTTATTTACCGACGCAATAGCCTCAAATTCAATTTTATATTCCTCCCAACAAGTCTTGCCATCGAAAACTGGCGGTTTCAGAACGTATCCTAAATCACGTCAAGTCACGTCATTCAACAGTCGAAGCGGGAGCCACTGCGAAACAGGAGGAACTGTGAGTCTGGAAGAAACGCAACTATTTACATGAGCAGACTCAAGGTCCTCGTCACGGCGATCAGAACTTCGCGTATTTTAAAAAGAGAAGTAAACTTTTCCGATAGGACCTGATAGTGGCTTTCAATCGTCCCTAATTTCTCTTCCAGTGCAGCTTCCTTGGCTGAAACAGCCGCCTTCTCCGTAGCCTGCGTCCGTTCTTGCTCCCACTTGGCTTTGAACACCCGCTGCTGCTCACGGAATTGCGTAGAGATGCTCCGTTGCAAATTTTCTAAAAGATTCTCGAACGAAGCAGGGACCTCTCCCTCAGCGGCAGACGACCGGGTCTGCATCCCACTTCTGACACCAATGTTGCGCTGAGGAGTTTCTTAACTAGTTACCATTATTATTAAATAACACGAACTAATATTTAACAACAATAATTTATTAAACTCTGCAAACAAGAAACTGTATTCTTAAAACGTGTCTATTCTCTTTGAATTCTCGCGCTATTCTGATTTTAAGCAACGCGGTTGTTTTCAGCTACCGCAAGTCTTGAACACTTGATCGTTCCCGGGCCGCTTGAAAATTTCCGCTAACAACTTCTGTTCGTGGTCAAGACCAGCTTCATATCATAATATTGCGTCGCTTGCTTCACGTCGCAACAATATGCTGCATATTTACGATGCTCGAGCCGTTGTAGGTAAACGACGTTTCTTCTGGCTCGGTTGCTTTCATTTTTTCTATTACTAAATTTTCTTCTTCTAAGTCCAAATTATCCGCAGGTATGGTGCTTTCTGCGTCGGAATTAGCCGCAGATATGGTCCTTTCTGCACCGAAATTACCCGCGGATATGGCCCTTTCTGCAATTTCTTTCGATGGATAGTAAATTCTTTTATCTTCATTACATATTTGTCCACCGGATGTTGACGGCCGATCTGCGTCAGCAGTTTCCAATTTTTCAATCTAAGAGGCTAATAAGCGTTGCGTTTCGTGGCATCTCCACGAAATATAATTTCTAAAGATTTATTCTTATTTTACAAATTTACAAATACCAGATGGCTAGCAATTTGTACAAGGGACAGTACCCAAACTGCAAATTGCCGGCACGTTTATTGCACGCAAAATCAACAAGGTCCTTTTTGAGAGTCAGTTTATTACTTCATACTGCAGTTTGTATCTTTTTAGAGTTTTGACGACCTCAGCGGCCAATTGCCCGTGCCATAAACGTGAGTTTCCGAGGGGTTTCAAAACTGAGCCTGATGGCCATCATTCCCATCAGGTAGTCAGGACCCATACCCAGCGGAAATTCCATCAAATTGTTAAACTATTACCGTTACGTCTTCCACCTCCACTGATATTTCCTACTTCTTATGAATCGCGTTCCGGATGCAGGAAGTAGGGATAGGTCAGTGTCGCCTAAATTTGTTTGGTTGGAGAAGATGACTGATCAGGCGAAGAGGTGAAAGTAAAAACTCTTCTTGTACGCTAAAAAAGAAAAGTTAGTTAGTTATTCTTGCAAATCCGAGGAGAAACATTATCATCTCCTCAAACCGAGGAGAAACATCATCTCCTCAAACCGGGAAACATTATAATCCCGCGTATTCTCACAAAGTATCATACAGTTTCCGCTTCTTTTTCTCAATTAAACAGTTACTTTTTCATCGCCTAAATTCTTGTTATTTTACACATATAATCACCCTTAATATTTCCTATCTCGCTAACCCGTCGTAGGAAAATACGTAAAAAACGCGTTGTCGTCTTTTGCGCTACGCTTCATTTTTCAAATATCTTCTCGTTGAAAGAGTCAATTTCAAACCACGGCTTTTTTTTGGTATTGCACTTTTCTTCAGAGAAACCTTCCACATTTTCTTGAGGTTTTATCACACAAACATTTTCTGTACCACTCATTGTGACTTTTTTCACAAAATATGTGACACAATATACACTTGTGCATACAAGTAAAAATTGTGAAAAACTGAATTTAATAACAAAAATTAAACAAAAAATTAAAAAAAAAAGTTAAATCGCAACTCGGCGCCCTGGCGGTGTATCACCTTTTATGTTTCGCGATTGGGGTTTTGACCAGGTTCGCCCGGGACTGACAACTATCGGGGCTGACGATGACCATTCCACAGTTGTTGCACAGTGGTCTGAATATTGTCGCTATGTGTAGCTCTTGTTGCTAACGGGGTACACAGTATGAAATTATATATTTTCAGATAAATATACAAATTTAAAAATTGCTGTTGGAAAGTAATTACGGTATCAATTTCTCTTGCAAGACTGATCTTGCAAAGAACAACGAGTAAAGAAGACATTCGAACAATCGAATGTAAAAAGCGGTAACATATCGTTGAGACAATCGTAATTCGGGAATGCGACTTCTTTATTCTCTATTTTTTTCTTATAAAACTTTTACCACCATATTTATAACATTTTCCTGATTGAAATGAGATCAAATACTACGTAATATGAAATATTTATAATTCCAGGCGTTTCGTTTATGTGTATCGAGAACCTTTCTCCAATAAGTTATTAGAGGTAAAAAGTTAGAACGCATTAGAATTCTAAACAATTGAACATGCGTTTGATCTTTGCCGACTGCCACAATCACAGTGTCTTTCTTTTTCACTCGCTATCCTCTTCTTCATTAGAAACGTTTATTGTCAAATAAAGCAGTAAATATGGTCTAAATTATATCGTGATTCGTTTCATTTTAATCAGGAATGTGTCACAAATATGTTAGTGAAACTTTCATTAAAAAAAAAGTAAAAAATAAGAAACTTTTACATTTTTATTGGTATTGTTTCATGGATATACATAAACCAGGTTCTTTCCACGTCTTCTCCCCAGTAGCGGGAATAACATTTTTGCACATATCGTATAGGTCATTTTCGCAGATATCAATTAATAATATGTTTAAATTTATTATCATTAATATTATTAGTTTTAATTATAAGTTTTATAAGATTAAATATATTATGATTTTATTGCACACAATTTCAGAGCTTAGTGCTATTCTCATACACCTACTCATAATCAATTATATTTTGTGCTGCTTGTATAAATTACGTAATACAAGTCATATATCATTAAATTACGATGTGTTAAAAATAATGAAAACGCGTCTTTTTTTATTTAATAAGTATATTTACAAATACAATATACAACAAATTTACCAAAATTGAAATATCATTTATAACTGAAATCAACATAGTAATAAACATTTCATCATAAACATAAAAGTAATGCGTACGCGCGATCAAATACGCCAAATAAATATTAAAGTTAACAATACCCGATACTGTAAAAATATTTTTTTACATATGGTCAACATAATAGACATAAATAATTTAAGTATAACTCGCATGCGGCAATTGTAGCTTAACGTAGTAGCGTTACCTCAAAGCAGAAAATACATAAGTAGATATTAATACACAAACAATTCGGGAAAATGTATTTCGTAAGCTGGCGCTTGACTTGGTTTGGTATCTGTTGGTGGCCCACTTCCTTGAGTTGCATTTCGTGGATCGACAGATAACGTATTAAATATTTCTGATAGTTTGCTTTGTAAAACGTCATGCTACAAAATTATTCATTATTAGTTCCATGTATGTAATACATAATATATATAATGACAAAGCGGATATTTATGCAAATATGTTTTATGAAATATTTTCTCTCTTGAAATTATTTGAAATAATCCTATTAATTTTGTATATTTTATACGTTCTGAATAATTTATTTGTTTAGTATACACTGTATAAATAATTTATACATTTTTTTAATACCGCGTTATCTTATAAGTGCATAAAAATCCGTAGACTGTACAAAGTAATTCTGGATAAAGTTCCTAACTTTGAGAGGTGATTCTGCATCATATTTACAATAAAAAATCTATAGGTACCCGGGTCTGATGCACAACTGCGTTAGAATTATTTCACTTTTCGTGCCTCCCTTAATAATTCACGACTTTTTATCACATAAGTAGGCATAACTCATAAACTGTTGAAGCTAGATGAAATCTAATTATGGCGTTCAAAATAACGTTAAATCTATAAAACAGGCATCTTTTTATTTAACATGATATATTATAAGCGAATGTTTTAACTGCCTAAATATTCATAATGGACAAAATTTCAAAGTTTGAAAAATATTCTAATTTACTTCACGCTGTCAATTTTAGACCATGATAGAGGTAAACTAGAGGAAAATTACATGTTTTATTAAACCTTCTAACGATGGGACAACTTTCTTCTTCTCTAGCTTCAACAAATAATTTAAGTTATGATTATATTTGTGAGAAAAAGTCATGAACTATCAAAAAAAGACAAAAATGGAACAATTCTAACGCAATTGAGAATAGGACCGAACCTAAAAATCTAGATATTTTTGCTGTGAATATGTTGTACAATCATCTTTTGAAATTTGCAAACTTAACTCAGAATTACCCTTTATATAAGGAAATCCATTTTGATCTGTAAACATAATTATCTCCTAAATTATTTTTTTTAATGGAATTCCATACCTTTCTGATACATCGACTCAATGGAATATTCTGTATAAAAAAGCATGAAAATTATATAAAACCGGAGGTACTTCAACCACTTCAGTTACTTTAAAAACTATTACCAAGATCAACATTTTGAGTAACTTTTCTTATGAATGTAATGGTCGCTTAGCCTTAGTTTCGGTGATATATGACATGAATATTTTGCATTTTATGTATTGACGGCAGTTAAACATAAAATATTTGAAAATTATATGTCACGACAACCATAACGATAGACTATACCTTTATGTTAAGATTTAAATGAAACTGAACATAATAAATAAGATACGTGTAACCATACAAATAATAATATCAGTTCTTACATAATTGTATACGGTTATTAGGTTAAAATCTGAACTTCGAATTACATATACAAATAAAAAATATTTAAAATCCACCATCGCTATTTTCTTTGCGATTTCGACGAATTGCAATTTTTTAAAAATTACTCAAACACATCATTTATACCTACAACAAGCAAAACGAAGATAAAACAATGTAAAATACCTATTTTATTCAATATAGATTATATTGTAAGTTTCGTCCTCGAGGCTCTAGTAGCGTTATACCATACATGTGGAATTCGGTAACGGCGAGCGGCCTGCCGATTGTGTGATTTTGCGCAGTATGATTGTGTACGATGTATGAGTGTGTGTGTAACAAAAGACAGTGCGAATGCGAAAAATGTATAAGGCGCGATGGCGTCGTGAAGCGAGCAGTGGCGACTGACCCGTGGAAGCGTTTAGATTGATTTGTATTAGAATTTTTTGTTTTAGAATTTTTAGAGAAAGCATGACCGTACTTAGAATTTTGCTAATGGTCTCAACAGTAAAACGCTTAATGTCATAAACCCTGGGTTTTCCCCAAGGGTCTTCATCGCGAGTTCAAGCGACTATCGGCTGGTCGCACAGCTGACCTGGGGCCCTGGGAAATTCCGCTGCGTTGCCACCTTCGCCAGCAAACGCTACCCCCGTCAAATCGTACCCCCGCTTCAAGGAAGCGTGCTTCGGGCATAAGAGGGAGGTCGTACGATTTGGCGGGATTTAGGTTTTCTGTAATTGGTTAACCCCACCGTGTCGGGGGTTGGCTTAGACTAGATGTTAAGCTTTAAAAGAGCAAGCAAAAGCGCAAGACAAGATATATCAGATTCAGACCTTCAGTCACTAATTAGTTACTCGGATAGAGTCAAAGAAAGATTGTCTTGCAAAATAACAACGTGCGCTCAAAAGAAATAAAGTCACCCCGAAAGCGCAATTATCTGTGTAGAAATTTATTTACCTAACCACGCATCTCTAAAGATTGTTTTTTTTGTATTATTCTTCCCTTGAATATATTAAATTTATATTATTACTTTAATGCGTCTCTCATCTTCTTGCTCCCATCCTACATACACGATATAATCACAATCTTCGGTTAACAAAAGAAAAACATATCTGCTTCCACGATATCCCACACGTTTCCAAATATCCAAACAAATTCTCGTGTACAATACGCTACGTTGTTAGTGATTCTTATTCGTTAAGTGTATTTTACTTGTGAAAGATGAGAAAATCATTCAATTCGAAGAAACGTAAATCAAGATTTCTTATTTGAAATCGAGCAAACGATTTTGAGAACTTGTACATAGAGATAAAGCGATTAAAAATGGAAGCTTGTAGTAGATGTCATTAGCCTGAGGAAAAATTATATGTTCGGTAAGAAACAAACGCGTAGTAAGGAACTTCGTTGTCGTAAATATTATTTCATATCATGTAATCAGAGATATTTTAAATTGCAAAGATACGAAATACAATGCGTGTTGAATTTGCAGTAGCCTTATACGAAATATAAGATAAATCATACTTTGAAATTGCCAATGTACTCATATACAAAAATGTGCGATAGATCGTGTATTTCGATCGGTATAACAGATGTCGGTATTACTGATGAAAGGTAATAGATTCAACCTCCTTCTTAGAGTCATATACTTCGTCATCGAATGAAGAGTTGCGAGCCCAGGCGTGAGCAGCAACCAAGTCTGGTGAGAGTTATTTGTGATGGTTAAACCTCGTAACTTGTATGAATAAGATATTCAATATAATCTAAGCGCCAAAATTGTAAATGTCCTATGGTAAGATACAGTTGGTAGCGTACAAAATCTTTCGAACGTTAAAGATATCTTATTTTAGTCAGAAATTTTTACGGTTACGATACAAGAATATCATTGCAAATTGAATTTAATTGGTGATATTCCAGAAGTTTTCAATTCTATTAAATCAGATCAGTATTAAATGGAAATATTTTCGAATACTTCCACGTCAGGATGAGACGCATATCGTGAAAATACTTATGGATTTTGGGCAATCAGAAAGAAAATATCATATTAATTTTCTTGAAATCTTGGCACTCTATTTCGGTCTCAATTGTTCCGTCAAGAGTCGAACAACTGGAAATTATGTTAAGAATTGGCAATATTACTAGGATATGGTACATAAAACCAAATGGGTAGAATACTTTCGATTGAATGAAATAACATAGGACACTTAAAAATAAAGTCAAGAGACGTAAATACAGTTATTTGGATCCTACATTGCTTCTAAAGAACATGTCGAAGCTAATAATGGATTATGCATTAAAAATCTTGATACCGAATAAGAATTGGCAAACATGACATTTCACACAGTAAAATGTTTGGCGCTCTAACTGTAGATTTATTTGCGTCCAGGTGCAATACTAAATGCGTTATTCATTGTTCGTGGCATCGAGGTTCTGACGTATTAAGTATAGACGCGTTCGCTCTTAATTGGGAAAATCTTAATTTTTATGTACTTTCTTGTGTTTAGTGATTCTTAAAGTTGTAGGAAAGTTGCTCTACTGCAAACATCAACAATTTCTTTAAAATCGAGAAACATATCTACACTATAAAGGCCTACTATTAGTACAGATTTTTAGCAAATTCGCTATACAGTACCGAATTCTGTAGACACTTCTGATGAAGAAACTATATAGAGTAAGTGTTGGAGCCGTATGCAATTTCAGTAACTCGAAAAAATATGTGCTGGTGATGCGTGTACGGCGTTATGATTTACAGAAATTGCATACAGCTCCAACACTTATTCCACATAATTCGCGCTAGATAAATAACTTTTCCTAAAAATACGAAAATAATACGTAGGAAATGCGTACACCGGCCGTTTTTTGAACTTTCACCGATATTTACATCTATTCAGAATCACGTAATTTAACAACTATACAGGGTGTTCGGCTACTGGTGGGCATAATTTCATTGGGTTGCAGCTGTGATGATACTGAACAACTTTTTCCTTTACCGGAGTGTTGACAAAAGCTTAATTTTTGAATTACTAACGAAAAACACTGACTAATCAGAGCGCGAGAATAGCGCGCCTCCAGACGCGAGAGCGACAGCTTCGAGCCTGACGGCTCAGCGTGATTGTGGACAAGCATGTTTCCACCGTGACAATGTAATTGCTAACAGAAAACCACTACGTCAAAAGTAATCAAATAACGAATAAAACAATCAAGAATAAGAACGAATTATGCATTATTTACAAATAGGGCATAAACCAATTATTTCTTATTAACTTAAGTCGAGTGAATAGAATTTGTTCGATATTTGTATTCGTTATTTGAAAGGAATAACGAATAAAATATCGAAAATTGTTCTTGTCTCTCGTTTCAAAAATATAAAACAACAAATTCGCACATTTTGAAGGAAAAATAACTTTTCTATTCATCAGAAAAGATTTTAAATCTAATAACTACCAAATTTATTATCACCTGTCTATTTTAAATTAAAAAAACATGTTGAAATAATTTAAATTAGACTCACCTATTGTTTAAAAATAATCCTGCTTCGGTGAAAATGTGTTGTCGTGACTGAGTCATTTCACCGGACCTGACCTTCCATAAAAAAAGATATACACCGCATAACAGCTGATGTTGCGGCTAGGTTACTGAACTCACTTTATTTCACGTTTCACTGCAACATTTTACTATCACTTTTCACTAATTGCTTAACGTAATAACCATAAAGCAAAAACACATATGAAACGCGTGAAGAATTATTCATAAATAACTTAACCGTGTTCTCATTTTCTTTTCGATGTTGAATACCGGACGCTACGTTCTGAACTGCCGATCGCAACACGATGAACATCCTCGACGAAAAAAAAAAAACACGTGCGAGCTTCTACGCCGCGACGCAACAATTCCTTGAAAAACAATGTTTGACACTGGGAAAGGAGAGAAAGACGAATTGATGGGGTCACGACGATCATGTTACGATCGCCACTATAGGACAAAACGTCCAAAGAGCAACGTTAACCAGACAAAAAATAATCGCTGAAGTTATTTTTGGATAATCGTTTACAAGTTTTCGCTTGTTTATTCACTGTTATTACATTAGGAAGTTATTTAAAAGTGACAACAAAACATTGCAGTGAAAATTGGTAATAAAAAGTGTCAGCGAAGTAAAGTTCACTGACCTGGCTGTACCAATAGATATGCGATTTGCATCTTTCTTTACGGAAGCAGAATTATTTTTAACCAATAGGTGAGTCTGATTTAAATTATTTTATAGTATAATTCAGTGCCCGGAATTACTTGCACATTTCGGGCTGATTCCTGAGTAACCGCGTACTGTACCCCGACTACCGCTCTAGACTCGACGGCCGAACCGCCGATCGCATGCGTGACGTGTGTCAGGGTCGTCCTAAGATAGATTTGTCGGGATCCATCCGTGATTAAAAATTTCCTTGCACTGTTAATAATTTTTATTTTTACAGATTATTAAACTTATTAAGGGGTAACACCACTCTAGGATATTCAAAAAGTCGATTTTTTTTTTTGGATTAAACGATGCTTTAGGGTCATAGAAACAGAGTGCCATTTGATTTATAGTGAAAAACAAATTTTAAAAGAGTCAATTATCAATTTTGCCGCAGCTTCTCAGAGAGCGCACTGAGTACTTACGCGGCGTGCTGCGATTCATGGCTTTTGTATTACTTTTACCATTTAAAATAATAAGTACATCTGTTACCTACAAAACAAACAGTTGTAAAGGCAGGTAGAGGAGGAGGCGAACATCGACCTGGATCGCTAAATGTATAGTGCAGCAATTGCAGATTAGAGGTAAACAAGAAATTGAAGAATTAAAATGTTCATAAAACTTTAAACGCGTTTTTCTCGAAACCACTTTTGTCATACTGGGAGGACGGATTTCTCGGTGACTATTGTATGGATCGAATTGAAATTTTTACAGTAGCTTCACAATAATATCCTCCATGGTAGTACGTAGCCGTTTTTTGATTGAATGTAAACTTTTCTTTTTATAAACAATTCAATGCACATTTTTCATGTAAAAAGTCGATTCATTTCTTAAAACATGAATAACTTCTACAAAAATTGATTAAACAAAAAACCCCTACGTACTACAAAGGCCAGTTGTATATAGATTATAAATTTTTTTTATTTTTTATTCCAAGTCTCACACATGGCGAGAAATCCGTCCTCCCGTGGCGGTGTTTTTACAAAAGCTGTTTCCACCGATGGGCTCTATCGCGTCCATTTTGTACAAAAATGACAAAAAAAAATTATTTTTCGTACTTCAATATGTGTTAAATAAACTCTCTGAAAAGAAATTCTTTTCCGCTTGTCATACTTCCAAAATAAATTGTCAAATTTAGATCTCTTTTTCTGGCTCTAGAGTGGTGTTATCTATTAAGGTACCCCATTTTATTGAAACTTCTACTTTACTGAGACTAAAATCGCCGCGCATGCGCGAAAAAACCCGGCCAATATCCCATCACTGCCCAGGAGGTATTATTGTTGATGCGTTCTTTTTTAAGTGGTTTCCCCTACAGGCCTATTCTACTAAACGGCGAGGCAAATGATAGTGACTTGGCAGGAAAGCCGAAATAGAAAACATTTTAATTTTCATTCGATCTTCTGGGTTGTTTGCACGATTCTACAAGGGATGGTATGTCCACAGACAATTTAGAAGAATTCGTTCGCATCAACGATGATAATGATGTATCACATAACATGACCTTTTCTCTGTTTTTATATTTTTTATTTTAGAGAATGAGCATTCGCATAAATATGTCGACTCAAACATAGAAAAAATTCGAGGCCCAAAATTTCGGAGTAGTGGATAACACGAATTATCTAAAATTTTTAAATACTTAGCCCCTTGTTCTAGTCGTGCTTTTAAAGAAATATCATTTTGCAAATCTCAAAGTTCTGCCTGAAATTCTAAACTTTGTTTCTCGATTGGAACAGTGAGAGGATTTTCAAAGAGAATTAAGTCGTTTCTGAAGTCATTGAAACGCGCATCAAATTGACTTATTAAAGAATCAATGATATTTAAATGCCTTTTAAAATTGCAATTTGTGCCGTATTCTTCAAAGAGAATCTGACAAGACGAAAAAAAGTAAAGAATCAGATTTTCTAATTGACATTTAAATAATTGTAATTTTGTACGAAAAGAATCGACATGACTAACTAATTGAAAAATAACCTGGTTGGTCTTTTGCAGCTTTAAATTTAAAATATTTAAATGGTTTGTCGTGTTTGTTATGAGCGCAAGTTCGCAAAGCGAGTCTACATCCTCGAAAAAAGATTTTAATTCTTCATATTTTTCGACAAAATTTTCTTCCAAGAAAAGGAAGATCTCTTTTCTTATTGCAAAAAATTTTTCTAAACACTTTCCTGCGCTAAGCCACCGAACTTCAAAATGTACGGGCACGTCTGTGTGTGTTGCGTTATGTTCTTGGAGAAATTGCTGAAACTGTCTATGACTAAGCAATTTTTGACCACCTTTAATAATATTAATAATTTTTGTTATGGTTTGCATCGCTGTTGATAGTTTGACAACTTTCCTACATAACGCTTCTTGATGAATTATACAATGAATGACAGGGAACTTAAAATCTCGCTGCTTTATTTGACCGAACAATCCATTTTTTTTGCCAATCATTGCTTGCGCGCCATCGGTAACGATGAATGAACATTTATTGAAATTAGTATTAAATTTTTTCAAAGTTTGTTCTACAGCTTTGAAAATATCAACGTCTGTTGTTCTGGAATGCAACGGAAAGAAATCTAAAATTTCCTCGACATGTGAAAAATCGTTTTGCACGATTCGTGTAAAAATACTCAATTGATTTACATGTCGATTATCGGTGCTTTCATCTAGATATGAGGGATTTTAATTCATTTTTTAAAGAGGAAGCTATATCATTTATTAGGGACTGCACTGTTTTATCTCTTAAGAGAATGCTAGCAGCTTGTACAAGGGTCAATGAATTTTCAAATGACTCTAGTGTTGCGATGGGGCATTCTTTTACAAATTTTCCTTCCGAAAATGGCTTCGAATTTTTTGCGATTAAACTAGAAACTGCATACGAAGGTTTGAGAGCTTTTTCTGACGGTGTTACATTATCGCTATCCGAACTGCAACCTCCTTGATAAATCAACTTTCATGCTTGGATTAAAATAAATTTCTCTTCATTCACGTACTTCGAATATTCATGTGAATGCTTAATCTCATAATGCCTAACTAGAATGTATTTTTTAACTATACTGGGCTTATACCCACACAGGCGACAGATGACTTTATCATTAACATGCGTGAAGAAGATTTCTTCCCATACCTTGTTGAAATGTTGGTCGTATCTCTGCTCGCTATCCATTTTTCCAAAAAGACCTAGGATAAGATTCTTCACTCACAGTGTCACAACAACACAAAATTTTGTAATTCTTGGACTTTAAAATTTAAAGTCCAAGTTAATTTAATTTAATTCTTTACTTTTTTTCGTCTTGCCAGATTCTCTTTGAAGAATATGGCATAAATTGCAATTTTAAAAGGCACTTAAATATCATTGATTCTTTAATAAGTCAATTTGATACGCGTTTCAATGACTTCGAAACGCTTAGAAACGACTTAATTCTTTTTGAAAATCCTCTCACTATTCCAATCGAGAAACAAAGTTTGGAAATTCAGGCAGAACTTTGTGATTTGCAAAATGATATTTCTTTAAAAGCACGATTAGAAAAAGGGGCTGAGTTTTTAAAAATTTCAAATAATTCGTGTTATCCCCTACTCCGAAATTTTGGGCTTCGAATTTTTTCTATGTTTTGGTCAGCATATTTATGCGAATGCTCATTCTCTAAAAGCAAAAATATAAAAACAGAGAAAAGGTCATGTTTATCTGATACATCATTATCATCGTTGATACGAACGAATTCTTCTCAATTGTCTGTGGATATACCATCCCTTGTAGAATCGTACAAACGACCCAGATGATCGAATGAAAATAACAATGTTTTCAATTTCGGCTTTCCTGCCAAGTCACTATCGTTTTCCTCACCGTTTAGTAGAATAGGCCTGTAGGGGAAACCCCTTAAGAAAGAACGCATCAATAATAGCACCTCCTGTGTGATGTGGAAAGCTATTGACAAAATTGTAATTATTATAACATGTATTATTGTTATTATATGTATATAAGAAAGATGTTTATAGACGTAAATATAGTATTAATAACTTTAGTAATCTGTAAAAATAAAAATTATTAACAGTGCAAGGAAATTTTTAATCACGGATGGATCCCGACAAATCTATCGTAGGACGCCCCTGACACACAACGTCACGCGTGCGTTCGGCGGCTCGGCCGTCGAGTCTACAGCGGGAGTGGGGGTACAGTAGGCGGTTATTCAGGAATCGGCCCGAAAGGTGCTCGTAAGAGCACTGATATAATTTATGTCGCTGGAATATTCCAGAATACTGTATTTTCACCGTAAGTGTGAAAAAGATCTCTACCGTAAGAGTAAAAATTTTATACCCACTACTTGGGGATCCCCCTGGAGATCAGTCAAGCGTTAAACACGATCGGTCCCTGAAACGACGAGGATCGAATATCGGTGAGACACATACTAATGCAAGCAAAATAAAAGATTGCAATTTTCTTATTTCTTACTATTTTTTCATGAAACTAGTTTTCCAGATTAAAATTACACAAAACACGATATAATTACGTTAATAATTGCGTGTGTAACGAGTGATTAAAGTTTTTAACGTGAAAAAGGACGGCGAATGGAAAAGAAAGAGAAGCAGAAGGTTGAAGCGTTCGGCAAACATGAAAGACTCGTGCGTGTTCTGTCTTTTAAATTCAAAAATCAAAATTCTTTATTTTTGGTTTCTCGTCAATGAAACTTTTACTATCGTATTTGTTTCGTTTTTCTGATTAAAATGACACCAAACACGATATAATACGATCATAATTACTTGTGTAATAAGCCATAAAAGTTTCGGACGTTACATTTACGGCAGAGATACGAATTCCTAACATCATCCGTTCGAATTGGAGCAGTAGAAAAGAAAATCTTGCACCACACGCGGTCTTTATGGAATTTATGCATTGTGCCTTATTATTTAATACAATTAACTACTAATTTAAAAAATATATAGTACTTAAAAACTTCAACTGAAAAAGCTATTCAGAATAGCCCCATCTACCTCCGCTTTTCGGCCCTTACAGTAATTGTGGGACACCCTGTATATATACAGTTATTACAGACTTCTCATATTATTCATTTCTGTTGCTCACATGCCTAACTCAACAGGTTATGGGCCCAGGTTATAAAAATAAAACGCAAAAAGACAAGTAAAACCAAAAAGTGAGATAAAGTGTTACCACCACCACGTGTTCGCGAAAAATAAATCGGTTATAATGAGTTGTTTAAGCGTACAGAAAATTGAAAAGCTGTGCAATGATAATTACGAATCGTGGAAAATTGAAATAAAAAGTATTTTGCTCAATGAAGGACGAAAAAGCTCTCGATTTAATTATTCTGAGTCTACACAAATCTCAATTCAACCACGTGAAACGGGCTGAGACATCTTTGGAAGCATGAGAGACGCCGAAGAAAATTCACAAATCAAAAGGACCCATGAAACAGTGTGTTCACTTCAAACAACTGTATAGGATGAAAAAGGAAAGTAACCAAAGCATGGCTCAGTACATTTTATTCATAAATTAGAACAACTCACCGAAGTAGGTATAAAATTGCCAGATGCTGTAATACCAATAATGTTATCCTCTTTATCTAGTGAATATGAAACCTTCTGCATCGCCATAGAATCAAGAGAGAAGATGCCTACATTAGATGAATTAAAGGTAAAATTGAAGAAGATATTAGGAAAGCAGATAACGAGGCTATAGAAGAGTGCGACAAGGAAGTAGCGTTGTTAACAGATAAAGGAACTGTGAAGGACCACAAGCTACAGCCGAGAACCTTTTCAAAAATCGAAACATGAAAACAATCAAAACAGAAAATCCAATTTAAAATGTTATACATATGGAAAGATTAGTCACATAAGCAAACATTGCAGAAATAAAAGGAGATTTTCTCCATCTAGAAATAACAAAGAAGAAACTATGACTGCCTGTACGTTAAATACAAGTCCAATTCCGACAGAAAAATAGTGCCTGAATAGCGGAGCATTAGGACATATGTGCAACAATAAGAAACAGTTCATTAATATGAATAAGAGCTAAAAGAACAAGATTTGCACTGCCACAAACAAATGCACAAATTCCTTAGGAAGAGGGGATGTTAAACTGAACATAAAGTCAGGTAATAACAAATCAATAATTAAATTAGTAAATGTTATGTGGATCCTGGAATTTCGAAACAACCTTTTATCCGTGTCGAGCATTACGAATAACGGATACACAATATTTTTCAATAAACATTCAGTAGCGGTAGGACGCAAAAATGGCTCTATCGCGTTAACCGCAAAAGAAGAAAATGGGTTGTATATAATAAAACCTACTGAGGTATGTCAAGCAATGCTGTCACAAGGAGATGATGACAAACTCAACAGATGGCACCAAATGTTAGGTTATCTAAATATAAATGATGTTAGAAAATTAGTTAAAAAGGATATGGTGCATGGGATGAACATAAGCAAACGAGGGATGAATAACATAAATAAATGTAAGGTGTGTGATCTAAGCAAAATTACCCAGTTGCCGTTCCAGGATTCAAACAATATTGAAAAAGACATGTTGGATCTGGTACACACAGACATCTCTAGGCCCATGAGCACACCATCTTTAAGGAGAGCCAAATATTTTGCAACCTTTATTGATGACTGCTCTAGATACACAGAAATAGTCACTCTTAAAGAAAAGTCAGAAATTTTGTCGGCGTTTAAAGCTTACAAATGCCGCATTGAAAAGCAAATAGGAAAGCTTATTAAGAAAATACGCAGCGATACTGCTAAGAAGTATCTTTCGAAACAATTTACAGGATATCTGAAAGAAGAGGGAATAGCAAAGCAGTTATCAACCCCTTATACACCACAACAAAATGGGGTGGCCGAGCGTGCTAAGAGGATAATAGTGGAAATGGTACGCACGATGTTAACAAAGTAAAAATTACCGTTAACCTTATGGGCAGAGGCAGTAAACACTGCAGTATACCTAAGAAACAGGTGCCCAACGAGAAAGCTTAACACGACTCCGTACGAAAAATGGACAGAAAAGAAACCATATATTGGATTTTTAAGAGTTTTCGGCAACAAAGCGATTGCTTTAAAGAAAAGACCCAGGGCAAGTAAATTTTCGCCGAAAGGTAAAGAATACGTTTTAGTTGGATACGATCAAGAATCAAAAGCATACAGGTTGTGGAAACGCAGAACCAACCACATCGTGAAACGAAGAGACGTGCAATTTCATGAAGAGGTTAGAAATTACGAAAACTTGGAAACTGAACTAGCAATTCAAGACGGTATAGTGGACAAATTCAAGGCAAGACTGGTAGCCCGAGGAAACGAGCAAAGAAAAGGAATCGATTTCAATGAGGTCTTTGCACCAGTAGCCAAGTATGAAATGATACGAACATTGTTTGCAGGAGCGGTCGAGAATAAAATGCACGTTCACCACATGGACGTCGTCGCCGCATATGTGCAGGGAGAAGTAACAGACACCCTGTACATCCAATACCCAGAAATGTTCGTACAAGCAAATGGAAAGAATAAGGTATGCAAACTTAAAAAAACACTGTATGGTCTTAAACAAGCAGAACGATAATGGTACCAAACCTTGGACAAATACCTGAAAAGTAAAGGCTTAACAAATTCCGAAATTAATCCGTGTCTCTATCTAGATAATACTAAAAGTACAGACTTAATAATTATTATTTACTAAGATGATCTATTGTTAATATCTAGAGATTTGCAAGAGCTAATAGAAGTAAAAAAATTACTGAAAAGAAGATTCGAGATAAATAACTTAGGCAGAGCAACTAACATACTAGGCATATCTAACCAAAGGAGCGGCGATACTGGGCAAATCAAGATGTCTCAACGAAAATATATAGAGAAAACACTGAAGAAATTCGGCATGGAGGATTGCAAACCTGTAAGCACACCACCACTGATGCCTCACGAAACATTTAACCAAGAAGACACGAGTATAACAGACTTAACCAGTATAATAGTTTAGAGAACTCGTAGGAGCATTGTTATATCTGTCAAACACCACTCGACCAGACATAGCATTCGCTGCAAACCTCCTCAGTTCAACGAAAACCCTTCGAATTATCATTGGAGAGCAGCGAAGCATGTTTTACGTTATTTGAAATATACTAGAAACTATGGTATAAATTATTCATTTACAGACAAACAATTGCCATTAACATTGTCCCATTAGCTGGGAAACCAAGAAACAAAAGTCCGTCGCCCTTTCGACAATAGAGGCGGAATATGTGGCGCTTTCAGAAGCAACGAAAGAAGCAGTGTACCTGGAAAGACTGTTTGCGCATATGAACTTTGATAATTTAGCGAATGGGAAAACTACTATATATTGTGACAATCAATTAAGGAAAAACAATATGTACCATCGCAGAAATAAGCACATAGGTTTACGCTATCACTATTCGCGAAAGATGCAAGAACACGGAGAAATAGAAGTAAAGTATACAAGTACGAATGAAATGAAAATGGACATATTAACAAAATCATTATAAAAAAATAAGTTAAAAACATGCGTTGATTTGTTGAATTTAAAAGATTAAATTAAGAACGATACAAAGAATATAGGTAAGACATTCATATGATTCGCAAAATTAAGGAAGCACTTTGAAAAGGGGAGTATTAAAAAAGGAGAAAGTGCGCGCGCATACATGTTCCTGTCGGGGTCTCTTTTGGCCAGCGCGTGTGCTAACGCTTCCTTCTTCTGATAACTTCCTTGTACGAGGCACGTTGCGAATTACGCGCGCAATTTATTTAAGTAATAATATGTTTAATATATACAGAGTGTGGTCGGACGGGTGGTACTTTTATTCAGTTTCGATCAGTCAAGCTGTGACAATGTCTACTTATAGTTTTACTGCGAATATGTCGATATGATAAAACCTTATGATAAAAGCTTATCATGGAAATGCAACAGCAGCAGCTGAATATTATAGGCAACAATTTCCAAATCGTCGCTTTCTGGACAGAAGATTGATACACAGGGCAGAGCAAAAATTGAGTGTGGTTCTTTTCACTATTACCATAAGTCTAGTGGCTGTAAAAGATCCCTAAATTTAGAAACAGAAATTCTTAATACCGTTGCTAATAATCCTAAGATACGGGTATGTTAATACCAGTACCAGAACTATTGGTCACAATAAATAACATTAACATTTCTTATTTATAATACATATTTAAACCTAAGCGGTATAGTACACGCGTACTGGATAGAATTTTCGAACTCGATTCTCTTGAAAATGAAGCAATAAACGAAAAAAATGTTATTCTTTTTTTCGACTTATTTTCACATGCAGTATCACCTCCTGGTCGGTTATACCACACGTCTGGCCACACCCTGTATATATAGTTACTCAAGACTTCTTGTATTCATTCATCTTGCCCATATGCCTAACTCAACATTATCAAAAATATTGAAGTTTCATTACTGAAGTGCATCTAGAAGGAAGGTTATTTTATATAAAAAAGTAAGTAAAAAATTTGATATTAAGTTTTTTCGCGGAACATTTCATTTTTGAGGATACTGATTTTGAAGTTACGTCAGATAAAGACACGCCAACAATTGCGGTGCCATCCCGATACTTCTTATTTTTGTCACAGCAACGAAGTGTGGCTAGTAACTTAGGGATTTAACAGACCAGCCATTAATTCGCGTCTGTGGTTTGGCAATATATTAATGGCGCCATCTGAAGGAAGACAAAAAATGATACGGGAAGAAATCCAGATGGGAAAGAGCGTAGCGTGCATTTGTAAACACGTTTTTTGTAATAGTAAATATTCGTTAATTGTTACTGATATTTCTATCTTCATTTCCCAGAGAACACATCCAGAGTGTATATAATATGTATCTGACGAAATATGAAGTATAAGATAAAAAAATTTCATATTAACGAGAGTCCATCCCGAAGTGATAATTTCCGATTTTTATGAAAGTTATGCATAATGTAGTTCTCGAAAAAATATTCAACATATATTTTTTAATTATTTAATTATTTTTTAACAATTTCATTGGCTTCGACGAGCATGCCAAATGGTAACGCATTTAGCTACCACGTGAAAACCAGGTGAAGGTATATCGGGATATAAAGAAGTTCTTGCCAGAACACTCACTAATCAAGGAAAAACTCGGTGAAGTACAAATGCCAAAATCAGTCAGTGATGAAAAAAACAATCCAAGGAGCGATCCAAAAAAAGCATCCAACAAAGAAGAGGTGCAGTCGTCAGACACTACATATGTAAACCATAGCGATTCGGGGATTATGAAATTAATATTGTGAAAATTTTTGTTGCACGTCAGAAACCACAATTACGAAAAACGTGATGAAAAACGGTACCTAGGAATTGATTGAGCCTCCTGCACAAGCGAAGATCCTTCCGAATCGATGGATCTACAGATAAAAATGAGCAATGTGTGGCCGAGAGGCACGTTGAAAGGAGAAATTGGCAGTGAATGATTTTTCGCAGAGACCAGGAGTCGATTACGAAGAAATCTTTAGCTCTGTTGTGAAATTTGAATCAATTGGAGCCATCCTAGCCACTATAGCCACATCGAAGATGTAGATTTTCGAATCCAATTTAAGGACGGTGTACTTACATGGCGAACTCAGCGAAGAAATCTACATGGTGCAACCGAAAAGATTCGAAGATGGCACAGGAAGCGTCTGCAAACTCTGAACAGCTCTTGATGTCTTTACGACTCACGACAACGGGGGACATAGGTACTGGCAATATACATCGATGATAAGCTCATAATTCGTTCAACGAACGATACGATGATCGCCAATTTTTGCGTCATCTGGCAACTAGAGTTTAGTATTATACCCTTGGGATTGTTTCTAGGAATGGAGATCCAGCGGTATTCGGACGGATCAATATTCGTGAACTAGGCTGCAAGGAAGCAATTAGGGGACTTCTTTAACTGACTCTAGTTACGACATTGCTCATTCCGTTCTTGCAGTAAGTTAGTACGCCCAAGCACCGAAGAAGATGTACTGAAACGCAATTAGAAGGATTCTGAAATACCTCAACGGCACGATCAAACATGGTATCCTGTTATCAGGTCACGGAAATGATAAAAAAATATTGACTTATAGTCATGCAGATTTCGCCAGAGACAAAACCACGAGAAAATCGACGAGTAAATATTTGATTAAAGTTGGGGTCGGGCCAGTAACTTGGGGGTTAACAAAACTGAACTGATCTCGACAAAAAGACCAATGAGCGATCCAGTCAAACACAAAATGGAAGTTGCAACCCTATATATAGATAACCAAAGCGCGATTAAACTCGTTAAAAATCCGCAATTTTATCGAGCACATCGATGAATGATACCATTTCATAAGGCAGCAGTAAGGAGAACAAGATTTCGAATTAGTATAGATATTTAAATACAAGTGAGCAGCTAGCGGACATCTTTACTAAGCCTTTTAGTAAATCTGTTTTTGAAATCTTGCGAAAAGAAATAAATGTATTGAATGAGAGGAATGTAGCAGGCATGACATCCAAAATTTAAGTGTAGCACGGTTGGACGGTATCCCTATGGATTATTCTAGTTTCGAAGTGAAGTGGGGTTCGGGTGCTTTTGGGTGTTTTGTTGAACGTTACCGGAGGAAGTCTTTCACTTTTTTTTATATTGCGTCGAATTCGTCTAATATGTTATTTGAATGAATTCTTTATCGCCTTTGAACCTGTGCTTCTCGTTATTTACAATAAGTAAACCTGCCGCATAACTCTAAAGGGCAACATTTCTTTTAACTTCTACGCAAATAAATACTAAATATATCGTATAACAGCCAAAAGTTTGATATATAATATTATTTCTTCGTATTATTTTGATAAGTGTAAGACTAAGATAAATCGGTTCAGAATTTTAGAAAATACCAAGCTTTCATACATAAAGTGCTAGACTGATAAGTACTGCTTTTGTAGTTAATCGTACATTTTAAAGAAACAAATGCTAAATACAAAAGGATTCCTACACAATAAGTAATAAAAATAACATTATATTAAATGCACCATACCTTATGAATTATAAATAGTAATAGTAGTTATAGTATAATTCTTTGCGACTGTAATAATGGTACTTTAATATAATGAAATATTTAAATAAAAACAAAAAAAGTTAACTAACATTTACACGTTAGACTTTTCGATTTACAACTAAGCGCTTAACCGCACAGCTAATTGATTTATATGCGTTAGTGTGCTCTACTTCATAATTTAGTATCTTAAATTGTTAATGACCTTTAGTGTACAGTTAAATGTTCTCTATAAGGGAGCAAAATTTAATAAATGAGTGAGCGTAACAAATAGGAATTCGTCTCGTAAAAGCATTAAGTTCTTCAAAAATTTCAAGGAGATGTAAATGAAGTTACTGTAAATATATAATAAAAATTAAAAAACAATTCTAAGAAAAATATTTTTGTCTTGTGAAAATTACTGAAATTTAAATTTGATTTATATACAAGGTGTTCGGCTACTGGTGGGAATAATTTCAAAGGGTAGTAGCTGGGGTGATACTGAACAACTTTTTTCTTTACCAAAATGTTGACTGAAGTTTAGTTTTTGAATTATTAACGAAAAACTCTGACCCATCAGAGCGTAAGAATAGCGCGCGCCCAAATACGAGAGCGACAGCTTGGAGTCTGACGGCTGAACGTGATCGTGAACAACCATGTTTGTACCGTGACAGTGTAATTGCTAATAGAAAGCCACGACATCAAAATTAAATCAAATAATAAATAAAATATATGAATTTAACACACGAAATTAACTCGATAAAATACCACGATTATTCTGTAGCGTGTTTCCACGTCCATAGTCAGAACAAGAATACCTCCACAGCAAAACATTGGCCGCGAGGACACCAACGTCATCAAGACCCTTGACGACTATTCATTGCCCCGTTTGGCCTCGAAAAAGTTTTCCTTACGATCAGGAAAGTCCTCACAAAACGCGCATGGCCCCCTCTAGCCGTTCACATTTATACAAACTTTAAATTTTCTAACAAACAATTAAGAATAAGATCCGATGATGCATTATTTACAGATAAGGGATAAACGAAGTATTTGTTATTAACTTAACCAAGTGAATGAGATTTGTTCGATACTTCTATTCGTTATGCGAAAGGAATAAGGAATAAAATATCAACAAGTGTTGCCATTCGTTACAAAGATGCAAAATAACAAATTCGCACATTGTAAACGAAAAATAACTTCTCTATTCGTCAGAAACGATTTTAACCTACTACAGTTTTGCCGTGGAGGCATTCTTGTTCTGACTATGGACGTGGAAACACGCTACAGAATAATCGTAGTATTTTATCGAGTTAATTTCGTGTGTTAAATTTATATATTTTATTTATTATTTGATTTAATTTTGATGTCGTGGCTTTCTGTTAGCAATTACACTGTCACGGTGCAAACGTGCTTGTTCACGGTCACGTTCAGCCGTCAAGCTCCAAGCTGTCGCTTTTCTGCCTGGACGCGCGCTATTCTTATGCTTTGATGGGTCAGAGTTTTTCGTTAATAATTCAAAAACTAAGCTTCAGTCAACATTTTGGTAAAGAAAAAAGTTGTTCAGTATCACCCCAGCTACCACCCCTTGAAATTATGCCCACCAGTAGCCGAACACCCTGTATAACTCAAATATAGGTATATGTATAAATATGTATAGAATGGAAAAAAAGTGATTTGTGACATAGCACAATGGCGTGATTTTATGACTTTTGAATCAGTGAAGATTTGTGAATAAAAATGATCACAAAATTAATCTTAATCACTAAGTACAGAGTTAAGCCATTTTTATTGCCGTATCGTGCAATACTAATTGAAAGAATAAAAGATCTCAAAGGAACTATAAGCTGGAACATAATTCTTAAAAAAATTTAAACGTATTGATCAATTGTTTTCAAAATTCTATAGGAAAAATTGAAAGAAATATTTTAAAAAGCAGCAATTCATGAGATGTTTTAGGTTGTTTTAAATGAAATGTCTGAATTTCAAATATAAAATATCTTAGGAACAAATTTTTAAATATCATGTCTTAATACTTTTTTGTATAGACTATTCCATAAAATCGATTTATGTAAAATAGAACACATTTCCATTAAAAAGAAAAATCACTTTAAAATTTCGCAAGCGCCTCCATTTAGACTAAGTTTGTGCGCATAATGAGATATCCTTCATAAAATGTAGGAAATTTTACATGAAATATTTTTTCAAGTAGCAAATAATTTGAGAGATAATTACGTTTATAGATTAAAATGTATAATATGTCATACCTTTGGTTGTGTCTTTGATACCAAATCTTGAAATGGTGCGTTTCTAAAGAAGTGCGATAATTGTATTCGTTTCTCTTCTGCCACTATATGATTATTGTTATTTTCTGTCAGAATTCTTTTCATACTTTCGAAAGTTAATTCTTCTCCCGGTAATTTCTAAAAAATAAAAATATTGTCAGAGTTAATAAAAAACTGCAAAATTCAAAATACGATATACCTTTTGAACGCCGGGAGATGAACCACCACTGTCTAGTTCGGTGTTACCAGAGTTAATGTCGCCTAACGAATTTCGTCCAGCACTATCGACCCATGAATGTCTATCAAATTTGACATTATTATAAATACATAATAATATAAAGAAAGCAGAGGTGTTCCAATAAATTAATTCACTGTATGTTTAAAGTATTATTATTAGTAATATTACCGATGCTGTAGTGAAACTGTACTGTAACCGGATCCATGTTGTAGTTTTCCACTGTCAAGGCCAGCTCCTTTTAAACATTCACTTAAAACAGTCTGATCAACTAACAAAGCTGGTGTTAATCTGGAAGATAAACCATTATCATACTGAGACTGCAAATCAGGTAAAAGATGTGGTGCCTCCTTTCGCCGAATTTCTACAATCTTAAAGTATACAAATTTAGTAAGACAAATTACTTATTATAAAGTACAAATAGGTCTAAAGTACAATAACTCACTTTATTTGCATAATCCATAAGCGAAGTAATATTACAAACGTAAGATATTAGTACCAGCAAACTGATGACAATAGCGTGTAAATTAAATTTAAGGGAAATACTGATTTGGCCACTTGTTAAAGCTAAATCTTGAAGACTGAGAACTAATCTTAGCAACTCTAATACTGTTTCTTCTGATGCCAATTCTACAGCAAGTAATGCCAACGTTGTATATATGGATTCCACGTTTTCAACTTTATTACTTGCCAATTCTAATGATTCGTACAACGCTAAATAAATTTCAGGGCCATGTTTACGAATAAAGATTACATCTGGTCGAGATGCTTTTTCAATAGTTAGATCGAGTTGTGCAACATTTACCCTGTTCAAAAAATGTGATAAATATACAGTCAAGATTATAAAAAAAATGGTTAAAATATGTTATTGATAACTTACATAGGTTTTGCAAGTTTTGTAATATTCTGATGCCTGTCAATTAAAGTATGAAATATTTTTTGTACCAAAAGTCGCATTTCAGCATCTGCAGCAAGCGACATTCTTAACAGTGGCTCCAAAAAACTTGGTGGAAATGTTGTATTTAGATGTATAGTTTGATATTTTGTACCGACCTATAAATAATTATATTACACTAACCAACTCAAGTTAATAGAATTATTAAATCGAATAATGCACAATTACTTTTAACAGAGATTTTAGAAGAATACTTTGGAGTAATACGTCTCCTTTTCCAACTGAAACTATACGATCTGGCTGACTGTATGGAACTTTACTCATAATAAACATCATAATTTCTATTTTCTGATAATCTGGAAGATGATTTGCAAATTCTCCAAGAGCATTAATAAGTGCTTCTTGATATAACTGTTCGTCATTACTTGACGATTGATTTCTTGTTACACTGACTCGAAGAAGGGATAACAAAGAATTTATTATTTCCAACACAGACGGACCTTAAAAAAAATTATTTATGTATAATTATTTTGACTTATTTTTTAATCGATCTTTGTTTTCATTTTATAGTTCAAAACTTACCAACACTTTCACCAGCTGCTATTGAAATAATTTTAGCTAATGTATCTGCAATACTCGTACGAATCTTCGGTGACGATTTTGAATGATCATCAAGATGAGTCATTAATGCTTCTACAACTGTATAAGAATATTGAGACTAAAAAGAAATCAAATTATTATTTTGTGACATGCCAATAATGATGCTGTATTACAAATTCTAACATTTCCACGCACATCTAATACTCAACAGACATTTACTGTATATTATCATGCACTGAATATGAATCTGAAGAATGGTCTTAGCTAGCAACTTTAGTTTTTGAAAAATTCAGTTCTGACAAAACAAAAATATATTTTAACTGTTAAGATATTTTGTACTTAGATAGTAACAATTATTTAATTACACTTTATGTCAGGTAATTCTATGAATCCTCTTGAATAAAATGATAGAAGTAACGTATATATTATAAATGTTTGTGTATTTTTCGTAACACACATCGAAATGAAGGAGACACCCCAAATGCCTCAATTTGTACAGATATTTTTCAATTTATTTAAAAAATTAAGGAGAGAATCCAACCATATCATACGACAGAGTAAATATTTTTTCTATTGAAAGCATCATAAGAAGTACAGTAAAAACTGATTACAGCGAGAAAAAATTGACTGAATAACTGCAAGGTGACTATCCTCACTACTTGGGGGGTTTCCCCTTGGATCTTGATAGTTGATAAGCAAACAGTGTATGTAATATGATCTGAACCGGTATATCGGTGAGACAATACTAATAAAACAATCAAACTTTTTAATTTTTTTAATTTGCTCAATGTTACTTTCACGTATTCAAATGTTTCAATATATAAATAGTTTTCAAAAATTTATTTGAGGTAATTCATAGAATCATTTTAAAAGAATAAAATATGTTTGAAGTTGTAAAATTGAGTTTTATATTTTTAAAATCAAATTCATGTAAGGCTGATTGAGAAAAAATAACATGCTAGTTTGTATTCAGCGCATAAAAATCTATAAGAAATGCCAATTGAATATTACAAATTTGAATAGCTGTTGAGCAATGTAGTTTTACTAACCTGAATAGAAAACATAATTATCCTAAATGTGTGAATCGCAAAATAATTAGGAACCCATAATTGGTGATTATCTAAATGCCTGCAAATCATTTATATTGTATTAATAGTTGCAACAAAATATTATTTATATAATGTATTCAAATAAAAAAAAATGTATATTGATTAAAAATTGGAATATATAATTATCGGTGAACCTTAAAACTGGTCTAATAACACATCTAATATGGCCAAACGACGCTCGTCCAACGAGTTCTCGCATACAAGTTTCAGCAAATTGTGGTGGATCAGTTCGTTCTTCTGTTGGACTATCTGGTGTTGCATCTTCTTTACTAGAATATCTAGGAAATCAAAATCATTAGCACATATGTAATAATTAACATAGTCAACGTGAACATTGAATTCTATTAGATACATTACCTTGAATTTTGCATGTTATATAACAATGATGGAACAATTTTATCCATGTGAACAGGTTCCCAAATATTTTCTACTAAATCATCAGAAAGTGTTTTTCTTACGACACCCTACATTAAAAATTGTATGTAATAACATTATCAATTTAATGTAACATTGTCAATTTAGAAAATGAAATTCCAAAACATACAATTAATTTTGGTTTATAATATGAAAATTTATTAAATAATTATTTAAGTTACATACTTGGATCTCAGAACCATAGTGTATTATTTTACTTTTCAAACTTTAGAGGACACCAAGTCAGGTATAATAGCCTTGTACACAATTATGAAATCATTAAAAACTTATATGTAATCTTTTGAAAACAAATAAAAAATATGTTATTTTATTATTAATAAAATAAAAGTAAAGACAAGCATAGGGCATTGTCGGTTTTTAAAATAAAAAGTAAATTGGATTTGATACTGTTTGGTTTTGGCGATGAACTTAACATTTTAGTGACTCAATATCAATATGTCTTGACTTAGCATTGTCTAATTCCAATTTCTGATCTTTTGTATGATTTTACATAAACGTGTACATAGTATTATATGCCTCTGACATATTTTTTGAAGCACATGTCAAGTTCAAAATTATTTTAACCTATGTGATAAACTTAATCACAATTATAAAGTCAAATAGCATTATAATACTAAATAATACAAAAAATCCCTGCAAATATAAAATGTACTAGAATCAGAATATACTAACAATAAGAGCCTTTTATACTGTTCGATTCAGAAGTAAACATAAACTAAATATTATTTTTACACTACTGCAAAAAGTTTTGCTTGTTAGACGTAACGGGGGAGAAAATGTGTGTAATGAGAAAGGTAACTAATTATATGATCTGTTTAATTATTTTGATTACGTCTCTCGTAGTTTTGATTATTTTTAGTTTCTATAGAATAGCTATCATGATCCTCATCATGATTTGTTAGAATATTACGTACGAGATTTTGTTGTGATGAACAAGATTGCAATAAGCCAGCTTGTATTATACATATTATAGTAACTCTTTGCATTGGACTTTAAGGGAACATTTTACATGCTAAAATGAAATCTCCAAGTATAAAGAACTAAACACTAAGCAGCTTGGAAATAATTTTTACTACTAAAAAGATTAAAAAATCTATAATGGGAAACATAAAGTGTTATTCTTCTTTCTATAATATATTTTAGTTCTGAGATTCCAGTATGTATATATGTAAAATTCATACTTGTAATCCCTGAATTCCAGCAAGCCGTATTTGCTTGCAGATTGCAGGGTCGCTGTGATTGGAGTGGCACATCGCAGAGTATTTTGATACAAAGAAATCGTAACGTGTGTGATAAGACGGCGTATCCTGCTCGATGTTGGCAAACCGGACAAACTGGAAGAAGCCAGCACTTTGTTCAACTGAATTGAAAGATGTCAAAAATATGATTACTTTTGATGTCGGTAAGAAATAGGATAGTATACTGTACAAAACAATCACACAGTAATTTATTGAAATCTAGTGAAACAATAAAAATATATATAACATTATTTATTAAAACTTACAGATTGTGTTGCCAGTATTTGTAACTGTGGATCTGTTGATTCTAATAGCTTTTGTACCATTTTTAAAAAACTTTCAACAAATAAATTTAGAGTTTGTGCATGACATGCTACTAAAAGCTGATCCATAGCCTCCATAGCAATAACAACAAATCCATTTCTTCTCCTGTTAATGCAAATATATTTTTTTAACTTCCATATGTAAATACAAAATTACTTAATGTATCTTAAGAATAACTAGTAATTCCTTATATAATTGACATAAAGCACATAAACAAAAATTTGCATCCATCACATGAGTGTGCATGTTCTACAGTTATTAAATTAATTACACATTATTCTCTATCATTTGGCTGATTTATATTATACCTGTATATGTCCCTGGAAGCCCTTTGAAATAAATATTCTCCAATTCTATCTAGTTTTTCAGGACTGCTTAAGGAATAAAAGGTCAATTTTTCCATATTATTTTTGACCAAGCCGTCCTAATTATAGAAATACAAATTTATATTGTCAGAAATACAAATGCAAATTTATTTTATTACATAGGGTTTCCCAGAATAAGTAGAAAATATTTTTAAAATAATTTCATCACATATAAACAATAAGAAAAGTTCATATGAATATATATTATGTGGTACATCGGTGGTGGACACTGAACTTTTCCGTTTAGGACACATCAACCACCGATGGCTGACAGTGTAAAATATGATGTAAAACTAAAAAATTTACATTATTATAAGTAATTACTGAAAATTTATTTAAAATTTACTTAATTTTTATTTATTGCAGGATCGTATTATTAATGAATTTGAATATTTCTTTCCATTACTTATTGCGTGGCCTGAGTGGAATTTCCTTAAAAATTCGTGTGGCACTCAACGTATTAAACAGTACAATAACTCATATGTATATTCGCTATTTCCTAAGTAAAGTAACTTGACATTTTCATTTCATACTATTGATACCTAACATATTTTAACTATGTTGACACTTAATATTCTTATGATTCACATTAAACTATTTCTACTCATTTTTATTCACCATTTCAGCATGGTCACACTTTTCTTAAACCATGTTAAAACATACATGGAATTGACTAGTAGGTTTAACTAACTATGTATTTAAAGCCTGTTGGACCAAATTATTAATAAGAACATTACTGAATACCAATAGTCTTACAAATTGACCAACTCAAAATATAAATGGTTTGGTAATTAACCAAATTGATACATAAGAAAACAGTTGCTATTAAGCATATAAAGCATGATCATAATGCCATAATGCCAAGCACTTTTTAAATGTATTTCTAATAATAATTTTAGCAGTTAAGAAGTAGCTTTACAGAATATAATTGCAATGTTGTTCATAGGATATTGCGTTCTGTTTGTAAACTATGTGTAGAAATTCAATGAAACTATATGCATCTAACGAAAGAATTATTGCAATCCAAAATTTTCTGTAACTTGTCAACAAAATCAAATAGAACATGTGTCAATATGAACTTTTCTCATAGTTTTTATTTCAAATAATTTTTACTTCTTCTGCGATACCTTGTATATTAGATTACATTTAAAATTTGGCATGCTTAATTGTTTAATATTATAAGGAAAGAATATACTATGTAAAAAATACTTTCAGACCAATACATATGAAGTTGAAAGTTAACCCTAATAATTTTTTAATTATATTTGCAATAAATTATATTATTTAAAATTTATGTTATTGATTTCTATTTATCATCAATTTATACTCAATATCGTATAAATATTTCATACAATCTTTCAAATGTTTCTATGATTTATAACTTAGATGACATTTAATATTATATATATATATATATATATATATATATATATATATATATATATATATATATATATATATAATCTTGAATCTCATCATTTAACCTAAAACTTTTTAATACTAAATATTTATAATTAACTCCAATATTAAAAAGTAATATTATGTTTTAAGAAACTTGTAATGTCCACTATAAAAATGAATACAGACAACTTAAAATTAATATCGATAAAAGGATATAAAACATAAATCTATTAATATTTTAAGCAACACTAATACTTATATTTAATTTTAAATTTATAATAGAATTATATTTAATTTTATTATACAGAAAGTAGAAAAAATGTTTAGAGTTACCATTATCGTTAAATTAACTTGTATATATGTATAATACATCACAAGTAATTACGAAATAAAACAGCATTATAGACGAATTTCAGTTTAAAAATATATATAAGAATTGTCAAAAATTGGCAGAGTAAATATTTAATACTCACTTGTGGATTGACCGGAAAAATATTGTCAACGAGCCTTTTATATCGTGGACGTAAAGCAGAACAGCACCAACAACAACCTAATAAAAATATAAAAGAAATATTATAGATAAAAAATACACTTTCGTAGAACGTATAAATTTGTTCGCCAACAATAATAACATATAATTAACTAAAATCATTTGAAGTATAAAGTGTACAATTTAAGACAAATCCGTAATATTTACCAAGCATTTCGTTACGGCTAAGGAATCACTGCACAGATGAATAAACTTCGATCGCTGACGCTACCACTACAGAGAAATGTAACTACACGCGATAAATAATCGCTGAAAGCTTCGTATTATTGTCTATAATGTTCATAATTCTGACGTATTTATGAAGCGCGAAAAATACTGATATTTCTAAAATAGTATAAATAAATTGATATTTTACGTCTGACAATATGCATATATT
The DNA here is from genome assembly GCA_036983795.1 of Megachile lagopoda. Lineage (NCBI taxonomy): Eukaryota > Metazoa > Arthropoda > Insecta > Hymenoptera > Megachilidae > Megachile > Megachile lagopoda. The sequence goes on along the minus strand of CM072787.1, from coordinate 19,548,642 downwards.
TATATATACATATAGATAATCACGATTACTGAGTAATGCGCATGTTCGGTATGCTAACGAAGGTAAAATTTAAAAGCTTTATTTGATAACAGATACATTTATTCTTTAACAGGGACTATTGATAAGAGATAATTACAAAATGTTACTGTTAAAGATAGTAATTGGTGATGAAATAAGGAAAGCCATATTTTCGATAAATTGATAAAAAGTTTATTATTATTGATAAAAATCAAAGACAATATATTACAGATAATCTAGAATAATGTAATCTTTGTTCTGCTCTCAATGTGCTTTCAATGTGATCTGTACTCGAAATTTGTGAAGTGTCAGGTAGTACCTGCTACAAATTAAAACCTCCAATAACTATTCAGATTACGGTTTTTGTCTAGCTTTTGTCAGCGAATCAGCGTCTACAAGTACGCGTGAATGCAGATTTGTGCGCAAACTTGGCAACTGAGAAGGAGATACATATCCGCACCTTGATGCGTACCAAAAATTTCTCTTTTACTAGCAATATTAAAGTATTAACTAGTTAGTTATTAATGACAATTAGTTTTCGAATTTTTTATTAGGTGGCATTCACAACGTTCTATTTTAAGGTTATGTTACAGTTGATCTTTGGTGAAAATCCTTTTTAATCATTCTTAATCCTTTCAAGACTAAATTTTTGGACAACGTGCGCAATATGTTTTTATTAGATATTAATACAAATTAAAAACATAATTTTTTATTCAAAAATTTAAGTAACATTTATGTTAAACTTATATATTTTATGAAATCAGTTTTACTAAAAAATAAATTTATAGTTCAGTTTTTGTCAATTAAATATATATTATAAATGTTAATTGAGAATGATTGCAAACAATTGTACGTATTTTAAAATTATAAACATCTTTCTATTGTGAACAACTGTATAACTGACATATGAGGCTGATTCTGGTTTAAGGGATGTACCACCTATACCACTTTGAACAGTCTCAATGTGACGTGCTAATGTTTGCGGTAACCACTCTGAATGTTTGCCGATTGTTCTTGTTCTTTGGCTATATTGTTGTGCATGATCACTTGAGCCAGCAGTTCCTACCACTGAAAATATGTGTGAGCCTAGGTGACCATTCTTCTTTTTTGACCAATTCGAGCCATAGGTCTGTTAGGCCCATGGGTCAGCCTCCTACAAGCCAGTTATATAGTTGTCGACATTAAGTATACCTTATAAATATTCTTTTCAATAAATTATGTAATCTTTAATATATATTCATAATTGTAGGGTTAAATATTGTTTAAATATTCATTTGGTCAATTAATAAGTTGTAAAGAGCTTATAAATAATGTGAGAAATTTCTCTAAATCCTAGCAAATATTAAAATTAAAACTGTAATATAATATCTAATATAATTTAGGTTGATATTTGAGCAAGATAAATTCTTTCAGATGAAAACAATGTAACTAGAATTTGTACAACGAAAATAGAAGCTTATGAAGCAAAAAGATTTCTAAACTTTTTGATGATTTATTTGACTTATTAAATGGAAGCAATAATTACGTACGAATTATGTACGTTACTCGTACAACATGTCTTTTGAATTACGAAGTTCAAGGAAATATTTTGTGCTTCCTTTTTAAAAAAATGTATTTCAGCATGTTTTTACTGCAATTCAAATTAATGGTTAAAAAAAGGAAATATAGAATGAATAAATTTTAATTTGTAATGCATAGTTATAAACTTTGACTTCTACAAAAATTCAATAAAAAAGTGGTTTTAAAGATTTTTTACTTTTAAAGATCTGGGTATTATAATTTTAAGTAAGAAAGGTAAAATAATGTATTCGTATGTGGCAAATTATTCAAGTTAAAATAAGTTTTATTTTGACTTATAAAAGTTTTCACAGCGAAGTGGAAAAGAATGAACAAAATTTTAATCTTATAGAGATTCAAGTGATTAAAGTTCGACTACATTGCAGTTTTAATTTTAATGCTTAGTCGGGTTATAACAAATTTTTTAGCATTATTTAGAGGTACTTTGTAATTGATTGGTTAGTTCAATCCTGATTACAAATAATAGGGACAATATTTAAACTCATAATTAAGAATATATATTGTAAATTAAACAGTTTATTGAAAGAAACATTCATATGATTCTAAAACACCTTTGGTTGTGTGGAAATAACTAATATACATAACAATATACATAACATTTACAAGCTTTAATACATAAAAGCTGAACAATAAAGGTCTTTTTCGGTAGAACTGATTTTATAAACTATGTAAAGGGATTATCCTAACAAGATAGTAAAAATGCTCTTGAGCCAAATGAAACACCCATACGCCAGTCAATCAACTGACATATCCAAAAAAAACATTTCATGTTAAGTTTCAACCCCATATTTCAAATGTGGTAACAGGAAAAATTCGAAATTCCGGTCTTTGGTCTATTTTAACTATTTAATTTTGTACAAAAATTCTGAAATATCAAGGTCTATATAGCGCATATTATAGAATTTTTTCAGATTTTTTTAATCGTAAACTGTAGTCGTAAAAGACCGGATTTATAACTGTAGTTGTAAAAGTGCAATTTTTTATTGGAGATGTCGGAGCATTACTTTTATATTATTGTGGTAATATGTCAGCATGACAAATATTCGCCAATTTTTACAGATTTTTCGGTGAGGTGCGCCATAGTTAAAAAAGTCAAAAACCATTTGTATTAGTTAGTGCGCTTTTTTTAGAACTTCTAAATTCAGTGTATTTTTGCGAAAAAATCATAGGCTAATAAGCAATCGTTATATGAATAAACTTTAATAATTTCATTACATAAAGAGAGTATTTACCGTATTTCACGAAAATCGGTAAAGTAAAGTCCCGACCTGAGATAGGACACTACAAACCTATATTACCCAACTCTCATACATCTCATCCCTTATAAAACACTCTCTTAACTTGCTATTTTTACTACATACTCCACTATTAATCGTCTTTTTACATATATAGTCATACAACCACATATAAAATATATAAAAAATACAAAATATATCAAAAACATATATGAAGACAAATATAAATTATTGTTTTTCTATATATATATATATAGGGTGTTCAGATATGGTGGGCATAATTTCAAGGGGTGGTAGCTTATGCATTATTTAGAGATAGGGGATAAACCAATTATTTTGTATTCACTTAAACCGAGTGAATCGAATTTGTTTGATATTTGAATGGAATAAGAAATAAAATATCGAAACTTGCTGTTGTCGCTCGTTACAAAGATGTAAAACAATAAATTCCCACATTTTGAAGGAAAAATAACTTTTCTATTCATCAGAAAAGATTTTAAATCTAATAACTAACAAATATATTAATACCTGTCTACTTTAAATTCACAAAACATGTAGAAATAATTAAAATCAGACTCACCTATTGTTCAAAAATAATCCCGCTCCGATGAAAATGTGTCCCCGTGACTGGGTCATTTTACCGGTCTTGACCTCCCATAACAATAGATACACATCGCATAACAGCTGATGTCATATCCCGGTCAGTGAACTTTACTTTGCTGACATTTTTCATGACTGCTTTTCACTGCAATATTTTGTTGTGACTTTTAAATAACTACTTAATGTAATAACGGTAGATAAACAAGCGAAAACGCGTAAACAATTATCCAAAAAATAACTTCAGCGATTGTTTTTTTTCTCGTTAACGTTGCGCTTCGAATGTTTTGTCCTAAACTGGCGACCGTAACACGATCGGCGTGACTCCATCGATTCGTCTTTCTCTCTCTTTCCAGTATCAAACATTGTTTTTCAAGGAACTGTTGCGTTGCGGCGTAGAAACTCACACGTGTTTTTTTCCGTCAAGGATGTTGATCACGTTATGATCCGCAAATCAGGACACAGTGTCCAGTATTCAATATCAAAGAGAAAATGAGAAATCGTTAAAGTTATTTATGAATAATTGTTCACGCGTTTTCGTTTACATTTTTCTTCTGTGGTTATTACATTAGGTAATTAGTGAAAAGTGACAATAAAACACGAAGTAAAAAGCGAATTCATTGACATAGCCGCGACAACAATTGTGTATCTTTTGTGATGTGTATTTTTTTTTACGGAAGATCAAGTCTCGTGAAATGACCCAGTCAGGAGAAAAGATTTTCACTGGAGCAGGATTATTTTTAAACAATAGGTGAGTTTGATTTAAACTATTTCTACATGTTTTTTGTGTTTAAAGTAGATAGGTGTTAATACATTTCTTAGTTATTAGATTTGAAATCTTTTTTGACGAATAGAAGTTATTTTTCCTTCAAAATATGCATATTTGTCTTTTGCATCTTTGTAACAAGCGCCAACAATAATTTTTGATATTTTAGTCCTTATTCCTTTCGAATAACAAATATAACTATCAAATAAATTCGATTCACTTGGTTTAAGTTAATAACAATCAATTGGTTTATTCTCTAATAACGGAAGCTAAGAAGAAGCTGTCCGACTAAACTCATTCTAGATTTTAGCGACACGCCTTCACTCGAGTAGCTCACTATAGCCTTTACAATAAGATATAGTGGAGGCTGATATTGATGCGGAAATAAGTTTTGAGAAGTTAATAATTGGCATTCTAAGATTTGAGCCGTTGGATTAAATTTGAAGAGGAATTTTGAAAGTATGTTTGGTATTATTAAATTTAGGAGTTAATAAGATGGTGCCTATTCCACCTCAGAACCGTCAGTATAAGGATGTAATGCCAGTATTGTCACAATCGACAAATGTATGTCGTTTTTATCCTCCGACAGATCCGCTGGATCATCAAATGCAATGCAACCTGGACAAGTACAGGCACCTGGTGACATCCCAATGGAAGATTTTAACTATTTGCACTCGCTTGTCCTCTCTAAGGGGACATCGTAAGTCTAGCATATCATTTAGAAGTCCCTTCTGAGGGGGCATCAAAGTTCATTAGTGATTACAGAGAACTTATTCCACCGCAACTATCGAAACGTATGCTTCCTTGAACTTTTTTTTGGAAATGCCACAAGAAAGTAAAACAAAATATGGTACAACTATCAAGATATATGAAAAAAATATCAGCTGGTTTTACGTCAGAAGAGAACGTGAGAAGTGTGTTCATGACTGTCCGTGTGCTTCTCTACTCCGCTTGAAAAAAAACGCTAAACATGATTTGTAGAAGAAAGATTGGTATGCAAGCATGCTTTGCACTGTATGGTGAAATTTGAGGATATAAATAAGCAAGCTTAAAAGTAGAGAGAATGATTTTCTAAGTTGAATTCATGATATTTGCTAAAAAAATATCATGAATAAATAAGCAAGCTTAAAAGTAGAGGGAAAGATTTTCTAAGCTGAATTCATGATATTATTTTAGTAAATATCATTTCATAAATTCGTAATTTTCAAATAGGAATTCCCAACTCATTTATTTATTCATTTTTTTTTTTCATTAGAGAACAATGGCAAAACGATTAAATATGAGTAATCCTCATTATATAATTAATAGTGAAGATGAATTCTAGATGGTCGTTGTTCATACAGACATGTCATCATACACTCCAAAACAATAGTAGTGGTCGTGATATCATCCAACAAACAAGACGATGTAGAAATCGCATAAATACTGATGGCGATATAAATAGTGCAAAATAAAGCATACTGGTAAATGGCAACATATCGTCAAGTGAAGAGTGGGAAGACTTCACTTACAAGGGACCATGCCGAATTGATAATTTCCAATTTTGATGAAACTTATATATAATACAGTTCTCGAAAAAATATTCGACACGTATTTTTTTGTAGCTGCCGACATTCATGTTAAGGGGGTGAAAATAGCCCCCAAATTGGGGGGTATGAATCATATTTTGTTGAATATCTCGGGAACCAGTAGGGCTAGAGGGATGGTTTAAATTGCAAAGTTGTGTGTTTTTTAATGAGGAAACCGAATGTGCAAATGGATTTAAAAAATTCGCATTTGTTTAAATAATATATTAAAAAATGACACTTTTTTGTTAATTTTTCTGTTCAAAAGTTGTTGTATCTTCCCATAATTTTCAATGTGAAAAGTATACTAGTAAGTACAAAATACGGATAAAATGGAATTTTGATTTTTACATTGTAAATATAGTTAACGTAGTTGTATTTTTATCGTACTTTTGCGGGACGCAGTCCTCAAATGCATATAATCAAGTACGTAAAGAACTTCCACGTCTTTACTGGTAACTGTTTTACAGTGAACTTCACAAATTTTTTTCAATTGGGGTCAGAATTACCGTCCGAGGTATAAGAGTTAACATCGATGGAGGTGGTGCAAATTCTTCTGCTATTTCCTCTAAGTACCCTTGCAGACCAGTTGAGGCTTTGATTGCAGAGATTTTTGTGTCTGGCTTGACGTTTTCTTTATTTTCGGTGGCCTCGCCTTCGAAGTCGTATTGCTCGCCTGGTTGATCGATAAAATGCCAGCTTCTTTGCAGTGCGTTTATGATAATCCCGGCGTCTTCAAGAAAATCCACACCCAGGAGAGTCCGGTTGTCTTTACTGTTGGGTAGGACGATGAATTTCGTCGGTATAGTGCCTAACCTTCAGCTTTGTGATAGTTTCCGTTATTAGTACATCACGAATTCGGGGGTTTCCATCAGCCAGGGCGACTTGCATTCGTTTCTTGGTGAAGATTTGCTTCTTTTTCTTTAACATGGAATACAGAGTTTGACTGACTACGCAGCACTTTGCTCCTGTGTCTAGATAAGCATGGCCCTCTTCTTCAGTGATGCCAATGGTAACGGTCGGCCGTGGTCTCGGTTGCTCCATGGCGCTTATTGAACAGAAGGCGGCTTTCGCAACTGTTGTTTGCTTTGCGTTGCAGTCAGGGCACTTGCTTCTTACAAAGTCGACTTTACCGCAACCATAGCACTTTAGCGGCGGTCTGGTAGCCCCATTAATTGCGTCCGTCCTTGCTGGTGGGTGCTCGTTTTTCGATTTTGGAGGCAGGAATTTTCAGTGTCGGCAGTTGATGGTAACATGGCCGAATTTGCGGCATATTCTGCAGCGTGGTCGGTCTTTCCACCGCTGGTCACCTCCTCTCTTCACGGGGTGGTTGTCCAGAGCTTGGTTTTGGGCCTCCTTCTCCAGAACTTCAATATCCCTCGCTCGATTCACGAGGTCCGTGAAAGATGCGATGGATTTTCGCGGAATCCGCTCCCGTAGGTGGAATCGCAGCAATCTGCACAGCATATCCAGCTGCACGCTTTCGCTAGGTAATTCCGGCAATTCTGCAAGAAGTGCCCTTTTCTTGCTGATGAAGAGATCCGTTGGAATTTTGTTATCTTGGACGGTTCGGAAGACTTCGATGTAGACTTGGTAAGCGGGTCTTCGGGGTGCGAAAGTGGCGCGAATCAACTCAGTAGCTTCCTTCCAAGACTTTACTGAGGACCGACACCTTTCTACCACGTCGCTGCATGACCTTCGAGCAATAACGGCAGCCCACGGAGAGCGTTGCCGCCCGAAATATGCTCGATATCTTTAAAAATCGAATTGAAATAAATTCAACGACTGAGTGATAATTTTGACGACCATCGAACCGTGCGGTACATCTAGCGGAGCTTCGTGGTTTCTGGGTTCGAATCGGAGGGAAATAACTTACGATTCTATGACACTGAATATAACATGGGAGCAAACCACAGAAATGAGAAAAGTGGAAGCAATAATGAAAGACACGTTGGAAATAGATGTGTTAGTTATAAGATTGGATGAATATAATTTTATTAAGGTTAAGGTGGAAATCATCTGACATGATGTACAGATAACAAGAAGTTTAGTCGATTAATACTGGTATAAAGACGTGTGACTTTTTCTCGGTAGCGCGCGAACACGTTAAATACACTATTAACAAAACGAAGTTTGTCGCTACAAAAGTGCAACGCGGTGGTGGTACAACCATGGATTGACAAATAGACAGAGGCTTGCTACAGACGAGAATAATATAGATTAACACTCCTCTCAAGCCTCTGAGTGCTATATTTTAACATTTTCGCCTTGTTAAACCTTTAATACATTATGCATGAGACGTATTCGGCAAGGCTTTCGTCAGCACGTCAGCTGGCATCTGCTTCAAAGGCATATACTTTAAATCTACAAGATTTTTCTCGACGACTTCTCGTAGGAAATGGTGTTTCACGTCTATAAGCTTAGTCCTAGAATGAAATACAGGGTTTTTAGCTAATTCTTGGGATCTTTGATTATCGTTGAAAATAGTCATAGCACTTATATTCGACCCCATTGATTCGCTTATAAAATGCTGAACGTGTATTGCTTCCTTTACGCAATCGGCGAGAGTCATGTACTCTGACTCATTGTCAGTCGATGAGTGAGTGACAGTTTGTTGCTTTTTTGATTTTCTGTCTTTCACACAACCCGCCCATTCGACGTCTACACATCCATAAAATGGATTATCGTTGCGTGTATACATCAGGCCATGATCCAATGTTCCCTTCAAATAACGCAGAATCATTTTCGCCGCAATCCAGTGCTCTTTTCCAAATTTGGAAAAAGTAAGAAATGTCTGGTCTCGTGCAGACCAAAAGATACATAAGACATCCGATTAATTCACGGAAAGGACAAACTGCCTCAATTAAAGGTTCGTTTGGTTCGTCTAACTTCTTGGATACATCCACGTCAAGGCTGGGTTGCAGTCTTTCATGCCGAATTTATGCAGGATAGCCCTCTTCACAGATGAACATCCCCTTCACGTTTTGAGTAAATTCCAGACTAAGACAGCAACTAATCCTGCCTAGAACTCTTAAATCAAATCGTCGCCTAAAGTTTTACTTAATTTTCTAAATCCATTTCGATTCGTTGGAGACTATTATGAAATCATCCATGTAGGTTGCGATAAGTAGTATCTTGTCGCGTTTCGCGGTAAATGCTTATGTCGCTGTTGAGAGGTCGCAATTCCAATTCTTGTAAGTCTTGACAGAGTATAATGCGCCATTGCTGACCGGCTCGCTTAAGTCGAACAACGTTTTCTTCAACATGCATACCTTAACACCGGACTGTAATCTCTTCAGCATCTCTGTAGCAGCGGCTCAAAGTGCCAAGTTTCTGTACTCTCGAATTATTTCAGACAGCAATTTTTTCAAGAAATCAAGAACGTCCATATATATCTTTTTGCCAATTTTACCGTTTAGATACGCCGTTATGACGTCCAGCTGATACTCTTTCATTTCATATTGCACCGCTAGAGCAGATACCATTCTTACAGAATTCATCCTTGCGATCGGCGCGAAAGTTTCGCGCAAATCCACCCCAGGCTTCTGACTAAAACCTTTGGCTATCAGACGAGCCTTTCGTCTCTCAATATAACCATCAGGTTTGTATTTTTTTCATAGGACAACTCTACAGCTTATTGTGCTCTTCTTTTGTGGTCGTCCAACGTTTCATTCTTAATGTGACCATCGTAAAATTCGAAAAATTCGTCTTTTTTTGCTTCTCGCCACTTCAAGGCATTGGGATCTTCAAGACACGTTAATTGGTATGTAAGCAATATACCTGTGCCCCAGCGTGTCATCAGTTTCAGCGATGTTGTTCGTATTTTTTTCGACGTTTTGATCTCTTGATTGAGCTGGAGCTTTGCGAGGTCTTCCTAGGTCTCCACTTCGCTTTGAACTGTCTCAATTCGCTCTTGATCTGCCTACGTTTGCTCTTCATCTACGTGTAAATTAGGATCATTTACTTCGACGTATGTCCAATTTTCGAATCTTGAACCTTCATTTTGTTTATACCAAATCTTGTCGTCTATACAATCGTCGAACGCACGGTACTTGAGAAAAATTACATCTCTAGTTGCTTCGACTTTTTGTTCGGACGGAAACTAAACACGGTAAGCCTTCGTCGTATCAGAATAACCTATAAAAATACATTCGCGAACGCGTGGTTCAAACTTTTCCTTAGTCGGATTTTTATTCAATGCAATTACTTTGCGCCCGAAGCTTCGCAAGTGAATTAGCCTAGGCGTACGACCCCTCCAGAGTTCGAAGGAAGTTTTACTATCTATTGAACTCAATAGATACCTATTATGCACGTAACTCGTCGTCGCGATTGTTTCGGCTCAAAATTCCTGACACACGCTCGAATCGATCATTAAACATCTAGCCACTTCACGCAGCGTGCGGTTCATACGCTTGGCTACTCCATTTTGATCCGGAATGTGCGGTACGGTTAATCATCGCCTAATTCATCAAATCAAATTAGCACTTACAATATTCTTTTCCGTTGTCCGATTAAACACTTTTTATTTTTTCATCCGTTTGTTTCTCGATTAGCGCCCTATATGCTTTGAAAGCATCGATCAATTAATCTTTCGATTTTAAAATATCGGACGCCCCCCATCGAATGTACTCGCATCGGCCTGCATACGTCAGTGTTAAATACTCAATGCAACTTGGATTGCTCGAGCTTGGTTGGCGTTTACACGTATGTGCCGACAAGAAACTATCCAGGTTCAAAGGACCACCCTCATTCGAGGGAACAAACGAATACTATCTTGCTGCTAATTTAAGCTAACTCTGTTCACGTGAACAGTTTGAAAATTGAATCAATTCTGTCTTTTTTGGAGTTTGCAAAAAAAAATGGTCGTTTTTCTCCCTTTCACGGTTAAATTGGTAGGGGTGGGATGAAGTTAGCCGGCATTTGGGCAGGAAATTTGGCAACCTTCGGAAAGTTCCAAGACCCATGGTCGTTAAGTACCGCTATGGCTACATATGCCTTTTTACCTGGAAAAACTCTGGGCTATGACGGTAAAAATATACACGATTGTTCGAGCTATAAAAGCCAGGGACTTAGAGATCCGATGGTCGACACTGCAATTCTAATGGACAATTTGATGCCTGTCTTGTCGTAACAGTCGGTATGAACTATTTCAAGTAATTTTGTTGCTCGTTGCGACACGCTTGAAAAAGATAAGCTAGAAATTCTTCCTTTTAAGCACGTTTCGCATGGATTAACGGATTCACTGTTTCTTGATTCGATCTTCCAAATATCGCGCGCCGCCATCAGCTTCAAATATTTTTCATTTAAATGTCCGAGTCCAATATGCTATAACTTTAAACTATTTCCGCCCTTCTAATCGCTTGCGTTTCCAACGTAAAATACAATCTGTTTTCTTGTATCAGCAATTTTACTTATGGAAAGCAAATTCGTTCTTAATTCGGGCACATAAAAAACGTCTTTTAAATTTACATTCCTTCCGCCATCTTCATCTTGAATGGTTATTCGCAGTTCTCTTGCTCCGTCTATCGGTGTGCTCGCGTTGCTCGTCAAGTTCAATTGTCGCTGTCGCGTCCCGGCCATCTCTCGAACTTCTCGGAATCATCGCACTGCATGACACGAAAACTTCTTCCGTCTTACCGACAGTTTGTTCGATCGGTAATCGTCCCACACGATACTGGGCTGCTTCGTGTCCAGCCTTTTGACACTCATAACAAATGAGTTTGCGTTTTCTTTGTTTTTCTTGAAGCACTGTCTTCCTCTGTTTCAAAGATTCTTCACTCGATGGATGCTGTTTCCGAACGAACATGGTTTCCTACGATTTCTCTTTCCATATCGCTCTCCGCGTATCGTACTCCTCGAGTATTTTTATTTTTAGTACTTTCGGCTCCGGAAGATCATCCCTGGGTTCGATTGAACACTTACAATTTTCGTAACTACACAGCAAACTATACAGGGTGTCCCAGGATTAGTGTAAGAGTCGAAAAGGGGTGGTAGGCGGGACGATTTGGAACAACTTTTTCCTTTGCCAAAATATTGATCGTGACTTCATTTTCGAGTTATTAGCAAAAAACACTGACCAATCAGAGCGCGCGTGGACTGGGCGCCCGACAGAGTGAGCGACAACTTCGAGTGTGACGGCCGGTCGTGATCTTAAACAAGCGTATCGGTAACGCGTCGATAATGCGTGGCTATAATATGAAGCTGTTAAATGAAAGTTGCATCGAATAATGAATAATAGAATCTGAATTATTGTTAAATTATCCTTTACTCATGAGCAAGAAATAAAGAAATTAGTCCTTACTCACGTACTCGTGAGAAATCGAATTTATTCGATACGTTTATTCGTTATCGCAAAGAAATAATAGATAAAATATAGAAAATTATTCTCGTTAGATATTATGTCCATGAAAAAGAACAAATTCTCATTTTTGAAAAATTAAATGACTTTTGTATTCAACAAATAAGAATTTATATCGAATAATTAATAAATTTAAATGTGTAGCATGTAGAAAAAACATAAAATATGTATAGATAGAAAAGTAAGAGAAACGCCGAATATACGCGACCGACGTGCGAAGCGAGGCGCAGGCCATATAATAAAACCCTTGTACTCGGAGTTGGGCTTCGCTGATTGGGCGGACCTAGCTTCGAGTTTTTGTATAAATACACGAACATTTCTACGAAAAAGTCAGAATTACCAAGTCTCACTAAGAGAGAAGACGACACCACGGGCTGCTCGGCACTTTCTTAGATCAGGCTTATTTCGTACCCTGTAAGCGAGGAAGACGTTATTACGGCACCTCGGCTTTTTCCCTAATTCTCTCAGGAAAGAAGACGTCACCTACGGTGTACGGCAATTTTCGGAGATCTTCTTCCTAAACTAAAGACTTTACCTTTTACCCCAACAATTTCCGATCTGTATTGCGCTACGATAATTTTGCGTGACGAACCTCACCTTACTCGTGGAAACACGGGCTCTTTTTTTTTGTACACAGTCGATTAAATAAATACATTTCTTTGACCACGCTACAATTGACGCCTAACTCGAGGCCACGTCAAATTCATCACGGCACCCAAAAAAGATCTGAAATCACCTATTAGGGAGGTACGAAGAAGTCCAAGGAACAGGATGGCGATTCAAATGACTGAAGAACAATTAAACCGACCTTTGGCTACTCTTACGACTCGTCAGGTTCCCTCATCAGTACCGTCGCAAGGAAGTTTCGCTCGCTGCACGGCGCGTTTTGACGGAACACCGAACAGGTCGAAGGTTGAAGAGTTCGTGTCAACTATATCAATTTATAAAGAAATTGAGAACATTTCAGACGAGAACGCGATCAAGGGATTGCTGCTTCTATTGGAACGAGAAACAGCGGTATGGTGGTATGGGATCAAGGCGGATGTAACCACATGGACCGAAGCCCTGGACCTATTGCGAGTGGCGTATGCACCTAAAAAACCCGCTTATACACTATACGCGGAGATATTCACTGGTAAGCAAGAAGATCGTTGTCCGACGGATACGTTCATCGCGCAGAAGAGGGCCCTGTTGGCGGAACTACCACATAAACATTCGGAGGAAGTCCAGTTAGATATGTCATATTCGCTGCTGAAACTCCGCATACGTGAAAAAATTCCGCGGTCTTCAGTGAATAGTTTTAAGGATCTCATTAACAAAGCCAGGAGACAGGAAGCACTCGAGGAAGAAGCCCGGGGATAAGAAGAGCCACCTACCAAGCCTCCACAGCCGTCAAACAAGAAAATCACGCGATGCTTCTTCTGTTGAAAGACGGGACATACGTTTGATGACTGCCGACGAAGAGGACCTAAGGAACCAGTAAAAGCGGAGCCACCAACACTCCGTTGCTACGGGTGTGGAAAACCCGGATTTATCAGGAGTCGCTGTCCGGAGTGCAACCAGGCTACGGTATCCAGCGTCCAAATTGCAGATTCTTGCGCTTTGAATCTGGCACAGGCGCGGAATCGCCTAACAGCGTAAATCAAGATTAATAGTTTTAAGGGCCATGCTTTCTTTGACACAGGAGCTAAGATGAGTGTTGCCAGTCAAAGCTTGTATAACTTACTGGTAAAGAAAGGAACACATTTCCAGAAGAAGAAGCTTCTCGTTGCTTTGGTAGACGGTCACCCCCGAAACCAGACTGTTCTACATAAAGAACTGACAGTAAAACTTAAAAATCGGGAGATAAAATCACCATTTATCGTCTTGTCCGAAGCTGAGGGAAACCGTACGCTCCTTGGCATTGATTTCCTGGAGACGGCAGGAATCGTAATCAATGCACTGCAGCGTTCTTGGAATTATGTGGATCAACCAGGAAAGCATCACTTCTTTGAAGAGGAACCGGTGGTAACGATGCCACAACCCAACCCCAAGAAAGCAAAGACGAAGGATGTAGCCCTCATGGATACAAATGCCGCGGTGTTCCAGTCACCAAAAAAACAAATGCATGGCGATGAACCGTGGAATGAGTTGCTCAGCGTTCCGCAACTCTTAACACCGCTGCCATCTACACCACGGAAAATGCAGGACGTCGATGTTGTAAATCAATTATTTGAACGTTGTTTCCAGCACTACCAAATAAACTTGGCATCTATCGATGTAGCATTACGCGCGGAAGAAGCTGAACGACTGGATCAGCACGGAAAACAGCAAGTCGAAATCTTGTTGACCAAGTATCAGGATCTCTTTCAACCGAGCGAAGACGCCACGATGTTCGTAGAACATTGCATCAACACCGGAAACCATGCACCAATCGCTGTTCCTCCATATAGACTGGCACCCCCGAGAAGAGCCATATTACAAGAGAAAATCGAAGAAATGCTACAACAAGGTGTGATAGAAGAATGTGAATCACCCTGGGCTGCTCCTGTCGTCATGGTCAACAAAAAAGACGGTGGAGTACGAGTCTGCATAGATTATCGTCGACTGCCATAACAGTTACAGATACGTACCCACTGCCACGAATCGACGATCTTCTGCATAATACGTTCTCAACAAATTTTATGACTACGTTGGATCTTCGATCTGGCTATTGGCAGATTTCAGTTCAGGAAGAAGATCGGGACAAAACGGCTTTCATTACTCCTTTCGGAACCTATCGGTTCAAACGAATGCCGTTTGGACTAAAAAACGCACCGGCTACGTTCCAACGATTAATGGACCGTTTCTGTGCTGGTCTGGGAAATCGGACGATCATCGCCTATATAGATGACTTACTCATCCTATCACCGACATTTCGCGAGCATCTAGATGATCTAGAAGCAACATTTAACCGGATGAGGCTCTTTGGTCTTAGGATGAAGAGACAAAAATGTTATTTTTGCTGTCCTGAGATTAAGTATCTAGGACACCTCATTACCTCGGATGGCATTAAAACAGACCCGGACAAGGTTAACGCAATACTGGAACGCAAAGCACTCACCGATGTCAAGGAAGTCTTAAAGCTAACATATTTATTTTTACATGTACTATTACATTAATTAAATAATAGACGTTTTGACAAGATTCGACTTTGTGCTATCCTGATTCTAACAAATTTAAATAAATACGTAATCTATAGCTAATCGGAGGGAAAGTATATTTCATTTAAATAAATTTATAATATTGTTCTAATAGTATCTAATTATTTTGATATTGATCGTTTCACTTGACGGAAATGGATTGCTGTTAGTTAAAATGATAACCGATGTTTTTTGAATAATAATATTGTTTTCTCCAAGAAGAAATTCCATTAGAGATTTGAAGGAAGAACACGTTTTTTCAAAATAATGCTGCTGCCCATTATGCTGCAAATGTACGGACATACTTAAATTAGATCTTCCAGAATAGATGAATTGTTCATGGCAACTATGTTGTGTGGTGCCTAAGATATCCAGATATGAATTTGCTGGACTTTCCGTTCCGGGAATACTTGAAGTTACAATTATTGTTATTATTTATTTCCGCATATTTTCAAAATATTAATTCACACGAAGTAACATTGTACATTTTATTTTAGTTATTTTAGAATTAAATATATTGTGAAACTGTGACATCGCCACTGTTTTGTGTAAATCTCGTAATGACCGATTGCCCATCGACAATTATAAAACACGGATTAGTTTCCACAGTTGGGGGTCTAAGTCTCAGGTTATGCTTTAGACTCATCTATAATCGCGACGCGTTGTTTTCAAAAATTAGTTTGAAGACAACTGTTTCAAACTTTGGTTCTCGTGACTATAGAAATAGCTCGTACGTTGCTAAATTTTGTTCGCTCGAACGATGCGACGGAAAAATATAATTGTAACGAGGACCGAAACGATTACTACGTTGATGATGAGTGAAGTAGAAGTAGAGTGACGATTCGTTGTCATCCGGACTCCCGCGAAGGCGATGGAGTCAGAGGTCGTACGTCGATAGGTTTTCACAGAAATTGAAAAAATTCCAATCAGTCTTCGTTTAGGAAGGGTGGGAAACCCGGTGAGTTGGTGGGAGGACCCGCAAGGTAGGGGCAGTGGCGTCCTGGGTGAGGGCCCAGGTGGTCCAGGCACCGCCGTATAGATTAGTTTGGAGCAGAGGCAAGTCACTCTGACCTCCCCCGGGACGAGCTCGAAAGAGCAGTGGCGCAGGGGCCCCAGTTGTGTTCTTCATGACTTCTTGGGGCGTCGTAGAAGAACCACCGTGGGGGATTTAGTAAGTAGAAATCCCACATCAGGGATTTCGCCCCTGAGGGAGGGCGCGGGGTATCTTTGGAAGATTTCCCTCACGTTAAAAAAAAAAAATAAGGACCCCAAAAGTTCGTACGTGACCATTTCTAAAGTTACCCTTCGGAAAAAACCGAGTTTATGATCGGGAAGCGGTTGTTGAGGACGAAGCGAAAATTAAACTTTAAATTTATGACAAGGACATTTAACAAAATAAAATACTGGGAAATGTTTTGGCTCAAAACCGGCTATCTAACGGTCAAGAGATAAATTAACGTTCGAAATTCTCACCCAGATGTTTCGTCGCATTGAGCAGCCACCAAGAATTGATTGTTCACGTCGCTGTCAGGAAAATCGCTCTAGATTCACAGCGGAAGGTGTAGAACAATGTTATAAAATGTGCTGTTATAAAATCTTCAATTCATTCATGTTTTGGACACCTGTTATATTACGTGAAGAAACTGTAAATAATTGGTTCCTTTCGAGTTACGTGTTATTCAGTGAAAGAAATAATCATTCAATATATTCAGGTATTGAATGCTTCTTGCACATAATTAAATAATTTCAAATAAAGTGAGTTTATCGATCTGACGGTAACATCAGTTGTGCGCTTCGTGTTGTTTTTACAAAAAGTTAAAATCGGTGAAACAACCCGGTAACAATGACCGATTTTCGTCAAAGTAGGATAATTCGTGGAAAAATAAGTTATTCCTACTTAAATTATTTGTACATTTCTTAAATTAAGGTAGGTAGAAATACACTTGTTAATTATTAGATTGAAAATCTCTTTTTTTTAAAAAAGACGTTGTTTATCAATTTGCTATTTTGTATCTGTATGTTCAGTAGTAAAAATAATTTTTGATATTTTAATTCTTATTCCTTTCGAATAACAAATACGAGTATTAAACAAATTTGATTTACGTGCTTTTCGTGAATAACGGATAATTATTTTATCCCTTATTTACGAAGAATGAATAAGTGAATTTTATTCTTAATTTGTTTATTTTTTATTCGATTTAACTTTGACATACAATAACATGATCCATGGCTTTCGTGTCTATGCGCACGCTCCTCGCGTGCTTTAACTGATCGGTATTTTTCGTTAATAATTCAAACACGAGCCTCAAATAACATTCTCGCAAAGGAAAACGTTGTTCAGAATTATCTCAACTATCACCCCTTTGTAGGTGTTACACTAGTTACGTATGCCCTGTAGAGTATTATATAGCACTTTTATTTAATACTATATGAAATGTTATTTAATATTATATAAAGCTTCTTTGTTAATAGCTGTACAAATTCGCAACGTATAAAGAACCAGCTTTATGACATCTTTATTAATAATTGCTATACAAAGAGTAAACTATATGCGAATTTTGACCAGACGAGATGCGGGGAAATAGTATTTGAGTTGTGAAGTATGTTAGCGTTAAGTGGTGTGCAAAGGTGGCACATGTGTTAAGGTCATCGTACCCTGGACTTCGACCCGGGTCTCAGGAGTCTTAAGATGTCAATAATATAAAGCTATGTCTGTCATCGAGCGAAGGATCAGTGGTAACCGATAGTTAAGGACCGCGACGAGGTCTAAGAGTCGCAGATGTTATGATTAGAGGTCGATCTTTTGAAAATCGCCGAAGGTGCCATGCCTCGTGGCTACAGACTGGGGAGAATATTGCATCCTTCGGTAAGAGGACCATAAGTGGCAGCATGGCACTTAACCCAGAACCTTGACAGAATACGCACCGCCAATAATTAAAAGAATAGTACTTCACATTTAACATGTGAAGTGGGAAAAGTCCAAGTTATGTACATTAAACTCACGTTCGCAATGGAGAGTGCACCGAGCACATCTGTTATGCCGTAGTTTTATAAAAATGGTCGCGTTCGGCGTGGTTCCGACTGTTACGCCCGCGACAAATGATAGGGCAATCGCGGATGTCATATCGGAATTCGGTGGGACTGATTTTGGGGAAAATGCGAATCAGTGGTGTAACATTGTGGAGAAAATCACTGAAAAACTTCCCGTGTCACAAGGATTAAGTTCGACTATATATGCATTGACTGATGCTGCAAAAAAATGGTATAATGGACGGAAGGTAAACCGAAGACATGGACAACGTTTAGGGAAGACCTGTGTTTGGTGTTTGTGATAAAGGATAGATTCTGTGAAAGACTATCTCGTGCGTTAAATAACAGTAATCCGCAGTGTCACACTCCGAGTATGCTCGAAACAATTTCAAATATTATATTATGGACACACATATTGCCTTTAAACCGCGCGAATTGATTAGCCTTGTGATAGGTCATGTGACTGACCCTAGTGCGCGTCAGTTACTAATGAGCGCGTGCTACACAACTACTGCGGATTTGCTAAGTGGTATCTCAAACTTTGTAAAGGTGCCACCAAAAGAAAAATGTAGCGACAGTAAAAGTACATCGTATAATCGTCGCGATCAGATCCCGCGAAGACGATGTTTACAGTGTAAAGGAATAGGACACCTCCAGCACGACTGACCAAGAAAACGGAAAGCAGAAATTTTGCCGAAGGTCCCCGTTAAAATGTTTAATGTGCCCGCATGCACTTTCTGCTCTAAAAAGGGGCATGAAGAGCGTGAATGCTGGGTGGAGCGAAGAACACCTAGCAAGGACAAGGTACAAAGGAAGTAAACAAACGCTATTGGAAACCCGAAACAAATATTTGCTTCGCACTGGACCATAAATTTACCCCTATTATCTTAGAGGATATGCTAGTGCGAAGTTGTCTCATAGACAGTGGCGCGACCTGTTCGCTTGTTAAGGAGCAGGTAGCTAAACATGCTCATTGTAAAATTGATCAATACATGACGACCGTCAGGGAGTTATGCGATTCTGATACGTCTATCGTTGACATTACAACTGCCGTAATACAGACTGAAGAAGTGACAGTTGAACTTGATCTTCTTGTGGTTCCTGAAAACGCTGTGACGTATGACGTCATAATTGAAAAGAACGTTGTGACGCAGGGCATCCAAATCTTGACAAACTCCGATGGGGAGACGAGATTGTAACGATGGACGCCGGCTCCGTAAGGAATTCGCCTTACTTGTGATGTCGGCGATAAAGGAGCACAGAGAGCAGTGGAAAATTAGTTGAGCCGATTCGACCATATGATTGCGGCAGGGAGTAAAGTACGATGCGTGCGTACAGGTAAACTAACGATTAAACTGAAGAGAGACAAGGTAATAAATTACCGCCTTTATCATTTATCTATTTCCAAACGTGAGAAGGTACGTCAGATCATTGATGATTTACTGAAAATGGTACAACACGCGAAAGTGTTTCATCGCTTGCGAGCCCTATAATTTTAGTACAGAAAAAGAATAGCAAGGTCGATTGTGCGTCGATTTCTGCTCCCTTAATGGAATTACTGCTAAAGACCGGTACCCGTTATCTTTGATAGAGGATCAACTTGACCGTTTGGGTCGGGGAAAATATTTTACAATATTAGATATGACATCCGGTTTTTACCAGATCTCTATTGGCGAAGAGTTTATAGAAAAGACAGCCTTTGTGACCCCAGATGGTAATTATGAATTTTTGCAAATGCCGGCCGGGCTGGCTAATGCACCCACCGTCTTTCAGTGAGTCATGTTCCGTGCGACGGCACATCTGGGTGAGGATTTCGAAAGTTTATTTATGATCGAACCGTTAGATAGCCGTTTTTGAGCCAAAACATTTCGGGTTTTTCCAGCACTTAGTTTTACTACATGTCCTTGCCATAAATTTAGAGTTAATTTTCGCTTCGTCCTCAACGGCCACTTCTCGATCATAAACACGGTTCTTTCCGAAGGGTAACTTTAGAAAAGGTCACGTACGGACCTAACGGTGATTGATGTTTGCCAAATGTGTACCTAGAAGAAAAAATCGCGGCATTGCCGGACGTTCGGGGTCCTCCCGCCAACTTACCGGGTTCCCCACCCTTTCTAGACGAAGACGCTCTAAGGGAGCTATGAAGGGTGGGCCCAATCATCAAGGAGGCACGCTGATTGGAATTTGAGAAAAACTGTCAAATCCAATAAGCGAACGATTTCTGACTCCGTCGTTTTCGTGGGAGTCAAGACGATCACGGAGATTCATTCGTAAAACAGTCTTGCTAAGTACACTACCTAGTCAACCGTTCGGACAGGATAGATTTACTTAGCAGCCAAAACAGTTCATCGTTCGGAACTTATAAAAACATTTGCAATCGTTCGAGCAATTCAAATTGGCAACGTTCGGCCAGTTTTCTAGTGACCGATACTAGATCTTGAACCAGTTGAGTTCACATTAATTTTTGAATTCAACGCGTCGCGATTAGACAACGAGTCTAAAAGATAGGTTGAAAGTTACGCCCTCAGCCGAGGAATTTAATCCGCGTTTGATAATCGCGACGGGTAATCAATCGACGCGAGATTGCCACGAAACAAGTCATAAATACCGTTTTAGGGACCTTACGTAATAAAATAGCTTTAGTGTAAATTTACGAGATTCTTATCCCGTCGCAAACGATAGAGTAACGATTAGAACATTTGGAAACAGTACTTTGAGCGTTCGATACTGCTGGATTTTCATTGAACGTCAATAAATGTAAATTTTTCCAAAAGACAATTGAATGTTTAGGTAGAGAAGTCTCTGCGGAGGATATTAGGCCAGGGAAAGACAAGGTTCGAGCTTTGTTAGAGTCGGCAGTTCCAGACAACGCGAAACAAGTTAGACAATTTATGGACTTAGCCAGTTATTTTCGGAAGTTTGTGCCTGAAATCCCTGTACGGATAGCACATATTACCAAGTTGACGAAGAAAGATGAACGTTGGCATTGGGCGAGGAGCAAGAGAAGGCTCGGTCTTACTTTCTTGAAAAACATAGTTCAAATCTTCTGTTAGTAATTTTTAATCTCGAAAGAGAACCGGAATTTCTCACGGATGCAAGTGCAATCGATTTCGGGGCCATACTTTTTCAAAAGGTAGACAGTGATTCTAGGGTAGTAGCATACTTTAGCCGACACACAGCACTGGAGGAGTCTCGTTATCACTCCTATGAGTTAGAAACACTTGCAATTGTCAACGCGCTGAAGCACTTTCATGTATACTTATTGGGCACTGTAAGAGCGAGCAAACAATTAGTAGTGACGATAGCCAGAGTCGCTTTAGGGCCATTGTAAATCAGGGACCTTCAGCGAGGATTGGAACTGAGTTCGTGCGAGACCCGGTCGCTTTCACCCTCGCAGTAACGGCGAGTTTGCTTTTCCCAAAAATGCAAAGTGGGGATGCGTTCCCCACAAAACCTTGGGGAAAGTATGAGGACGGCGCATTTTTGTTGACGACTTTTTAGAGAACGGAAAAAGAAATTACATAATAATATTTTTGTAAAAGTTCTGTGTGGACAAAACATACAGAACATTATTTGTGAAGGCTCATGGCTAGAAGTCGTTCAGCGTAACGACGAGGAAACTAAAGTTATAATAGAACGCGTTCATAATGGGGATTCTATCTACAGTGATTATGCTATTCGGTAAAATATTTGATGTAGAAAATTAGTCGGAGATACCGGTCGCGTGGTGTGTCGCAGTTATGTGCCAAAAGATCTTCGTATTGGGCTATTGCGATTATTGAAGAGATGTATAGATGAAGGGCGGAAGGAAATGATAAATTTTGTGCGAAATAAGAATGGCATTCAGTAGAAACAGGGAAGAACAAACTTAAGTGTAAGAAGGGGGCTCTTACACTGAATCGATACAAAACCTGTCGAAACGAGCAAAGGTTTCCTTTGTGGTTTTTTACATTGGAGTTAAAGGAGCCACTATCTACATATGGCTATGCAGGATGTATGCTTGATCAAGTCTCAAATTGATTCCATTACTTATCTGATTTATAACCGAAGAAACCAACTCGATTTTAAAAATAAACATTTATTCGGATAAATTTTATTATTTATTGATTTCAAAAATGTTTATTCTGAATTTTGCATAATGTGTGCTACTGTTACAGTGCTCTGACGGATGATAGAAAGTACGATGTTGTTTGCTGTCATATTGAATTGTTTTTCCCGAGTAATTACGAGCATCTGACAAATAAAAATCACAGTACTATTGTGCACGGTAGTATCCAATATTTTCAAAATGCAGCAGACATGAATTATCAGTATGTGGGAAATGGGAGAAGAGTGAGCACCACACATTAGTAGACATGTAGAATGTAGTATAAAAACCGCGTGGCATTAGATCAAAACGTGACAATAAGGTGGAGAAACAGTGAAGGCTTTGAGGGACTATAGAAAGTCCAAGAATGTGCCAAACAGAAGAATCTTGGAAGAAGACGTCGCACTCATTTAGCAAGTAAGTAAAGACCCTTTTCTTTCGGCGATAGAGACTACATGCTGTTTGAGATTTTCGATGTCCATGCGTACCAGTTGACACTGTTCACGTGATGCAGGTTTGTACAATCATCAAGCTGTAAGGATAATTGATTTAACGTTGTAGTGAGGATGTAGATGCAATTATTGTACATCGTCTTACGATCATTCAATTAATTTTAATAACACAAAAATTGTTTAATAAAGAGTTATAAAATGATTCGACGGATTAGCGGGCATATAGTGTCTGTTTAACTTTATGACTGACCTTAAGCGTCGCGATATTCAGTGTTTTATGCCCTTTTACGAAAAGGGGCAGAAATAGCCACGAACAGGCAGGTATAGAGCAGATAGTTAATGGGGTCAAAAAAAAGCATAAGCTCGTATAAGTCTGACTACCAAATGTATAATTTAGCATTGATTATTTGACCAGGCTTGCACGAAACCTTGGGAAAGTCGGAGGTTGTAGAATAGGAAAGACGTACTTAGAAACGTCTAGAAAAAAAAAGAGTTAAGAAAGTTCAGGAGATGAGATAAGTATATTGCGTTTTGGCGATTTTCAATTTGGCAGTTAATTGGAGGATTCAAGTGTGCTGTCATTGAAATCGGCGATTTTATCCGATGTTAAATTTTCATTTTAATTAATGAGCAAAAATATGTAAAACTATGTGTTGAGAGTCACTGGATCTACAATAAAGAAAAGTCTTAACTCTGTCTCCAGAGTCAATGGATCTCAGATCGTGTTTATACCTAAGGGCCAATTGGGCGAATACGTTGCAGATCCAGACAGTTATTTTTTCTCAGGAAGTGGGCGCCAGTTTTTCTATGCGTTTTAGAAAAGTCTTTCGCTTTTAGTTCAATCCTTGAATCGTACAGACGTCTTTCCGGGTCGTTTAAATAAATTCATTTGTTTTGAAGATACTCAGTTTCTATTTTATTTAAATAAATAACCATCCCATATTCCAATATCTGAAGTTCGATATTTCGAACGATTAAGTTATTAAGTGGGTGATCCATGTGCGCAATGTGGATCAGTGCATATTGTCCTGGTGAACTAATTTAAGTATAACTGACTATGAATGCCAGAGATATAAACATTTTGGAGAATGTGTTTCTCTCCATGCTTCGAAGTTAATATCCGGGGGAAGATATGTCGAAAATTCTATTGGTACAGAGCAATTCTGCGGTATCCATCGTCAAGATTGTCCGTGAGTGCTTCGTTTAGCATCTGGAGATTCATGTCCTCGAGTGGCCAGCGAAGCCTCTGATCTTAACTTAATTGAGAATATTTGAGTGAAGATTGATCAGAGGTGGGCACTTGTTCTCGAGAGAACACGCGAATCTCTTGGTGCAACATGCAAGGAATACTTAGGAAGAACTTCAGATGGAACTACAATATTTTGTTTTTATCGCTTCCATTCGTAATCGTTTGTCGCATGTAATGGGCAACTAGTGTCATAGGATAAGTTATTAGAACAATAACTGTTAAGAACCAGAAAAAAGAAGCATATCCTGACAGCAAACCTGCCCCAGGAAGATGTGCCCGAATGGCAATGAACATTGCATCATGGACCAATTCTAATGCAAGGCAGTGATGACAATATCGATACGACGAGTAGGGATACATGCCTACCTTCGTTACATTAATTTTTAATGTATTTG
The DNA here is from genome assembly GCA_036983795.1 of Megachile lagopoda. Taxonomy (NCBI): domain Eukaryota; kingdom Metazoa; phylum Arthropoda; class Insecta; order Hymenoptera; family Megachilidae; genus Megachile; species Megachile lagopoda. The sequence goes on along the minus strand of CM072787.1, from coordinate 19,524,151 downwards.
CAATTGTCAAAATTTTATTATTTTATTTCTGTTGACTTTACTGTTAATTGGTATTCTTAATGTTACGTTCCGAACAGAAATATTTTCAAAATTTCCTTTGTAGTTTTCACCGACCGGATGCGTATCGATAATGCATACTGCATTCTGGGAACACCCTAATCGTACGCAGTAACGGTTTTTAATGTTTATTAGATAGGCTATCTTCTGGCGACTAAACTAAGATTGTTTAATATAGCACATTCCTTCCTTGGAATTAACGTGGTCCCACGGTCCAAATCTTAGATCAATCTACTTCTTCGAACCGCTCAATATAAACAAAAGCGCGCTCGTGTGGTCCGATAACGCCAAGCGTTCTGGAATGTTCCTCGTGGGTCCACGATGCGACATTAAATTACAATAGAAATTGTTCATAGATCTGCATTGTACTGATATTGTAAGTACTTATACGCCAGTCAGTCCTACAATAGTTAAGGTACCGAGCGAAATTAATCCACATAATTGTAAAGATTATTCAATAGTTAATAAGACATCAGTCCATGGCTCGAGAGTAAAGGAAGGAACTATATAGAAAGAGAGGAAGATAAGGACTGAACAAGGGAGGAACGCACATGCACCCACCACCACCTAATTAACGAATCACGGTCCCTTACGCATTGGCCTCGCAGCCTAATTCGTTAGGCGCATATCAACGCAATGTAAACAATTTCGGACTAGGCTCTTCCTGGTCTTCTCCGAGAGGTACAAGTTGCAACACTCTTCGATGTACAATCGCGAGGTGCGTGTCGGGGGTCCGTGAAGTGGTTTAGAGACGAGTTTGTCTTTAATTTTGTTAGAGTTACAAATTAGGGCAAAGACTCTATCTTCACGATATATTTTTCCAATTTCAATTTCAATTTAGTTTATTTTATTTATTATATTTGTTTCATTTTCATTTCTAATTGTACAGTTCATTTTGTTTAATTTCATAATAGTTCAGTTTTCTTTAAGGTTTTAACTGGTGGATTGGTTAACTGTGTGTGTGTTTCTTCCTTCAGGAATCCAGGCATTGCAGAATATTTGGGCTATATATATATATATACATATATAATTTCTAAATTTAACCTAACACATATATTTGGGTGAGTTCTTTTTCCTTTACTCTTCCAGCTAGTTTGTGTGAATATTTTCGGCAAGTAGTTTCCAGTAGTTAACAACTAACTGTGGGATTTCCCTAACTGGAAATTCTTAAATTTGTTGTTATTTGAAAATTGTTTATCCTTCCAAATCCGGAATTGCGTCACATTAATGTCAACATAGCCAATATTTTCTTTTGTTTAAAATTTAACCATTTGTGAATAGCAATATATTGTATACACAACCTTTGAACCATTTCTTTTATAAAATTTAATCTTTTACATGCCTTAAGTTATTTGTTCATTGCAACTTTCCCTTTATTGCTTCCTGACTATTCCATAAATTTGCGATCTAATGAAAGGGCCCGTATGGGACTAGCGTATCTCCGAATCCACGCAACATAAAGACCCGGTTACAATTGATTTTGTTAGGGCAAATATTTTTCCGGCTTTACACGCGCGCACGCCGCACGTAACAGCCTGAGAAGAATTGGTGTCAGAAGTGGGATACCTTTGAACAAAGGTATCTTATAAAAAAAAATAAAAAAAATATATATTTACCTTCTTTTCTTCAAAATCGAAATTTGAAATCTTATATCTGGAACCTCAAAGGGTTAAGAGATACTCGTATTCATCAAGATCGCATTCAAGTAATTAAATTTTTGAAGTTGATTTGTGAGACACAATTGTGTGAATTGTTAATAAACCGGTTGGAGGGAATAGCAAATTGGTTTCCTTGATAACGTTTGCTATTGGATAGTATTTGCCAATATCATTTATATTTCTTTATATATAACTTGTATTCATCTCGCATTATTATTTACGGTTTCATTTATTGTGTGTATCGTGTAAATAATTAACCTTTAACAGATTTATTTTAAAATGTCACAACCCTTGCACAGCGCTGGTTCGAGCGCAGATAGGCCTAATACCTCTCATACCGAACAAATGACTGCGACTTTTGCTGAGAGTTTTGCAATTCAACAAGCCATCGCTAGCATACCGTTTTTTGATGGAAATAATATACCACTTAAAGATTTTCTCATAGATATTCAAAATAGTGCATACTATCTTCCGCAAGAATCTGAACGATCTTTCATTCGTGCTATTTTAACGAAATTACGCGGGGAAGCAAGAGATAGTATTTGTGACTTACATTTCGATTCAATTAATGAACTAATTAAACATTTAAAACGTCGTTTCGCTCCAGGAAGAACCTATGAACATTATCAACAAGAAATTTCAAACATTCGGATGAAAAGAAATGAATCTGTTTACGCTTTTTACGATCGTTTAAGAATTTTAATCAGTGGGCTTCAAAATTCGTTAAAGGACAGTTACGCTGACGACGTGGAGAGCATTTTAAAACCCGTAAAAGCAACAGCGATTAATGCGTTTATTAGAGGATTACCGGATGAATTAGCTAGAGCTGTAGATGCGCGAGATCCAGATACATTAGAAAAAGCATTAGAAATTGCAATTAAAGTCGAAAATAGAATGAAGACTGGAATTATACCGTCTTACGAACAAAATAAGCCGTCTATTAATTCAGAATATCGATATGATTATCAACCACGGGAAAATTACAGGACCAATAACTATCGTGAATATTCTAACAATCCATATTCGTCTACATATCCATATCAACAACGAGAATTTCCTAATTATCCGATACAAGGTGAAAACCGTTCCAGAACACCGAGTCCATACCGAACTCCCAGACATACTCAATATCATAATTTTTGTTGCTCTCAAAATTTCCATCCCATACAACATCATTGTCATTGTAATGCTTCTTCCTATTGTTCACCTCGTTACCATGATCGCAATAATCCCCAAGAATCCAGATTTAGATCGCATTCTCCTTCTGCTAGCAAAGTATCCAATGTACCACCTCAAAATCAGCTATCCATTCCAAAATCTCGTTCACCTTCTCCCCATCCAGGCAAAATTAATCCAGGTAGATCGGAATCTTTAAACTCTCAAAATGCTCGTCGAGTGGACGCGACGGCGAGCTTCGCGAAAACACAGCGTCAACCGACAGTAAAATTTCTGGAAGAGAACGAACATCTTTTACCGTAGAGATGAAACGCGACTCACCAGTAGTTAGAATGCATGCGAAAGAATTACGAACGGGCTCGGCTAGATTCCTTGTGGATACAGGCGCGGAAATAAACATAATAAAATTAAATTCACTGCACAAAGACGCGACGGTTTCAATAGATGATTCGGCTACACTTAGTGGTATAACACCTGAAAAACTAAAAACAATAGGTAGCACAATCGTAATTTTGCAAAATAGACCGGTTAGATTTTATGTCGTAAAATCAACTTTTCCTTTGAAACACGATGGATTGCTAGGACAGGAATATCTTAGACAAGAACAAGCTGAAATTTCTTTTGCGCATAATACATTAGTTACTCAAAGTGATCCAATCAGACCAATCAGATTCATAGACGAAAATTCAGCGCAACATTACTCACAACGTAGGAATTTGAAACCGCGAATACTTTCGATTAAAGCACGGACACGACAGCCAATAGCAATAGATGTAATAAATGCTAATTTGAAAGAAGGGTATTTACCACGTATAGATAACATCGATGGCTTGTACATTGGCGAAGCTGCAGTCTCTGTAAATGACGGTGGCGTGTGTCATGTCTTAGCTATTAACACCTTAGAAAGAGATGTAGAAGTGGAAATACCTGCTCAAGAATTAGTTCCATTCGAATATCATAACTTTCCAGAAGAAAATGAATATTTTGATTCCGATTCAGAAGACAAAATTCCAATCAGTACTTCAGACAGAGTTTCCGAAATTATTACACGACTACGTTTAGATCATTTAAACACGGAAGAAAGAGAACATGTAATAAGTCTCATAGAAGAGTTCCCTGAAAGATTTCATTTACCTAATGATAAATTGCAGGCAACCACATTCATTAAGCATCACATACCGACTGTAGACGACATTCCGATAAGTACGCGACAATACAGATTTCCCCCGATTCATAGGCAAGAAATAGAGAGACAGATTTTAAACAAATTATCCGACGGAATTATAAAACCTTCAAACTCACCATACAATTCACCGCTTTGGATTGTCCCGAAGAAACCTGATTCTAAAGGCAACCCAAGGTGGCGAATGGTAATAGACTTTCGGAAATTAAATGAAAAGACAATTGGCGATGCATATCCGTTACCGAACATTTCTGAAATATTGGATCATATCGGTGACGCTCAGTATTTTTCAACCTTTGATTTAACCAGTGGTTTCCAACAAGTAGAAATGGATCCGAATGATGGTCACAAAACAGCTTTTACCACCCCCACAGGTCATTACGAATACGTTCGGATGCCTGAAGGTCTTAAAAATGCACCTGCAACTTTCCAGAGACTAATGAATTTAGTGTTACGTGGCTTACAGGGTGTTGAGGTTTTCGTATATCTTGACGATATAATAGTATACGCCAAGAATCTAGAAGAACACAAAAAGAAAATTCGTAGACTATTCATGAGGTTAGCTGACGCGGGATTGACTTTGCAACCAGATAAATGTGAATTTCTGAAAACAGAAGTAGTATATTTAGGACACGTAGTTAGTAGGAACGGAGTAAAACCCGATCCAAACAAATTAATAGCAGTGAAAAATTTTCCCCGACCAAAGAATCCGAAAAATGTTAGACAATTTTTAGGCTTAGCAGGATATTACAGACGTTTTATTAAAAATTTTGCAGAAAAAGCCAAGCCTCTGACAGATTTACTAAAGAAAAACGCAAAATTCGTTTGGGGTACAAAGCAAAAACAAAGTTTTTTGGAATTACGTAAAGCACTATGCAAAAGCCCTATTTTACAGTATCCCAATTTTGATAAACCTTTTACATTGACAACGGACGCATCAGATTGTGCAATAGGTGCAATACTGAGTCAAGAATTTAATGGTCATGATTTACCAGTGGCATATTTATCTAGGACTTTAACAAAACCAGAACAAAATTATTTTACTACCGAAAAAGAATGTTTAGCAGTTTTATTTGCAATTTTACACTTTCGACCCTACTTGTACGGACGGAAATTTACGTTAGTTAGCGATCATGAACCACTACGCTGGATAAATTCAATAAAAGATCCAGGACAGAGATTGATTCGATGGCGATTAAAATTACGAGACTACGATTACGATTTTGTTCATAAAGCTGGTAAATTAAATACTAACGCAGATGCTCTATCGCGTAACCCAGTCATCGAACACGAAATAGTATCTTCAGATGAATTTTCCTTATCTTCGTCTGACGAACAGGATAGTTCAAAATTGAATATTATGACACGGAATTTACTTCCAATTTCTGGTTCCGAATTTTCTAAAACTCCGTTACAACCTGGAACACAAACTGACACGACTGAAAAACGGAAAATAGGTAGACCGTTAGGCTCTAAAACCAAAGCAAAACAACCTATTGTTGATCCGGATGCAATAGCCACAAGGACCAGAACAAAAACACAACCAAAAATACCGATAAACCCTTTACCGACACAACCACAAACATCATATGCCGAACATATCTCTGAAACACTTGACGATAGTTCTGACGATGAATTATCCGAACCTCCTAAGTTCTGTCGTCGCAGGAGTGTGTTACCTAATCTGGAATTGCATTCAGAACGAATGTTGGGTATCCCTAGAGTTACAGAAAAGGAAATAGCGCCTCCTCTGTTGGAAGAAGTCGAACGGGGTTCGGAGATGGTACAATCAGGTGGGAATGTGATGATTGAATTACCAGAAGCCTATAGTAGTGATAGCAATGACGAAACTTTACAAAATTTGAATCAAAGCAGTCAAGAATTTTCTGACGTTACATCTGACGAAGACACTACACTTCAACAGACGCAAATTCTGGCGGACGTGGACTCTGACTCAGAAATAAGTGACGGAGATTTACAAAAACGATTAGAACAGTTACAACAAGAAAGTGACAACTTGACAATTGACAAACAGTTTCCTTCATCAGCACCTTTAGCATTATCTACCCCCATCTCTAATACAAGAATCAAATGGAATTCTAAGGAGGGAGGAAAGAATGCTACTGTGTCAAAACCGAAATCTAAATTTACGTATAATCCTGGTTCTTCAGGAATCCAAATTACCGAAAATTTACCGCTGGATTCACGCTGTGAAACTCAGAAGATAATAACTTATTCTCGAGAAAATTTAACATATAGCCATTCAAATTATGTTCATTTCATCGCTTCAGATTGTCAATTGGTTACTCCCATAAGTAAATTACTCTCTGATTTAGGTGTTATAAATGCAGAAGATTTGAAAAATTCTAAACCAAAATTAGGACAGGTGTTAGTCACAAAGCGTGGAAAATATAAAATTTTCAGCGTAGTTATTAAAAAGAACTATTTTGATGAATTATCTAGAGGAATTTTAAAAATTAGTTTACAAAATTTGAAACAAACTCTTTTACGCTTAAATATTGATACTTTTAGAATATCGCAAATTGGCGATTTTACGGATACATTACATCAGGGTACACTAGTAGAAATGCTAGTGAATACTTTTAAGAAAAGTAATATAAAAATAACACTTTGTTATGGTAATATTCAGGTACCAGCCGAAGAACTTCGGCTGAAGATAATTTCAGAATTGCATGGAAGTTTAATTGGTGGACACAAGGGAGTAACTAAAACGTATCGTAGAATTCGCGAAAGATTTTATTGGCCCAATTTACGTAACGATGTTCAAAATTTTATTCGCACTTGTAGTAGTTGTCAAAATCAGAAATTAGTCCGAGCAAAAACTCGAGAACCAATGCTAATAACCGACACGCCTTTGGAACCATTCGAGAAGGTATCGATAGACACAGTAGGACCTTTACCCGTCACTCCAAATGGAAACAGACACATTCTGACAATACAGGATAATTTAACAAAATATTGCATAGCAGTTCCCGTACCTGACATAAAAGCTGAAACAATAGCTCATGCTTTAGTAACAAGTCTAATATTGCATTATGGTACACCCAAAGCAATTTTGACCGATAGGGGCACGAGTTTTCTTAATAAAGTCATTCATTACTTAACTAAGGCTTTCAAAATCCAACATGTAACCACATCTGGATACCGACCACAAACGAACGGTGCGTTAGAAAGAAGTCACATTGTTTTAACTGAATACATTAGTCATTACATAAATAATTTTGACGACTGGGATCGATTAGTGCCTTTTGCGATGTTTTCTTACAACACATCGGTACATGAAGCTACAAATTTTACACCATTTGAGTTGGTATTTGGAAAAGTTGCACGGTGTCCGACTTCATTTACAATAGACGATAAACTACCTACGTATAACTCGTACTTACATGATCTAACAACTCGCCTTTCAGAAATGCAAACAATAGCAGGGAAAAATTTAATCGAAGCAAAGCAAAGATCCAAAATCCATTATGATGCGAAATCACGACCGTTTAATGGTAAGATAGGGGACATGGCACACGTCATTGTTGAGTCACGGAAAAGTAAATTCAGTAAGCGTTATCATGGACCATATAAAATAGTTGGAATTTTAGAAAAGAATAATGTTATTCTGGAGGATGTAAACGGAAAACGATTCGCGAAACATGTTGATAAACTGAAGTTATTCTAAATTAGGAAGGAAGAATGGCATACGCATGGTTGGCTTTGGTATTCTTTATATTGATCACCCGAGCTCAGGAACCATACCGCTTGACACGCATCGACGCCAATCCTGGATTGTACTACGAAAGACTCCATAATATACGTTTTCAAAGGGCTGATTGGCGTGTAATAGTAGCGATAGATATAAATAGATTAGAACATGAATTTCCGGAGGAATACACTAACCTAAATCTCATTTACAAGCGATGCTTAAAATTTCCAGTTAAGTTAGAATGTAGTTCCGTTTTGCGCATACATTACCTCAATACGAAAATCGAAGAAGCACTAAAGATACATGCAGAAATTAAGGAATTAATTTTGGAATCCAACACGGAAGAAACGCAAAAAGATGACCCACCGAAAACCCTAACTCGTCGTAATGCTCCTTTCGAATTTGTTGGATCAGTCAGTCGCACACTGTTTGGCACGTTAAATACGGACGACGCAGAGTACTATGATTCACAGATAGATAAATTATATACTGATCAGAAGGAAATAATACAACTTGTAAAAAATCAAACACATGTAGTTATAAGTGAAGTACATAACATACTCAATTACAGAACCAGAATCTTTACAATTTTTGTGTGAACATCACAAGAACAGAGTAATCACCATCCAAGGAACAGGAATAGTGGAAATAGACTCAGATTGTATAGCAAAAACGAGGTCTACCACCCTGATTGGAATTCAAACTTTCAATAGTGCAGAACAATTTTATTACGATCCAAATTTGCTTTTAAACATTAGTGAAATTTCACCTAATCTAGAGCGATATCATTTAATCGAGTCTATTGGCGAATTTCAACCAAGTTTTACAGAACCAACCACCGGAAACACTATGGAATCCTTATACGAAATAGAGACAAAACTAGAAGGATTGGAGACGCACCATCGTGATCGAAGATTTCATTTCGGACTAACCTATGGAACCCTAGTGACCCAAGCACTAGTTATTCTCGGGATAATAATTGCCTATTGTTGGAACCCAATCAAACCATTATCTTGGATACGTCAGTTATGCAGAAAGAAGAAACAACCGTCACCTAAATCTAATGAAGAAACTTCAATTCCACTTGAGGAGCTTTCCACTGTTTCGGCACAATCAACGTCACATACACCGCGAATAATAATAACCTAATAAAAAAAAAAAAAAAAAATGTTATATATCTATATGTACACACAATCTTTAGATCTATTAGTCCAAAGTTAAGCACGAATATTTGTTTGGCAGATCGTCTCATTTTCATTGTTGCAGTACTTTCTGATTGACCGATATGATTATTTTTCCTTACTGACCTTATTACTTAAACTATAGGTTAACAATGGCTACATACAAAATTAACAAAATTGATAACGAAGGTCGTCGCCTCTTCATAAGTCGACTGGCACCACACACAAGGAAAAACAACCTCATGGCCATATTTTCTCCATATGGAGCAGAACACGTTGTAATACTCCGGAAAACAACAGGCAACCAGGCTTTCGTCACGTTTCATAATAAGGAAGTGGTATAACTGGGTTAACAAAATATAAAGCAAATCTCTGCCTTCATGTTCATCATCTCCGTAGACATCAATCATTGTTCACATGAAAATCCATCTAAGTATGTTATTATAATTAAAACCTAGTATTACCGCAATAACCATAGTTATCACAGATATACATCGTCGGGGACGACGATAATTCTAAGGAGGGAGGACTGTTACGTTCCGAACAGAAATATTTTCAAAATTTCCTTTGTAGTTTTCACCGACCGGATGCGTATCGATAATGCATACTGCATTCTGGGAACACCCTAATCGTACGCAGTAACGGTTTTTAATGTTTATTAGATAGGCTATCTTCTGGCGACTAAACTAAGATTGTTTAATATAGCACATTCCTTCCTTGGAATTAACGTGGTCCCACGGTCCAAATCTTAGATCAATCTACTTCTTCGAACCGCTCAATATAAACAAAAGCGCGCTCGTGTGGTCCGATAACGCCAAGCGTTCTGGAATGTTCCTCGTGGGTCCACGATGCGACATTAAATTACAATAGAAATTGTTCATAGATCTGCATTGTACTGATATTGTAAGTACTTATACGCCAGTCAGTCCTACAATAGTTAAGGTACCGAGCGAAATTAATCCACATAATTGTAAAGATTATTCAATAGTTAATAAGACATCAGTCCATGGCTCGAGAGTAAAGGAAGGAACTATATAGAAAGAGAGGAAGATAAGGACTGAACAAGGGAGGAACGCACATGCACCCACCACCACCTAATTAACGAATCACGGTCCCTTACGCATTGGCCTCGCAGCCTAATTCGTTAGGCGCATATCAACGCAATGTAAACAATTTCGGACTAGGCTCTTCCTGGTCTTCTCCGAGAGGTACAAGTTGCAACACTCTTCGATGTACAATCGCGAGGTGCGTGTCGGGGGTCCGTGAAGTGGTTTAGAGACGAGTTTGTCTTTAATTTTGTTAGAGTTACAAATTAGGGCAAAGACTCTATCTTCACGATATATTTTTCCAATTTCAATTTCAATTTAGTTTATTTTATTTATTATATTTGTTTCATTTTCATTTCTAATTGTACAGTTCATTTTGTTTAATTTCATAATAGTTCAGTTTTCTTTAAGGTTTTAACTGGTGGATTGGTTAACTGTGTGTGTGTTTCTTCCTTCAGGAATCCAGGCATTGCAGAATATTTGGGCTATATATATATATATACATATATAATTTCTAAATTTAACCTAACACATATATTTGGGTGAGTTCTTTTTCCTTTACTCTTCCAGCTAGTTTGTGTGAATATTTTCGGCAAGTAGTTTCCAGTAGTTAACAACTAACTGTGGGATTTCCCTAACTGGAAATTCTTAAATTTGTTGTTATTTGAAAATTGTTTATCCTTCCAAATCCGGAATTGCGTCACATTAATGTCAACATAGCCAATATTTTCTTTTGTTTAAAATTTAACCATTTGTGAATAGCAATATATTGTATACACAACCTTTGAACCATTTCTTTTATAAAATTTAATCTTTTACATGCCTTAAGTTATTTGTTCATTGCAACTTTCCCTTTATTGCTTCCTGACTATTCCATAAATTTGCGATCTAATGAAAGGGCCCGTATGGGACTAGCGTATCTCCGAATCCACGCAACATAAAGACCCGGTTACAATTGATTTTGTTAGGGCAAATATTTTTCCGGCTTTACACGCGCGCACGCCGCACGTAACATTAATATTTTGTAGATTATACACCTTTAAAAATAGAAGGGTTTTTTATGTGTTATAGTTATACTTTCTAAACTTTTGTATTTTATTATATCTGTAATATATCATGTATTTCTTCATATGTGGAAGCATCGTCAAATTCACTTATTTCCCTTTACGATTAGGAAATTATTTTATTTGTTTTTTTATTTCATATTTCCATCTTATTCTATTCTGTTTCGTTCTTGCTTTTCATCATTCACAGTGTTTAAAAAACCTTTGGTAAACTCGAACCGTTGGCTAGCCTGGAATATATTTACGAGTATGCGGAAGAATATTTTAATTCTAATTTTGAAAATTGAGATTGATGTTACCTATTAATTACAATTTTAATAATAGGAGCAAATCATCAATTTTTTAACGGTTAAAAACATAATATATGATAGTGGGAATATAATGTTAACATGTTGTTAAAGGAATATATGGTTGTATATGTACATAATTATTTTCGAATGTCTTTCGGAGGTTGAAACTGTTGAACGTTTGTACGGGAAAAGGGATTGGAAGGAAAAGAAGCAAAGTTCGAATCTGAAGGTACCACGCACACAATTGTACGAAATCTTAGCTAATCTCGTGTCTCAGCGCGGAAACCTCGTTGGGTAATTTATACAATTTGTTGTCGAACGGTGATGATCATACCTGGCCGTGACATTATTACAGACAGAGATTGACCAAATTTCGTAATAGCCCATAGACTCATAGTGATTATGATAATCTGAAATGGGGTGCATTGTTTGTGATATTTTGCTACAGCAGAAGCATTCCTCTCACAAGCTTTTAGTGTACTATATCAGTTTTAAAGATATTGCTAATTCATGAGTTAAAATCACAAAAGACCATTCACGGTCTTGATATTACGTACAAACAAGCAGTTGCAAGCTAGACTGGGTAAACTACACAGCCCGTGGCTAATTGGGTACATGTGTACTTAACGAATATTCAGACTTGATTGTCTCGAAAACTGACTCCTATTCGGTTGTACGGTATATTGAACACCCTGTATATTTAAAATCTGTTCTAAAAGATTTTAAGCATATTCCTATTAGTTCAATAAGTTTCGACGTAACGTGTCTTTCTGATCTAATTGTATTTCGCTAATATTTGTTGAGATATTTACGCTGATTATATAAAAAAGTGTTGAAAATAAGAGATTATCAATGCTTAATCGCTAACAAATTGCAAAAATAAAAACGGCGGAAATATTTTTTTGTATAAAATGTGAAGATCATTTTCACTTTTTTAAGCGATATTGTATGTATAATTTTATAAGAAATTGATAAAAATATAGAATTTTGAATTATTAACCCATAAAGTGTAGAATAAATAATCAAGTGTAGAATCAATATATTAATAAATTTATAATTAATAATTATTAATACATATCAAATACATTTATCAATTAGTGAAATAAAGACTAATAAATGAAATAGAAAATTGTAATACATAACGTTATGATGCTGAATAGATATTTTGGTGCTCTCAAATACGAATAACATAATTAAAAAAAAAAACAATGCGTTATTTATTTATGCTGTATTAAAATTATTGACAACACCAAAACTGATTTTCCAAATAAAGTTAAGTTAAATAAAAACTGGCAACTGAGTGTATAAAATACTATTTAAGGAGTGTTAGCGGAATTATCATCATATTCATAAATCAAATTCTGTGATTTCCTAATTTTCGGACACAATTAAAAGAAATGTTGTTATGCAGCAACATTAAAAAGGCTTAAATAGATTCGAATCAGCAAAATAACAGTTTAAACTCTTCCTAATTGCACATATATTATAATGTATTTCATTTGGAACAGAATCCCTGACATTGACGTCAAAATGTGACGATTTAATGTTCAAACATCCCTTAGAAATTATAGCTTTTATCTATTTTAACAAACTCTTAGATTGTATAATCGGAACCGTTTTTTTTTATGAAAGAATCCTATTTTAATCCTTCGCATTTGTATATCTGAATAGTCTCAGCTGCTATATCAAGATTTTATGTTAAATATTTATTTTCCTAAACCACATTTTATAGGAATACATAAAATATGCATCTTTAATTTTGTGTTAAACATTAAATAGATCATTACTTCGGTAATATACAGTAACGACTTTGTAACTGTTTCGAAAGATTTCATCGTTAATTGTTCACAAATCTTCCGCACTATTGAGGGAGTTCTTCATTGAACCGCAAAATGTGAGTAACACGATGTGGTAGCGGCTCCTTTTTAAAGATCATATTGATAAGTAACACCTATGTAACAACTACATTTTTTTTATTTACAGTTCTTGTTAAATAAAATCTTTACCAACGTAATTATGAAGACTTCCTGATTAAAAGAAAACTAAACACGATGTTTGAAGCATATTTACTTATTTAATGAGTGACAATAACTTACTTCTTTCACCTATTATTCAGGGTGTCCCATTTAACTTCACATTGTAAAGATCTGAAAGACTTAAGAAAAACAAGCTAACACGTGTCCTTTAGTATTTTGAGTGGGGAGTCAAATGGCATTACTAATTTTTTAATGCATGGTCGTCTTCAAGGTTATTTCAAGGTCATCTTGTCTTTTTTTATCATAAACCCATATTTTCTATTTCGGAATCATATTCTACGTGAAAAAATGCATGACTTGTGTTTGATACATTTTGTTGTAAGTTCAATGTTACATCTGGTAAGTTTATATCTTCAAGTATCATTACTACCTTAAGAATTATTGATGGCACGTTAGATGGAAACAAATATCGAGACTTCTTGGATCGCGAATTACCTGTATTACTTGAAGATCTAAGCCTAGCAGACAGACAAAACATGCGGTTTCAACACGACGGTTTCCCAGATCATTATTCATGTTTTGCACGGCAAATACTATATCGGGATTTTTCTGATCGTTGAATAGGTCGAGGTGGTCCAGTTTCCTGGCCAGCAAGATCACCCGATCCTACATCACCCGATTACTTCCAATGGAGTTATTTCAAGGAAAAGGTATACTCCGATTCACCTATTATACCAGAAAACATGAAAGAGTGAATTGTAACTGCGTGTCACGTATCACGACAAGAACTTTATTATATGTTCATGACTCTTTTATGAAACGAATTAATAAGTGTTTAGATGTTGAGGGTAAAAATTACGAGCATTTATTGTAATGTTCTTAAATGAAATAAAGGGCCTTCCAGAAGAAAGTAACGTTGCCATTTTAATAGACAAAATATTTATGACATAAACATGAAAAATCAATTAGATATTTTAAGAAATTTAGTTGTAAGTTCAATATTGAACTTAAATGTATCAAACAAAAGTCGTACATTTTTTTCACGTAGAATATGATTCCGAAATAAACAGTATAGATTTATGATGAAAAACGGCAAGATGAACTTGAAATAACATCGAATACGCCCGTGCATTAAAAAATTAGTAACGCCATTTAATTCCCTATTCGAAATATTAGACTCGCAGCGGTTTGCTTTTCTTAAATCACACGTCGCGTCGTCGAGATTTTTTACAATGTCAACTTAAATGGGACACCCTGTATAAGTAAATCTACTTCAAAGTATATCTTATGTAAGTATGTCTTATTTTAATAAGAAAAAATGTCATAAATACGTCAGTAAAAGTTTCGTTACAAAAAGAATGAAAAATAAAACAGTTGAAATTGTTGAGTTAGTATTTGTACCCAAATTCGAATCGAATTAAACCTTTCGTTTATCGAGCTTCTATTCTTCTCTAAATTTGGAAATCTAGAGATTCTCTTTAAGAATCTATCTCCTCAGTATTTCATGGCTGCGTAGTTCACTTATTCAGTAGTAAAGTGAATTAATCTGCTCTATTTCGAATGGGATAGTTTTCTGTATGTTTGTTGTTCAATATGTAAGAGTTCTGAATTTGGGACACTTATCAAACAGATGATCGTAACATCAAATTCTTTTAGTCCCTCTTTCCAATTCACTTAGATCTTAGTTTCTTCTTTGTTCTCTGCTGTGTCTTTCTATGTTGGTTCGTATTGGTAACATACAATAAGTCCTGAGAATCAGTTTTCTTCTTCGCTAACTGTTCAGCTAAGTGTTCAGAACACTTATCGACAAATTGTTAGAATTTAATATAAAGTCATGTTCGTTATAACGTGTACATTTTGGTTACAGCGTGAGGCCTTTTTAGCACTTTATTATCTCTTACGAATTGATTTCATTTTTATCTACTTCTCCATACATGTCCACAATGTAAATAAATGTTCCTAATTCATTGGCATGAATGAGTAGTCTTTAACATCAATCTGGAAATTGATGTTTGTTCAAATGCTACACGAAATCCATTTGTAAAACACAATAAATTACTGAAAAGGTGATGTAGTCACTAATAATTTGTTTATCAGATAATTAATTTCTTAATCGCGAAATTATAAATAGTTAAATGCAACATAATTTCTACCGATTAGATATCTATACCTTAGGTAAATACAACAGCAAAAAGTTAAACTGTATCTTTTAAAACAAATTCATTTATTTAGTAAAATTTTACTTTAGTGTTCAAAATGAAAAGTTACTTCATCACAAAAATTTCTTTCATAACATATTAGTTTATTACAGAAATCATATTTTCACATGTTATTTTATTTTTATAGGAACGTGAATGAAACAAACACGTAATCTTTTTGCGGTGAAACGCGAGAATTCTTGTCAGCTGAAGCAGCTGAGGAAGACAAGACATGTTGGATATTGACACAGGTCTTCGGAAATCAATAATAACGGCTTAATGGCACGTACATATATATATGAAAAATATTCTATCGTTATTTACTATGTTACAAGTTGGTGGAATATTTAAAACTTTGATTATAATTTTTAAATATTATTTGATTAAAGTTCCTGTAGTTTACAAAAATTAATATAACGCGTATCCACGTTAAAGTGTTATAATCCCGTTATTTAATAGGTGTTAATAATGTAAGTAGTTGTGTATATGAAAATTGTCAATTAAAAAATATGACGATTAAGCTTTGTATTTTATATGAAATTATATACCTTTTCAAATAATGGTTTTTGAAGCAAGTTCATGTAATGTTTGATGTTAATATTGAACATATAACGTCTGCAAAATTGATTTTCAGTAGAAAAGAGACAGTTTAAATAAGAAGTATTGCCGGAAATATATTTCTTAAAGTAATAATTTGATCATACAAGTTTCCTAGAAAAAGTTCTTTGTATCATTAATGCGGGATATTACGTAATATATAGGAGTCACTTCAGGAGTGGACAGATGATACAAAAACCAAAAAATTCATACAAACATAAGTCCAATTTAACCTTATGTCAGAATTACCGTCATTTTCTTACTGCAATAATCCAAAACAATTTATCGTCATAAAAGGTACTGGAAATTTTGTTTTTTGGTTTGTACTTAAACCATGTCTTGTATCTTGACCTTTCACAAATTTTGTCGATTAAACTTACGCAGTTTAGTATACGGTTCATTTTCAACGTTCAGTTCTTTTGCTAGGAGCACTCCTCGATTCCCTAATTTATTGTCTTAACAATTTTACTAAAATTTATAAAGTTTACTATGTAAGAGTTCCTAAATTAGCAATGTGTAATTAAATACATAAAAATGTATAATTATTTATATTAAGAAATGACACGTATATATTTAATATATGATCTTGTTGAATTAAATTCTACTGAAGCGTGAACGCTTTTCTTAGACGGCATCTGTTAAATAAAACATTCAAAAGTGTTTTTGGAACTGTTTAAAGACCGCCGATTTATTGATCAGACTACTATAAACTTGTATACGAACTGAGGAAGGTCATTTCGAGCATCAAAATTTCGAATTTCTATTGCACACCAAAAAAAAAGTATGAATTTTAAATTTTAGATAAAAGGATTAGACACATACAGTGGGTGAAAATAGTAATTAAATATGTGGTGTTTGTAGCAAAAAAATGTTAGTACCGAATCAAATATTCAACTTTGAGAAACAAATGATACAGTTATTTAAATTATATAAAATAAGATATAATACACTACTATGTCGACAAAATCTCCATTAACTAATAACTTATTTGTAAAAACACTCAAAATTTGGCGATGACTGCAGACATTTTTTAATGTATTTTAACTAGGAATATACAGGGTATTCAAAAAAAAACTATTCAATATTTATATGATATATATGACACACTGTACTGAGTAAAAATGTTTTAATAAACATAGGTCGAAAGGTCAACTGTTTGTGAGACATAAACATTTTTGTTTGTTAGTATTATGATTGACTTTATTACTAAATTTTCGATGTTTACAGACTTTTTTTTATCTACATTTGCCGATCCACAACTGAGTGATTCTCAATGGAATTTACTCTCGGCACTTGAAGAAGAACATTCAGAATGTGGTTTATTAACACTAAAATAAATATCGCATGCGATGGAAGCAAGTAAGTCAATCATGATACTGGCAAAAAATGTTTATATCTCAAAAGCCTTTGACCTTTTGACCTATGTTTACTAAAGCTTTTTTCTCAGTACAGTATGTCCTATATATATCATATAAATATTGAATCAATTTTTTTCAGTGGTCTGACAACAAAATATTTTGTACTGAAGTTCATTAGTACTCAACCTTCGAGAAGTTGTATTCTTTTAGATTAAAAAATAAATCGACTTTCAATAACAAATCAAGGTCATCGTTGTATTTTTAAGTGTAAGTGGGTACTTTTAACTTCATAATAGTGTAGGTGATATTTATTTTCAAATAACAGTGAAGAAAATATTAACATGAACTCATTGCCACAATATTTGAAATAATTCTGTGATATAAAATATCAAGGTATCATATTTAAACATAAATAAATGAGCGTAGTACGAATGCTCATTTATTTAGTTGTTGTCTGTTATTGTCGCAAAATTTGTTAATTCATTGTGTAAAATCGTAGGAGGCATATTATAACAATGAGCCGGTACATTAATAATGAGGAAACAAGTATGCTACAAATATTTCATGAGTGCAAATGAACTGCTTGACAAGCTGCAATATTATACGCGAGACAATATCCGAATGTAAATAATTCTTGCCCGATAACATTTCGTAATGATGAACGTCATTTATGTATCAATGGAAAATTTGATACCGGTCGATGAGTTAATGCCTTTTAATCAAATGAACTGGTCTATATCTCAGTTCTGGGTAGAACTGAAGTTTGAAAGCTGTAAATGAAAACTTGTGAATATGCTTTGAAACATGATCTGAAAAAGCCGCTTTCAGACAACGCGATGAAAAAACGATCAATTTTACATTGACGTTGCTTATTGTGACGCCGGCATAATGCTGATTTCCGACTACTTCCGACCTAATATCGACAGGTTTTGTATCGCTCTTTTTCATACTATGGTTTTGAAGGAAAAATAGGTGTAGGGATGTTCTTAACCCCGTAGTTATATTTGACACCTAACACTTGTCATGCCACTTGTTTTGCCTAAGTGCCAGATGATGAGTCTAACTCTGGTTTATGCGAGAGTAAATTTCAGGCGAAAGTTTGTGCACATTTTTCTAAGAATATTTCATCAATTAAATCCAAGAAGCACTCGACAAAATGGTGTCATATTTGTTTCATACATAAAATTAAAAAAAAGACTACCTGGTAGGGTAGACAATTCCAAGTACTATTGCATTTACTGACTTGTTTTAAAAAGTACGATACACTTCAGAATTATTAGTAATTTGTTTTTTGTTGTATCTTGAATTTATTTATTTTCATTTTGTTTCATTTATATATTTATATTTGTTTTGTAGTTCTAATTATCTGAAGTCCACTTGATGTTATGTATAATATCTCTAAAATACATGAATTCTTGCACAAAACCTATTACCTTTTTATACAACTCTTTTTTTTATACACCAATCTGTTTCATAGGCAATTTTTTTTTTTTTATGAATCGGTAGACAAAGGATTAACGAAAGACTTGAGAGGAAAAGAAGACTGACAATGAGATTAAAAAATGGGGCCTGGTAAGGATTAATCAAGGCTTCTATTGAAGAGATAAAATGTAAAAATTAGATGTACAAATTTTGGAATAGTGCCCAGCAAGGTATCAACAGGAGAAAGAGTTTGATAAAGTTTAGTCGCATATTGTTAAAAAAGTGAAAGGAAAAGGTTTATCTTGGGACTGAGGATAAATAAGGACTGAAGCAGATATCCTGTCAGGACTCAGGTTATTTTCCTCAGTACTGGTATTGCCTGGTGTTAACTGTCCTTCACACCAGATGCTGCAGAACAATGTTCTGGCACAGGTGTTTATCACAAGGAAGTGCTCAGGCTAAGGAGATCAATTAATCGTTGCATGTAACGGAAATCCGGGACATCACATAATGGATTATTATATTTACCAATTTTTGTAGCCAAAAGATATGTGAGTTACGTTATTACATCTTTTAGTAGCTATTCTTTTAATTATCTGTTTATTTTCTGTATGTAGTGCACCGGTTTTAACAACAACATCTCTTCGATAGTTTTATTGTTCTCTAGTTTCGGAGAGTACGTTTCTTCTTATTGTATATTCTCCTACCCTATGCTTTCTCCAATTTCTTTTATCGGATTGTTCAAATTTCAGTTTTGTGTGATGCTATTTCTATTAGCCTTTAATATTTTGGTTTCAGTACCTGAACATTGAATGGATTTAAAGTATGAAAAGTTGACATGCACACGGATCTTAGATCTCATAATTTTTCTTCATTTATTGCTTCTTGCAATTTTCCTTATTTATCGCTAAACATGCAGTCAATATATGAGATGTCAATTTCTTTTAATGTGAGAAGTGCCTCATATCTTAATCTGTATCTGTCTGGCACTTCATAATCTTAAAAGTGTCGTGAGAATCTTCTTTGTCTTAGTTGACGAATTTTTAGCTCATATTCTCGGTTTTCTTCATCTTCTCGGTCTTCCATTTCATAATCTAAATCATCTTCTTCTTCTTGATTGGTTTTTCATCTTCATTGTTTTTATTTTCATTTTCATGTAGAAAAATATATTCCAGATGTATATTTTCCACTGTTAATATAAGGCCTCTTTTTGTCTCTTCCTCAGATCTCTTAGTAAATTCGACATCTCTTGAAATGTTGTTCGGTAAGAGGGATTCCAGGGAATAGCTAATGAAAATACCCTTCTTACACCGAGAGTTTAATTTCTTAAATAATCAGCGTTTTTGTGTAAACGGTTTGTCCAAATTTATCCAGTCCTAACAACTTTTTTCTATTTCACATTTCATAAGGAGTGACATCAACTGTTTTAGTGATACGTCTGTTCAACAGATATGTGGCAGTTTGCACAGCTAAACCAAAAACTTATTGTTAAGCTTGGACGCATGCAACATGCCATGAAACAAGTTACGATACATTTTTTCCGCCCTTCCATTCTACTGTGAAGTATCGTTTATTATGTATTCAATAACAGTGCTTCTGTTTCTATACCAAAGCTTGAACTCATTGTTTCTAAACTCTCTACCTCTATCGCATCCTATCTTCTGTTTTCAAGTTAAAGTGGGCTTCCACTTCCAAAGTGTATTGTTTTAAATATTCTTCAGTTTTTCCTTTCGTATGAAGCAGATAGAAATGGGTGTAATCATCCATTACAGTAAAAAAAAATATCATCCAATACAGTCAAAAAACTCGAGAATTTTGAAAACCATTCTGTGGCAGCCTCATGAATCGACAAAGACCTGCGATTTTTACTATAGTTTTTCGTTCATTGTCCACATTGTCCAGCTAACATTGGTATTTCTTGATGTCTTTATCAATTCCATCACACAAATCAGGAAATTTTCTTCAATCATTAAAATCTAGATGACACAATTTATTGTGCCACTTGATGACGTTTTCTTTTTGTGTCAACAAGGTTTCTTCAGAATGTTGATTCTTCATGTAAATTTCCCAGGGTCCTTGGCTTATTCTTCTTCCTTCCATTACAACTTCGTCTTCAACAACAGTTACTTCTACACTGTGAATCACATTCACTGACTCTGTCAAAAATAGCGATACTATTATTTTCTGTCACTGAATTAACTGAGCAGATTTATATTCAGACCTAGAAGGTGCAATGCATTGATGAGTATAACCTTTCAAGAATCAACATCTCTAGAGAGATTTGAAGTAAGCTTTTGTTTTTTCTTAGCTACTCCAGTATTTATTGCTTCTATTTTCTTCGAGTTACTCAAAGTCTTGAACAAAATGGTCCCTAGCACCTATGTCAGGGACAAGTGCGTAGTCTACGGCATTGCACATTGCACACTTGTTATTGTTTTCAGTAAGCTAGGTTAAGTACTCGACCTTTTCATTGTTGTTTGTCTTGCTTCATAAATCTTGGTTTGTACACACAAATCTTATAATATGTACACACAGGAAACGTTCCATCACCTACATAGGACTTCTCGGGTGTCTTCGTATTGTCTTGATTTTGATACTGTTGTTTGTTTTTAGAGCAATGTTTTTAATAATATCTTCCTTGCTTGCAGCTGAAGTAAAAGACTCCTTTGTAAAATTTCAGGTTTCTCTATATTCCTATTTACCTTTTTTTGAAACCTTATGACATAGCACTCAATGTCAGCCTTTCTTCGAGATTGTTTTATCATTTTAGCAAGTCCTGATTCTTGATTTCAGATTTTCTAGAGTTTTTTTATCTAAAGGGGATGAATCCCACACACTACTATTGTACTGACATTCCTCTGGTAAGGCTGGTATTATTCTGGTTATTAATATAGTGTCAGTTACCTTTCTTTTTATACTGTTTAATTTAAATACAATGCGTTGAAGACCAGGAATATTGGATATAATATCTTGATTGTTCTTTATCTTGAAGTTGTAGAAGTCACTGTACAATTGTATCATTTGCTGAGAAGAATCCTTATTGAACACACTTGCGAGTTAATCATAGATTTCTTTTGCAGTTGTATAGCAGAAAATATGAGTCTTAGCATTAAGATCATATGTAGCCAAGATGTAGTCAGCGCTTTGTTAGGGTATACTTTAATGTCCACTCAGCGAGTTTATTCGTATCTTCAGCAAATGCGTTTTCCAGTTTCGATCCATTCACACATTCCCAGAGATTCGAAAAGGGTTTTAATATCTCACCGCCAGAAAGGAAACGTGGAAGTATCCTTCAACACAGGCATGCGCACTACATCTTCTTTATTCATCATGATATTTTAGTATTTTTATTTATTCTGCAGTTTTATCACACAGTATTGAGCTCTGGGCGCATAACCTGACAATTTTAAATGGGTTTTTGTATTAATATGGACATATTAGGATTTTACATATAATTAACACACGTTTAACCTGAAGTAAACAGGTTACATACGGTTCTGCCAATTTACACTCTTACATTCTTACATGTGGTACCAACGTAACAACATTAACTTACAAATAATGTGGAATAAGAAGAATACAATATTATTCTTTTTGATTTATTTAAGAAAGATTTTTAGCGTTTCACATTAGAAGAATCTCCTTACTATGTTTTATGTAGAATGACGTAGGGTGGTGAAATCCGTTCGTTGTAAGTTGGTAAGTCAGTGTAGGATAAAATAATTTGCGATGGGTAGCGGCAACAATAAGAAGTTTGCAGGCGGAGCAAGGAAGACAATTTTAAAAGAGTCTTAAGAATATTGTTGTCTAAGTGTTCGTTTATATTCGTTTATGAAGTGGGCCAAATACGAGTCAACGGTGCGTTTATTTCAAGAAGTTTCTCACACTAGGGGGTTTGAAGGGGCAACGAGTCGCCGTTGCATCGGCGAGGGAGTCGCAATCACTATACGTATCCCAGCACGGTATTCTCCATCGGAAACTTGGTTTCATTAAGATCTAACATACTAACGGGAACTGTTTCCCTAAAACCAAAAATCTGGTGTTACGCAATTAATGGATGCCCGCTGATGGGCGCTCGACCTTCGTTTACACGAACTTCTCATTTTCACACGTGACACATTCACACGCACAATATCGATATTTGTAATGTCGATTAATTCACAAATCAAGGGTTTTTATGCTTTCGGTGTTTTCCCCTTTGTTAACGCTCGTGGTTGAAATAAATTCGGTCGAGCCACGTTAAATATTGCACGTAGTGTGCCGACTAATTTTTGTTGTTACTATTCTATGCTATAACTATTTGCTTACTAGAAGGACCACTTCAAGATTGACTGTTTGAAGAAGTTGTTAGACTGTTAAGATTCGAATGCGCATTTTTTACAATAATGAAGGCTCTGTGTAGGCGTACAATTATACAAATAAGGTTAAGGGAAACAGTTCCTGCTTTCCATTGGCTGTACAAGATTGGGTGGAAATGGAGGCCTGAGTGACATACGATGGGTCTGGGTTTTTCTCAAAAAGTGGCCGGGAACGGGAAAATGGGTACCAGGACGGGCTAGCCAAACCCGCGTCCCCAAGCTGGAAGACAAGAGCACCACCGCCAACGATAAGCCGGCCTCCATCACTTATGTCTACGAGAATGGGCTAATTCTAGCTCATTTGACGGATGAAAACATCTCTTCCTGGATGCCGGGAGAATCGCTAACAAAGAAGCGAAAGATGACCATCATCCAGTGGCCGGACACCATCAAGCCAACAGCCATCCTCCATTCAGTTAGTCAGCCTCCACCTTGACAGCAGCCAGCCATCCACCAACCGACAGACAACTACCTTTGGACCTACACCTGGACAACTACCTCAGGAAGATACCCAGTAGAGTTAAGTCCCCACATATACACAATACAACACTACACTATCAGCGCGTTTAAATTTCATCTAGCTTTTGTATCATTTTTTATGTTTAAATTTTTGTCATTTATCTTTTTCAACGTTTTAAAACATCTTAAATTGCTCGAGCGTCCACATCCAAAACCTGAAAGCATCGGTTACCGCGATGTTTCCTCTAAGGGGGGAGATGTTACGTACGCCAATGACTTTTCTATTTTGGAGTTGGGTGTTCGAGCATGGTTAAAGACCACCGCGAAGATAGAGTCTAGTCTTGCCTAGCTTTCCCAGCTACCAGGGTTTCCTTATTAGGATGCGCCCAAGAATCACTAACGTCTTCGGACCAACGCGATGAAAATTCGTTAGACGAAAAGCGTCGCGTTGATCCGTTCCCACCGTTTCCACCACTACTCGTTTTCCACCCATTTTTCGGGTATAAAACGGGTTGTGGAGAAGACGTGTTGGGCTCAGTCAATTCTTGAACGTAGACTAACGCGGAAGCTCTGTCCGAGTTCTATTACGGTTATCACGTCAAGTTTAGAGTAGTCTCTTGTAATCGAGATCGGGTTAAAGTCCCTTTCGAGAATCACATTAAAGCATACAGTACGTATAATTGCTGTTAGGCATTTTTATTTGACTTGCTCTTGGTTCCCCGTTTCGCTCGTTTTTCGTTAAAACTAGGCAGGATTAGATTCACGCTTTGTCGGAGTCGAAACTATTTAAACTCAGTAAATTCTAATCAAAGTAATATCTTAAACTCTTGCGTATTAGAGTCACCTTTAACCGACACGTACACTGCAACACTTGTAGAACCCGGTTTTGGGAGAATATACTTGATTATTGATTTTTATATTTAATTATTCGCCTCAAATGATTATAACACAAGTCCAAACAACCGGTGTATCTTAGCCGCTCGAGGTATACCGTCAAATCTACGTTACGAGTTCTAATACTAACATTTCCTGTGACACCCGGCGTTAGCCATACGTCGGCTAGTTCACATATCACTTCCTGGGGCACCCGGCGTTAGCCATACGTCGGCTCATCCCCACGTCTTGACCTTTCCTGTGACACCTGGCGTTAGCCATACGTCGGCTCATCTCCGCGTCTACTTTCCTTTGGCGCTCAGGTTAATTAACAAACCTGAGTTAGTCTAGTAACAACACCATAACCTAATACAGCCCCCAGCCACGCGGCTGTACGCCTTCGGCTCGTAACAACATAACTAACAATAAATGTTAAAAGTTGATTTTATTGTATTTTGAAAGTTGCATGTCGAGTTACTGTTTGTTGAAGTAATTTTTCAAGTGTTCGTCTGCCATATTGGATTCGCTATATTGAATTTTGAAGATCTGCTTTCAGATTTGGATTCAGCGATTTAAATAAACCGGTGTATAAAAAACATCAAACAGTTAAAAAATATAGTTTCACAGTGTGTTTCATGTGTAATGCTGAACCAGTACGGCAATTTAGCAGTTGTTTACCCTCCAAATATTTATTTATAAAAAAAAATACGTATTCCTTAATTAGCTTTCTTCTCGAAGTTTTAATAGATTTTACTTTGATCAGATCAAAACTGATTTTTTGCAGCAAAAAATTGATAACTTTAGAGGTACGTCAGCCCCTAATTTTCATTCTCCTTCCAACATACTAGGTCGATTTTTATTTTCTATTGAAAGATACTTTCATACAAAAAATCATGAAAATCGCTTCACTGGTCTCAAAAATATCGCAATTTTACCCTCCCCCCCTGTTCATTTTGACGGGTGGTTTTATGTCCTAAATATATTCTTCTATACATAAAAAAAATGCGTGTTCCTTAGTTTTTCATGTATTGTAACATATCCAAATTTCAGAAAAATCGGAGAGTGACACCTCCGTATGTTTACTTCGGAGATTGTAAAAAGTAGCTACTATTTTACACTATTTTAATTACCATATTCAACCTGTTATTTTGAATTTTGAACTGTAGGCATAAGCTTCGCAATCAGCGTCGGCAAGAACCTCTACATAGTAAACTTGCTTTAATCAAGCTAATTTCGTAAGCCGCTTCATTCTTATAAATAAAACATGTACCTTCTCCTTTTCATGCTTGGCCTTGTTTTTTACTATGTTTTACGCGTTGGGGTAATAACTATGATTGCCTTGAACATTATCGTTATGTATAATACTATGAAAAGATGTTATATAAAAAACTAGATATAAATATAAATCATATTAGAATCCACATACCCAGTATGTCTGAAAAGTAACGGAACTTTTTAAATAAAAAGAAAGTATTAGCTATTTTGCCAAAATTAATTTTTTTTATTCAAAATACATCCCTTCCGCATCAATACACCGCTGGGCGCCCTCAGGCAATGTCAATAGATTTTTTTATGTCGTTTTGCGAATTGTTTCAATCACCCTCGTCACAGCTGCTCGGACTTGTGTAACAGTGTCATAAAACGTTACTTTCATAATTAATTTCAGTTTTGGAAAAAGGAAGTAATCACATGGAGATAAGTCGGGCGAATATGGTGGATATTGGAGCACACAGACTTGTTTTTTCCCCAAAAATTCACGAACAGCGACAGTTCTGTGACTTGGTGCATTATCATGCAACAGAAACCAACTTCCCGGCGCTCGATATTCGGGCCTCACACGAACAATTCTTTTCCACAAACGTTCCATAACAGCCAGATAATATTCGCCATTAACATTTTGTCCCTGTGGAACGAATTCCCGAAGTATAATACCTTTAGAATCGTTTAGAATTTAGAAAAACCCAAAACCTGGCTTTGGATCGTCTTCCAAAGTATCACGAATAACCTGGAATCGCTTATACCACTCGAACACATGTGTACGGGATAAACAATCGTCGCCATAAACATTTTTCATTAATTCAAATATTTCTGTAAAAGTTTTACCGAGCTTTACCGAGCAGAATTTAATATTCGCTCTTTGCTCCATCGTGATTTTGTGACACGGTGACGAAAGGTTCTGTCGCTTTAAACGCTATAAGTTTGCAATTCGTTGCTCGATTCCAATAACAATTGGTTTGTTTTGTAGGAAGGAATACTGTTTTCAAATAGCATATTGTTTTTATAGATGTCGCTAATAGTGTTCCTTAAATTTAAAAAGTTCCATTACTTTTCAGATATACTGTGTACGTCTCGTATAGATGGAAACATAGAGGAGACTTCAGGATCATGTTTGTTCTTTTTGTAATGGAATGCGATATTGTTTTTTATCGCAATGTGATAGTCGATGTTGAGACTTCAGCAAGCTATCATTAAAGATCAAATGTAATAGCAAAATAATATTCCTTACATTACAGGAGATGTTCAAAGTAATGACCGTTGTCAATGCAAAATTCTATTGTCACGTGCATGTCTTATCGTCTTCACATTTATTCTAGTACATGCTATAATTAATCGTTGTTTCATATTTTCTGGGATAATAGATACTTCTTGTTCAATACTCCCAGTGAAAAGATCTAATAGTGTTACGTCTGGAAAGCGAATTTATCAAGAAACTTTTCCACGTTCTATTCATTAGTTTGGGTAAAGTTTGTTAAGTACATCTCGTACTCTCAGAGTATAATATGTTGGGCACCTACCGTGCTTGAACTACGTCATTTACTGAACGTATACTGATACATTTTCTAATAAAGTCCCCATTGTGCGTCGTATAAAATGTCTACATCCTTCATCAGTAAGATTTCTATCGATTAAATGCGGTACGTTAGATTTTTTCTCCAAGGCGATATTGCAAAATGTTAATTAAGACGTACCCACTATATCAGAAAGTGTAATACAATGGATAATTGCAGTATGTGCTAGAATAAGTTTAGTGTCGATAAGACATGTACGCGATGCAGCGATACGAAGGTTTTAGCTGTGCATTGACACAAACGATCACCACATCGAACCTCCTCTGTCATATAAGGAACTTTATTTTACTACCACTTTCAGTAATAGTTTGCTGAAGTCGTCTCAACATCGGCTATTGTATCACGATAAATAAAAGTATAGCATATCAATAAGAAAATAAAGATACTCTAAAAGTCTTCTCTATGCTTTCATTTGCATGAAAAATCTTTGAAAAAATTTTGGAAAATTTTTTCCATAATATTACACATAACGGCAATATTCAAGGTGGCTATTAATATTTTGATGATCTTGGATTAGTACTTTCACATGCAAGATAGTAAAAAAAAATGTATTGATTCATCAAAATGTTGGGTTGTTTATAGAATAAAGTATAATTATATTCGGCGAGTGCATCAGTGCATCCACATAAAAAATAAAATTATAGGAAGTTAGGACGTATTATACCGTATGATTTTTTTCTATTTGTACTCAAAATAGAGCAGTAACCTGTCCTAATTAAGATAGATATCCTCAATACACTTTTTACATTTACTACTGTGGCGTTACCCGCCACTACGTTGTTCCTAATTTATCTTTCTTCTAAACTTTTCTAGCTTTCTCTTTTGCCTGAGTATGTATTCCTAAGCACTTCCTGCCTATTCTGCAATGTTCAGTTTTCTCAGGGTCTCGTACAAGTCTGGTCAATGTCAGATTGCACATTTGGCAGCCAGACTTGTGCGGGCCTAAGTTTCTCCGTTGACTTTCTCTATCACCCCTTCAACTTTCCACTCTGTACTTCTCCTTTTCTTTTTCTATTTCCATCTCTACTCGAAAAGCACATAGAAACTCTGCTCATCGCGCCGCTCGAGACATTCGTTATTTTGGCACCGTCACGTTTGCATCCGCAGATTTCACCGACACTCTTGTTATTTTGTTATTTGATCTTTGTTGTTTGTTAAAATATATTTTGTTGTTGAGTGATTGTTAAATACTGACTTTCTCATCCACACACACCCATGTCCTCACTACCATTTCTCAATAGCTTAGAATATCATTTTGAGATAAAAATCACCGTTTTCGAAATTATAAAAAAATAACATATTTTTAGAGTTACAGCAAAACCAGTTTTTTCAGAGATTTAGAAAAACTAGCTCTTTTCAGAGTTATTATATTTTTTATAAACATGGAAACAGTTCTTAATGCACAGATACAACTCCTTTAATTGCACATTATAGAGGCACCTATGAACCTTCAAGTTCTTTTTTTAAATATGTTGTATCGTGCTCTTCTCGATTATTCTTGAAGGCAGCACGACAGTTACACCCAATGTGTCGGGTGAACTTGTTTGTGTATAAGATAGGTTGAGTGATTAATAATGTAGGTAAGTTGCTGACTAATTTTATTCAGCATTAGGTTGTACTAGGTTTTTAAAAGTAACTTGGTTGACTGTTGAATCGTTTCTGGTATTTTTACATTTCGGTATGTATGAGGTAAACAATTTGTTGGTTAGGGAGTGGTGGTTGTACCAATCCGCTGTAAGATATAGAGGGAAGAAATAGACTAGAGGGAGGAAGGCTGGACTAACGGTTTGGTTCTGCAGATAGTTGAGAAAAGTTTTGATTTTTAGGGACAAGTTTACAACGAGTAGTTAACTGAAATATTATGGTCCGAATCATAACTATGATACCCTAAAATATTTTTGGGTTTTTCCCATCATCAGGTGATGATGAACGGTTGGGTCCTAACGGTCACAGTTCTAAGACGCTACAAAATATATTAGTAAAAAAATGTAATATAATGCAATTGCCAGAATATTATGTATAGAAATAAGTCGTGCACCGAACGGAAGGTATAAAATGTGCGTATAACTTCAGCCATAGTAATAGTTTTTGCACGAGCGAAATTAAAAATTCAAATTCATCCGTATTTTTTCTTTGGACTCATAGTTCACGTATGTGAAATTTGATCAAAATAGTTCAACGTTTTATGAAAAAAATTTGTAAAATGACGTTAATTTTTAACATATTTTTTAAACAAACAAAAATCCACTTACGCCATATTATTGGCCTTTCTAAGCGGAAAATTTTTATCTTGAATTTTATATCTATGGTTAATAGTTCCCGAGATATTTGTGAAAATAATTTTTTCAACCCCAACTTTAAAGGTTATTTTCACCACTTCAAAGTGGATATTCACACGTAAAAAAATACGTGTTAAATGTTTTTTGAAGTACTAAAGCACAAAAGTTTCATCAAAGTCGGCGTGTAACGTTTGGGTAATGTCTTTTGTGTACTTTTCCCGGTTATGCTGCTATTAAGTAATTCTGAAAGAATTCATTGATATAGTACACGTTCTATTTCTTTATATCAATCAGTTTTGCATTGTGGTTTTTGCACAATTGTTAGGGAGTGTTACAAAGATAAATGAAAATGATCTAATTATGTTTTTTTAAACAGCTTGAAATAAGGCTTAACTTCGTGTTTAGCAGAATATTTGTTTAAAATGTGTTACAAGCCACTTGAACGAATTGGCGCATTTTTGGAAAGAATAGTCAAACTTCAAATATTACTATGGCAGTACCGATGAAGATGTAAATATGTCAGTGTAGTAGTGATACGTTCGTACGATATACATATTGGTTTTCTTTAAACCCTTTGAGATCCTATCATCGATTTTTATTTCTCCCGTTATACTCCCGTTAAAAGAAATTATTTAAAAAATAAAATAGTAGAAGCCATGGAGAGGTCACTCGATCGATAGGTTCGCTTATTTCATTTTGCTTTGTTGTTATTTTATGAACATTAAATTTTGCATAAAACGGAAGGTTTTTGTTATTCATCAAATACCTAAAAAAATGTAATTCATTGTTAAAACTTATAACTTAAAAAAGAAGGAAAGAATATGTTAACCAAAAATATTTACATAATTTTTATTGCCTTGGTTTTTGCAACACAAAGACAGGAATTTTGTGCAAACACTATTCACTTTTTGTACATTCGTTTAATTAAATTGGCGGCACAGCTATTAAGCTTAGTTCGCAACGCTTTTAAGCAAAAATAATTCAATTGATATTTATGAAAAAATAAATATTATATTACTGTTGCATATATGTTGTGCGAAACAGTTTATGGATGCGACCAAAAATCTCAAGTTAAACGTTATAGATCAAGTTGATATTTAAAGATTTTTAGTAAATTAATGGCAATCGTTTTCAGCTGAGTCTCGTTGCGGTAAACATAAATATTTTTTAGCGTCATAATATCCCATTTCCAAATCACCGTGATGATAAATTATCGAAACTTGACAGTTCAGTAAATAAACAAACTTCAGTATTAAAGGTAGCGATTCTCAGTTACGCGATTATTTCATCTGCTCGAGCAACTTACATAAATAAAGCAACTGAAAATAAAATTATTAAAAGCTGTAGTGAAGCAGTATTATCGATTATCATTAATCGAATTGAACAACCAAAATATTATATTATATTATATTTAACGAAATAATTGACATATCTCATATTTCATAGCTCATATTTCATATCTCATATTACATAGTTATATTCAAATGCGTATATGAAAATATAGTTTCAGAAGATGTCATAAAATTTGTAGATCTTTGTAAAAAAGAAATACAGCAAACAAAGTTTCTTAGAAACTAGTTTATTAGGCTCTAATTTAGGGAAAGTTGTATCTGACACTTTAAAAGTTTAAATGTTGCATAAGTATAATAGCGGGTGGGTATTCTATTACAATTTTTGAATCTCATACTGCAATAGCTGTGAAGAAAGAAACTGTTACTGTTCATTATTCTTTACGTTATAGTCACATTTCTAATATATTAATATCAGACTCTTCATCAGTTCAATTAGATAAGAATGCTGTAAGCACGATAAAGAAAACTGTAATATTCTTTACAGCTTTATTTGAACTAAACGGTGGATGACACATGATACAGTCTTATTTTCAACAATTATTGCATTACTGAATCCCGTACTTTCGTGGAAAGTTACAAACGTTGGAACATTAAGATTATCTCAGTTACAACTGTTTGTCTTTCCGTTTTTCAAGTTCTGTAGTTTAATTACGTTGTTCCTTTCAAAAGGTTCAGATTGATTTTAAATTAACAGAGGATACGCTTTAGGATACTTAAAAATTTGTAAAAATAGAATATGATTAATTAGAACAAATAATATTCAAAGTTTTCCATTATCTACGAGGAAACGTATGCTGTTGTAGAATAATTGGAAACAGAAATTAAAATACCTCAAATAACAAGCATACAAAGTAATCGATAAAACCCTGTTGCGTATTATAGACATAGACAATTTATTTAAATTTCAATAACTGAAAAATTAAATAAAAATATGAAATGTCGATTTTCTGGAAAAAAGTACAGATCTGTATTATCAACTTTTTTTCGACTGAGCAGTTTTTAAATATAGTCGCGTACTTTAAAAAGTAATTTGTAAGATTGCCGTATAATATGTGACTCTGTACTAAAGTTGTGGAATGCAAAATGGGATGCATAGAATTCGATTCTTTTTAGAGTTTAATTAAATTACCTAAATTCTTCGAATGTGACCTGTATCCTAGATTACATGTGCTTCTAAAAATTTTAGTTACACTACCTTAAAATGCTGCATGTGCAAAGTGATCATTTTCTACTTTATAAATATTTGAAATGTCACGCAAGGAATTTGCGTTGTTAAATACGCACTGTGATGTAGAAACAAACGAAGACCGCATTATAGATCGATTCGCAAGTGTAGAACAGAATTTATATTGTAAATTAAAATTGTTTTCGTATCCATGTTAAACACTTCTTATGTCTACTTTCTTCGTAAAATAGATTATTTAATAATTATATTGATTTTTATAATGTATATATAATTAACGTGGACGTAACTATTCAGGCTACAGTATCAAATATAGATATCAAAATATAAACTGCAAGCTATTTTTAACTCTTGTAATAGAAGGTTTAAAAATGTACTTATTTACTTGTATACATTTCGTCCTTTCCTTCTCTCCCCAAAAAAGATTTCCAGATTCACTACTGTTTGACCCCGAAATCTCCTCTACTGTTTCATTCGCACAAAAATTATTTATACCGCATAATATCCTCTTTTATATCCTACACTTTTTGTGAGGACATTTTTTTGTTAACTTCATTCCCTAGTGACACATTTCATAGTTGCCGTTTAAATATGATATCTTATGTAGAAGAATTCCGTTAAAAATAAAAACGCTTATTTATTGACTGTGTGAAGTAAAGTTGTAAATAAGTAAAAGTAAATCTACTTAAATCTTAAAGTATTGTTAAAAAATTCCATCTTGAAATATTATAAGTACAATCTTAAACATAACCTTAGTATCAAAGGAGCTGATACAAGGAAACAATAATTGATTTAGTAAAACTTGTTAATAATCAGAACACTGTTGATCAATAATAATAGAACTAAACCCATAAAAATGACAGATTTAAAATCTCTTGTGTTAAATTTTAGAAATTAACATTGGCAGCTGCTATTAGATATTCATTTTCATATTCAAGCATTTACGGCTTAATTTACATATTAAAAAGCATTTATGCATTATTTTTTATCTTACTTTTCTCTATTCTAGTCAGTATTAATTACATTTTACAAAGCAGTAATTTTGTAATGTACATTAAACGAAATTTTGAAATAACGTTCTATTAGGTATAAGGGATAACATAAAATTGCAAAAACCATAGTTAGGACGTCCTTTTTAAATGTATATTGACTTTCGTATAAACAGAAATGTATAAAAAATATAAAATTATAACTAGATATAAATGGTAAGTCATTGAACTTCGATCATGCTTAATTAACAGTTCTCAAGAACTTCCAAAAACAGTAGTACTTACAACCAGGGTCAGTGCACTTCCGTGCGAAAGATTCGAAAATATCAGGTACTTCCGCTTCCAGGCAACATCTGATCATAGCCATTTTCTTCTAATCATGTATTCCATCAGTATTCAAAAATGTTAACTTTTCGAACAAACGTGTCACTGATGTCAATATCACCGTTTATGCTTTAAAAAGCTTGCCAACTAAAGAACATTCCAAGAGATCGGGCGAGTAAGTAACGACGCGACGTCGACGCTTGGCGTCGCGACGTTCGTGCTCCACTAACCCGCATTTCGCACACGAGGCTACCCTTGGCAATACTTTCCCCAACTACGTCATGCGTCGAGTACGCGCCTGTGCCGAGGATTGGTAAGGCGGAAGGGTGCTGGAGGGAGCGGAGGGAAAGTTCTGTAGTGCCTCTGTTAATAAAGGCCATCTTCCTTGGGTTGCGGTCCTTGTAAATCAATGGCCAAACAGTGTATAACATTTCATTGTTGACCAAATAAACGGGTCAGTTAGTAAAAAACTGTTTTCACCGCATCTTTTTTAGGTGGATCGCTTCCAATATAATAAATCCTCCTTTATTCGAATAGTGCGCTATGGAAATACACTGTTCTTTAAACGTTCTACTATTTGAATGTGACATGCACAGTGCGTTAGAAAACGACCACTGCAGCAATAAAAATGTATGAAAAACAAGTTGTCACAAAATTGGCCATGACCTCTAAAGTCAACATCAAATTCTTTTTTCACTTAACTGTGGAGTACTCGTTCCGGGGATGAAAATCTTTTCAGTAATAGTTACTTTTTCTTTTGCTTCATATTATTTAATGAATTGGGAAAGTATGGCAGAAACTGTCAAATACAAACCTTTGTTTTACAAACTTGACGTTACGATCCTAGTTGGTGTCTTCTGTAAACGATTTATTACAATTCTACACCCACAACAGTAAGTACATACATATTACTGTAACTTGTCAAGAAGATCAAAACTTATGTGCCATAACTTTACATTTGAATGTGGTAAACTAACATCGTAAAGGAGAATGTATACATATCACTTAATAGTGTTAGTAAGAAAAATTTATAGTGAAATAAGGTATTATTAAAACAAATGTTTGTATTTAACATTTTTTTGTATAATGGTTGTTTTGCGTTGCAAATTAACTGTTCTCCTAAAAAATTCCATACGAGTAGTTGCCCTAGTGCTGGACACTTCAGGTCCTTTTTAAATGATGTTTTCAATAAAAATGTCTGAAAAAAATTTCCTAATATGCACCACTGAAGCTGCAGCGTATCAAATTTCTTTTAAAATGCCTGCATGTCATTAAACAAGGAAGATGGTAAAACATTGGAATTTCGGCCTTTTTTTGCTATTACCTTTCTTAGTTAAAAAACAACATTGAAACTTGTAAACATGTAACCCTCATATAAAATGGAATTCCTATGACACAGTTTCGCTCTAATATGTTTCGAGAATTGGAAATATTCCCCACACAATATGGCATCCAAGAATATTGTTTCACCATTTTCGGTTTAAGAATTAGAGAAATTCTCGAACAATTCGGAACATAAAAAGAGATTTTAAGAGCAAAAGATTTGTATCTCATACGAAATTAGGGAAATCCCCGTACAACACAGAACATAACAGCTTTTAAAGTTGCGTATACCTACCTAACAATCGCATTATACGGGAGTTATTTGTATGTTCGAATTTATAAAATTCTAAATTCCCAAATTTTTAAATTTTTAAATCTGTGAATTTCTGAATTTTCAAATTAGGACAGTTCTAGAGACTTCCAGTGCTAGAGGCGATGAAAAACACTTAAGGTTTTTTTTAAATAAATAAAAAACCTTTTTTAGTCTGTTTATTCTACAGTGCTTATAAGTTAATAATATTAGAAATAATATTAGAAAAAATAGTTTGTCAGTATTTTAAACGTGATAAGTATAACTAATTTCCGGTATTAGGTATTGTCCGGCAAAAGGGGAACTCCCCCTAAGGTTTTTCCTATTAGTTCATGCATTAGATTAGGATGTACACTTAAGTGCAACGTAGGCTGTTTACGAATAAGAATATACATATAAACTTGAACATTTTTTAAGTCACAAACTCTCGTATTTTTAAATTTCTGATTTTAACAATTTTTTAAATTCGAGTACTTCTAAATTGCCAAATTTTTTAATTTAAAAAATTTTCAATATTCTAGTTCTCCTAGTGCCTGCATTTCTAGATAAATAAACTTCTATAATATTATACTTGCAAAGGATCAAAAGAGGCCTAGAACCTACCGTATTTTATAATGTACCGTTTGATAGCTGATCAAAACACATATCGTGTATCAAGTTTCACCTTATTTTCTTTATTTCGTAGCATGAAAAGATTCTGAAAATATTCAAAGACTTTGTAGACATGACAAAGTATATTAGGAAATTTTTTAAGTTTTTTGTCGCAAATTCTAAGTACAGAAAATAAAAAATGGCTGTAAAAGAAATATAAAAAAATACAGTTTTTGTACCGAAATGTAAGAGCAACTACTTTCTTTAATAGTAGAAACATATTAGCATGACTATCTTATCTTCTAATCTTTTCAGATCTTTTGGCAGTGTGTCTCAGTTAAAAAAAAATCATAAATTGATTTTTTCGACGCACTTAGGATAAATATGTAACTGCAGGTTTATCAGTTGCTTTATAGAATGAGCGTATTAATAAAACTTTAATATTTTTGTTCTGGATAGAATGAGGTATAAATTGAAAAAATTAATTTAGAGAGTTCAGATCTGTATTTGAAGTATTATAGATTTAGTTATTGTAGTCGACAATAAATTGTCGATGTGCGACTACAGAATTATTTGTGAACATTTTTGTTGTAGGTTCACGCCCCGTATAAATGTAAGTCTTTTTATCTGCTTTTATTGCTTTTTATTGTTATAATTTTATCAATTGATCAGTGAATAATAGTATATAACAATTTCCTTTTAATTCAAGAAAAAATTATAGTATATTTTTATCGTATTGTTATTTTTGGTGGCTTATATCTCTTAATTAAATTACGCTATTATTATTTACATGTTGAACTTCTTCCATTGAATATGGTTGAAAAATGGTGGCACTAACCAAAATTGATACCGTAATTTGGCAACTTTGATTAAAGAGTATTTAGTCTTTTTCGAGTGAAATCTCGATGAGAAATAAAATTGGAACGACGATTCAGGATAAATGAGAAAATGGAACATGAAACCGGAACTAATGTAAAAACTAACTAAGTTGAAAGACCATCCTTGTTCGAGGAAAAAAAACAAACACTATATTATAACTGATGTCCTGTATATTTTATATTGTTACTATAAAATATACATGTTGTGAGCTAAAATACACGAGTCTAACCTAACTAGATGCCTGATGGTTTCTAGTTTCCCTCGATTTCTGTCTTCCACAGTCAATTTCGTGGCAGTAGAATCCAGATGGAAGCTAATCTGTATTTAGTGAACAATAATTTGGTATTTTCAAGGCATATGGTTACCAAGTACCGTTATGGCCACACATGCTTTTGTAGCAGGGAAAATTCCTTAGCCATGAAGGATAGCTACAAAATGCACGTGACTAATAAAGGTTAAAAACTGCAGGCACTCTTGTCAGAGCCGCGATAGTCAAGGCCGCGATTCTACTGTAGCACTAAATTTAAAATTTAATGGAATCCCTTTATATTCTTTAAAAGTAGAGAATGAAGGATACTGTAGATGGCATTTGATATTCCATTCAGAAGGTTCTTCACGAAAACAACCAACCGCGAAGTTATTAAAAAGGAATCTGGTCTCGTATAGTCTACGATCTTTTGTTGATTTCTTATTCTTTATTACACGGTACCGATAAAACTGATAAAATCATTTAAATATTTCTACTACCTACGCTATACTTGGCATTTGGTGGTACAATGTATTGCCAACTAAGAAGAATTTACTTGATTTATACATTCGTATATGACTTAAAATTATTTAAAATAATTGATACCTTTTTCAGACACGAAAAGCGTTATAGTTGTACATGGTCTGCTATAATTAGTGCAGAAGATGGAAACGAGTAATTGTCGAGGTAATTCAGAACAACTTTTCCTTACGAAAATATTGATTGAGGCTCTGTTTTTGAATTATTCAATTATTATTAAAATGTCGACCTATCAGAGCGCACGTGAATGTAGTCGTGAACAAATGTGTCGGCACCCATTAGTATAATAGGAAGCCATTAGGTCAGAGTTCAATCGAATTACGAATGAACAAATGAAGTATAATGTCAAGTTATTCATTATTCATAAATAAGTAATAAACCAATTAGTCGTTATTTACATAGATCGAATAAATCGAATTTATTTGATACATATATTCATTATTAAAAAGACATTAGAAATAAAATACTGAAAATTATTTTTGTCATTTATCATGGAAGTGCATAAGAGCAAATTTAAATTTTGGGGAGGTTAAACAACTTCTTTATTTAATAGAAAGTAATTAGAATTGAATAGGTAACACGTCTAATGATTTCTATGTTAGATTTAAACAAAATGTTTAAATTAGACTTATCCAGTGGTCTACAAATAAATCCGATTCAATGAAAATGGGTCTACCGATTCTATCTATTCCAAGAAGTAACACGCAAACCACAACAGCTGATATCGCGATCGGGTCAGTGAACTCACTTTACTTCATTCACTTTCATTAATTGTCTTTCTTAATTGCCTGACGTAAGAATGACGGTTAAATACATAAGCTGAACGAAAACATGTGAACAATAATTTACGACTAATTAAGTGATTCACTATTTTTTTATTGACATTAGACAGTTAGGATGTTTGTTTTGAACTGCTGATGGTGTTACGGCGTAACAACGTAATTTACAGAATTTTTGTAAAAATATTTAAACTATTTAAATATTTACGCTAACTTATCATAAACCGCAAGGTCACGACAAGAAATAATTAAACTTTGGAAATCCCCAAAAGTCCGTTAGTCGAAATGGTTTATTACTTGCACATGACGAACAGAAATATCAATATTTTATAAAATCATTTTAAAATCCGCCAGATTAGTTTTTTAGCATACCATAACTAGCAAACACTGCAACGAAAGGATACCTTTATTACTCTAACGGAAACAGGTCTTTATCTATGTACGGTTCTGCACACGGTCATAAGAAGTTAGCACCCTTTACACAATTTGCGACAACCAATCACATTTTTGTAAATTGACCGTGCATAACATCATCAACAACTAATAGAAATTAGCGATAGAAACATCCCCCAAAAAATGACTGCATATAGCAATTTCTTCGTAACCAGAAAAAATGTCAGACATGAGAATTCAACAAACGCTCTAGCACTAAACACAGCCAACACCAAACGCACGCACAATTCTTCATAAGATTTAAAGTTAAAATTCACTGCCGTTATTGATAATAACAAATAAATTTTATACACACAATATTCACTGGCCGTTAATTGAACGAGCGAAGTGTGGGATACGCGAAAAATTCTTTCATAAATTAAAATTTTATTTACACCAAAACAGATGGCGATATGATCCGTGTCGCTAACTAGATTCGTCTCTCTTTTTATGTCCTCACGATGTCTTATGTCCCTGGTTCAGAATTTTGTGTGGAGACTTCAAGTGAAATATCAATTAGCTAGATACTTACTTATTTATAACTATGTTAATTTATATTACGTTTTCTTATTTCACACAGCAAAGTTTTCTAAATATAGATTCTCTCTAAAGTCCGACCCCACCCTTATATTTTGGAAACGGATTTAAATATGAAAAAAAAATGTTTCAGACAAAAGTTGTAGAATATCAAGAGGGACATAAAATGGTGGCAATAATTTGACCTAGGATGGTCCTTCGAAAGTCACGTAAACGTTATCTCGAGTTTTTTTAAATGGAACCCCCATTTCTTACTGCACCTTCTTGTAGCCTTCGTCGAGACGTTTTTAAAGCATAACCTATGTTTGTTTTTTGTGCAAGTCGTTTGCAAGATATAAAGTTTCATATTTGACACATAAGTGGCGTAAATCTGATCGTGCAACCTTCGCACGGTATACCTTGGGTAACGTGAATGCCTTGGGAATGTGTGAATATCTTGAGAATGACTTGCACAATAAATAAATGTTAATAATTTTGCTTTTTAAGTTGTATAAATGGCTCCTCTCTAAAAATTCAAATTAATTTTAAAAATGGATTACAGAACTTATAATAAAAGCAGGTTACCCTTTTCCCTTACAAATTGTAATATAATATGTGTTATTAACATCTTATTAATAGAATGTGTGCCTATATACATAGTATGTCTGAAAAGTAACTGAACTTTTTAAATAAAAAAAAAAGTATTAGTTATTTTGCCCAAATTAATTGTTTTTATTCAAAATACATCCCTTCCGCATCAATACACCGCTGGGCACACTCAGGCAATGTTAACATAGATTTTTTTATGTCCTTTTGCGGAATCACTTCAATCACCCTTGTCATGGCTGCTTGGGCTTGTGTAACAGTGTCATAAAACGTTCCTTTCATGGCTAATTTCAATTTTTGAAAAAGGAAGTAATCGCATGGAGATAAGTCAGGCGAATATGGAGGGTGTTGGAGCACACAGACTTGTTTTTTCCCCAAAAATTCACGAACAGCGACAGTTCTGTGACTTGGTGCGTTATCATGCAACAGAAACCAACTTCCCGGCGCTCGATATTCGGGCCTCACACGAACAATTCTTTTCCACAAACGTTCCATAACACCCAGATAATATTCGCCATTAACATTTTGTCCCTGTGGAACGAATTCCCGAAGTATAATACCTTTAGAATCGTTTAGAGTTTAGAAAAACCCAAAACCTGGCTTTGGGTCGTCTTCCAAAGTATCACGACCATCCTGGAATCGCTTGTACCACTCGAACACACGTGTACGGGATAAACAATCATCGCCATAAACATTTTTCACTAATTCAAATGTTTCTGTAAAAGTTTTACCAAGCTTTACCGAGCAGAATTTAATATTCGCTCTTTGCTCCATCGTGATTTTGTGACACGGTACGAAAGGTTCTGTCGCTTTAAACGCTATAAGTTTGCAATTCGTTGCTCGATTCCAATAACGATTGGTTTGTTTTGTAGGGGAGGAATACTGTTTTCAAATAGCATATTGTTTTTATAGATGTCGCTAATAGTGTTCCTTAAATTTAAAAAGTTCCATTACTTTTCAGATATACTGTGTATGTATAGAGCCTTTTCGAATGTTTTGTAAACACCAAAGCCGTAGAAGTTTATATTTCATTTATGTCTTCAATAAATCTAAATTCATCTATATTATTCTATTTTATTAATTTCTACTAAACAAAATTCTTAATCATACGTAATTAAAATATAAGAAATTTTTAGCGTTAACCGTCAAAAACAAAATGTAAAATTGTAATTCATAAGTGTCCTAGGTTCATGTATGAAAAGTTATAACATATTTTCATATTGCTTAACGTTGGTGGAAATTTATTAAGCAATTAAGTTACTTTCTTTGTTATCAGATTTATCATTAAGATATAATCAATTTTTCTTTCTTTCATTTCATATTTCTATTTGAAAGATATACCAATTTAAAATTTGAAGTCCGGACGGAGAGGCCTGTATAAAATTAGCATATTGGCTTATTCACGTGTTCTAAGAAAGTTAAAATTTAGTAGAATTAAAATTTAAAGATAGAATTGCAATACTGAATTTTACCATTTTCTTAATTTACATTTGATTTGAGAATAGGAAGTGTAAAATGATCTATTAAAGGCATCACGCGAGTTGGTGACAGCGATCTGCTTTAACGACATCAGTAAAATTAACAACCATACTGTTTACGTTAGAATTAAGTTACCGACCGTTCACATAGTTGAACAAGTACGCAATGTCATAACTGAGGTAAACTAAAATGATGATATGTTCATTGCTTTAAACTTTAATTGTAAAAAATGACTTTACAGACAGAAACTGACATGTATTCAGTAACAGCTGATAGAAATAGTGGGTTACTTTGATACATTGATATTGGGATGCACCACCGGTATGTGGCGACACCTACATCCGGTCAAGCGTTCGGTCGGAAAGTGCATTTCCGCGCGTAGGCGAGAGTCCCATTCTCTCGTGGAACGCTCAAGAAGATAGTCGCGTAAATTTGTTAGAAAAGAAGTATTGAAAGTTTATGTACAATTTAAATAAGTGCGCGTCCAAGTTTTTGTATCAGAAATTAAACTCACGGAATAGTAAGAGACATTCTTAATAATAAATTTGAAAACGTTCCACCTAAAATTCAAGTGCGGTGTTTAATTAATTTTTCCCTCAGACGTCGATAGAGTAGAGTTCTGTAAAGTGCAAGAAGAGCTCTACAATTGGTGACCCCGACGTGATATAAATCGTAAAGGGAAAACAATAGACTATTCTTTCTTTCTTTTTCGTTAAAAGTAAGGTAGAATATAAAAATGCCGTTGCCGCGCTCCCCATGGAGGGAAAGTCCCAAT
Organism: Megachile lagopoda; assembly: GCA_036983795.1. NCBI lineage: Eukaryota > Metazoa > Arthropoda > Insecta > Hymenoptera > Megachilidae > Megachile > Megachile lagopoda. The sequence continues at coordinate 19,482,087 of CM072787.1, read as the reverse complement.
ATGGCGGACTTAGAGGGAGCCCATCAGCCCTTAGAAGGCGCTCTAAGCGAGGCAGCCATCTCGACGGTCACGTTCCCAGGCGTTTGGTTCATTCAAGTGATGATACGAAGTATCGTTACGTAATTACACAGTTAGACCAGTTAGTATTGCCATTTGTAGCTGATTTGTTAACGACACCCCCGGCCCGTGGGAAATATGAGGCCATCAAGGAGAAGCTCATCAATGCTTTTGATGAGTCCCCGGAGTCGAAATTGCGCCGGGTGTTGAGGAGTCGCAATCTGGAAGACGAGAAGCCATCCCATTATCTCCAAAAGATCCGGAATCTGGCCGGCAACCAGATCGACGAAGCGGTATTACGATCCCTGTTCCTGGAGCAGCTCCCGGCAAATGTGCGGAGCATTCTCGTCATAAGCGAGACTAGGGATTTGGCCAACTTAGCTCTTCGGGCGGACAGGATCCTAGAGATGCATTCCTGCCACGTTGCAGCAGCATGCCAGGATCCGCATCGAGCTCCTCCGACCGTGGATAGGACGGACGACCTGCGGAAGCAAGTAGAGAGGCTCGCAAGGATGGTCGAGACGCTGGTCACGCGTTCTCGGTCATCTAACCGACGGAATCCAACATGGCGTCGGCGATCCAATTTAAGGGAGGGCCGTTTCCGTCGCCGTTCCCAGTCCCGTGAAGATAGAGGTGGACTGTGTTATTACCACCACAGGTTCGCGGAGAGGTCTTTCCGGTGCGAGCAGCCGTACTCCTGGACCGGACCAACTCCTCAGCCCAGCAATAGCAACAGTTCCAGCAGCAGGACGGCGGCCCCGGAAAACTAGCAGCGCAACCCCGGGTACAGACGGCGTCGGACGGTCGCGCTGAGAATTGCCGTCTAGTAGTTAAAGATTCGAATAATAATTTTAGTTTTTTAGTCGATACAGGGGCGGATATCTCCGTGTTGCCGCTTAGATCGGCGATAAGAGAGTCAGTTCCCAGCGATTTTAAGATATGCGGCTAATGGCACAGTCATCGAGACATTCGGCACGTCGAAACTGACTCTGAATCTGGGATTGCGACGTCCATTCCTTTAGGAGTTCATCGTAGCAAAGGTGCAGCAGCCAATTTTAGGAGCTGATTTTCTCAAAAGGTATAGTCTTCTGGTTGACGTACGCAATAAAAGACTGATTGACGGACTAACGAAACTACATTCAATCGGATAGATAAGTACCATTTTACAACCGTCTCTAACAACTTTTTGTAACAGTAACCCGTACCAAGATCTTTTGAAACAGTACATTGAAATGACACGACCGATACAGCGATATAACGAACCGAAACACAGAATACAACACCACATCGTCACCAATGGGCCACCATGCGCAGAGAGAGAGCTTGGAGACTCGCTCCGGAAAAGTTGAGAGCAGCATAGAAGGAGATCAACCACCGTCTGGCCCAAGGGATTTGTAGGCCATCTAGTAGCCCTTGAGCTAGCCCTCTTCACATGGTGCCCAAGAAAAATGGTGACTGGAGGTTATGCGGTGACTACAGAAAACTTAATAGTCTCACCATACCAGACAAGTATCCTGTCCCTCATATACAAGACTTTTCACACAGACTAGACGGGACGACAATTTTCACGACACTAGACTTAGCAAAAGCATATCATCAGATACAGATGGCACTAGAAGACCGAGAAAGAACAATAATAATAACGCCATTTGGCCTTCTTGAGTATAATGTAATGACGTTTGGCCTTAAGAATGCTCCGCAAAGCTTTCAGCGATTTATGGACGTCGTACTCCGAATTTTGGATTTTGTATTTTGTTGTATAGATGACGGGCTAATAGTTTCCGCCAATGAGCTGGAGCATAAAGAGTATTTAAAACAAGTCTTCGACAGGTTGAAACAATTCGGTATTTCGATAAATCTTGGCAAATGCGTTTTTGGATTTCCATCGGTACAGTACTCGGGGTATCTGATTAACTCTAAGGGAGCCAGTCCAGTACCCAAAAAAGTGGAGAATATAGTAAATTATGCAAAACCGAGTGCAATCGCGGATTTACGCCGATTCCTTGGCATGCTGAATTTTTACCGACGATTTATTAAGCATGCTGCCAAGATACAGGCCCCTCTAAATATATATTTAGAGGGTGCAAAAAAGAGAGACAAGAGATCTATCGAATGGACACCGGAAGCAGAAAAGGCTTTCGAGGAATGCAAAAGCTCATTGGCAGACGCAACGTTGTTGGTACACACAAAGAGTAATACACCTTTGCTTTTACAGACAGACGCTTCTGACTCGGCTAGTGGAGCAGTGCTCCATCAGAGAGTGAATGGAATATGGGAACCTTTCGGCTTTTATTCAAAAAAATTTACACCACAGGAACAGCGTTACAGTACTTATGGCAAAGAACTTACTGCAATTTTTAAAGCAATTAAACATTTTAAACATTACATTGAAGGACGTCACTTTACTATACAGACGGACCACAAACCTCTGACTTACGCTTTCCTGCAAAAATCTGACAAGGCTTCACCGAGACAGTTACGACAACTTGACTACATTGGACAGTTTACAACAGACATGACCCATATTTCAGGATCTTCTAATGAAGTAGCTGATGCTTTGTCACGGCTGGACGTGATAAATCTGCCAGTCGTGGTAAGTACTCAGCAGCTAGTCGAGCATCAAAAGACAGATACGGAATTAGTAGAATTGTTGCAAGGGAATACAGCATTAGACCTGAAGCAGTTAAGACTAGACGACACAGACGAGACCGTGTACTGTGACATTTCAGGTGCCAATATTAGACCATATGTGCCAGCAGCGTTGCGGAAACAAATTTTTAATAGTACGCATAACCTTTCACATCCAAGTGGTAGGGCAACAAAAAGGTTAATTAGCAGCAGGTTTGTTTGGCCAAAAATGAACCAAGATATATTGTACTGGGCCAGAACCTGCCTTCCCTGCCAACGCAGTAAAATAAATGGACATACTGTTAACACTCCCCAACGTATGGTTGTTCCAGAGGAACGATTTAAGCATGTACATATAGATATTGTAGGTCCTCTACCACCAATAGATGGTTACAGGTACTGTCTCGCGATGATTGACAGATTCTCCAGGTGGACTGAGGCAATTCCGATTAAGAATATGTCAGCTGAAACCGTAGCCACAACATTTTGTGATACGTGGATTGCAAGATATGGAGCACCAGCCACGATAACGACAAATAAAGGCTCCCAATTTGAAGGAGCGGTGTTTAAGGACCTTACCAACTTTATAGGTTGCAAGCATATCCACACTACAGCTTATCATCCAGCCTCAAATGGTATGGTGGAAAGGTGGCATAGGTCCTTAAAAGCTTCAATAATGTGCCACGAAAAGACCAACTGGGTGGAAATTCTCCCTACAGTGTTGCACGGTTTAAGGAGCAGTTTCAAAGAAGACATTGGAGTTACAGCAGCAGAATTGTTATATGGAGTTCCCCTCAGGTTGCCGGGAGAATTTTTCATTGACACACAAGCATCAGACAATTTTTGTTTAAACAGATTTCGTGATTACATGCGACAGATTCGACCGAGACAGACGGCACACCACGGTAGACAAAGACATTTCATTCTCAGGAATTTACACGACTGTACTCATGTTTTTGTCAGGATCGATGCGGTAAAGAGAGCACTGGAACAGCCATACGAAGGGCTATTTCGTGTATTGCGACGAGTTACAGACGTGACATATTTAATAGAAATTAATGAATCAGACAAAATGTCAAGGTTTTATGTTAGGTTAACGTCGTCTGCTTTCCCTTGACGGGTCAAGCGACTTGGAGGGGAGTAGTGTGGCGACACCTACATCCGGTCAAGCGTTCCGCCGGAAAGTGCATTTCCGCGTGTAGGCGAGAGTTCCATTCTCTGGTGGGACGTTCAAGAAGATAGTCGCGCAAATTTGTTAGAAAAGAAGTATTGAAAGTTTATGTACAATTTAAATAAGTGCGCGTCCACGTTTTTGTATCAGAAATTAAACTCACGGAATAGTAAGAGACATTCTTAATAATAAATTTGAAAACATTACACCTAAAATTCAAGTGCGGAGTTTAATTAATTTTTCCCTTACACGTCGATAGAGTAGAGTTCTGTAAAGTGCAAGAAAAGCTCTACGGGTACGAAACATGTGGCGACACCTACTTCCTCTCAACTGTCTCACTGGAAAGTACATTTTTGCGCCTAGATTTTAACGTTTTTCTGGAAGGGAGATTTCTCTTAAAAATACATTGGCACTTTTTCTGTACACGTGTTACAACGCGGACATGCCAAAATAGAGTTAAGCATGTTGTATTAGTTAGTGCGTTACTTTTAGAACGTCTAAATCCAGCGTATATTTGCGAAAAATCATAGAGTAATAAACAATCATTGTATGAATAAACTTTAATCGTTCCATTACATAAAGACAGTGTAATTATTTACCGTACCTGACGGGAGTCGGTAAAGAAGATTCCTCACCTGAGATACGCTCTACACATATGCAGAAAAACTTATTCTCGATATCATATGTGCTATGCATTGCAACAACAGCCTTTTATTGTAATTGTAGGCAATGAAAGTATAAATCGTTTCCATATGACATTAGCCGAATTATTTCTATTACTGACAACCAGCAAATATAGTTTAATTTTAATACACATTCTTATCATTTCCCGGTGGAAGGAATTCGTCATCTTGTCGAGATTTTCATTGAGGATTTGTACTTTCTTGATGAATATGAATAACCAACTAGAAAACTAACAGTCATAAACGAAAAATATAATATGGGCGAAGACTGATTATTGAAATACTTCAAGAGGAGTAAATGGTGTAATTTAGTTATACATGGTCTGTCCGGAAAGTAATGCAATTAGGTACGTACAAGAAAATGTATTTATGTTATTGATATAAATCTTTAAAATTCTTCAAAGTACTTCCCTTGGGCTTCAACACACTTTTGCCAGCGACCTTTCCATGCACGGTACGCATCCTGGAAGGCGTTAATGGGGACCTCGTTTAATGCCTTCGTCACGGCGGTTTGAATCGCTTCTATAGTTCCAAAATGGAATCCTTTAAGGGCAGACTTGATCTTCGAGAACAGAAAAAAATCTGCTGGAACCATGTCAGGACTGTAAGGGGGCTGTGGTTACGTTACCAAGCTGTGCTTGGCTAGAAATTCTTGAACGCGCAGAGCGGTATTGCTGGGAGCGTCGTCGTGGTGCAGCTGCCACGTAGCGTAGTGGCGATCTCTTTTCGAGTACAATGTTGTGCACAGTTGTTTTCGATATGTTGAGAGTCTCTGCGATCATTCGAACACTCAGTCGTCGATCACTCTTAAGAAGTTCATGGACACGGGAAACATTTTCGTCAATAGTGGTGCTTGTCGGCCGTTCAGAGCAGAAGTCATCCTCCACGTTTTCCCGACCGATTTTGAACAACTTTAACGATCTGGAAACTTGAGAATAGGAAAGAGCAGAGTCCTCGTATGCCGCCTTAATCATTTGGTTCGTTTCGGCGAGCCTTTCATTCAGCTTAGCGCAGAATTTAATCGCATAACGTTGTTCGATATTTTTCTCCATTACGCGTCGTGACACAGGCACAAATAATAGGTTTACGTTTACTACGATTCTGACGATTTCGGAGCGCGGATCAGATTGAGGTTGCAAAGATATGAAGATAAGAGTCCCCTCCACATATTCCAGCAAGTCCGAACATGTTCGGACCAGGAAAAATGGCGGAAATGAACAAATTGCATTACATTCCGGGCAGACCGTGTATACAAGATCAACCGATATTGTCTTTACGCCATATTGCAGGTTTTCTGAGGTATGATCACCGGCTGTAATACCAGAGCACGCAAGTCGCTTTTCTAAAACGGTGAAAACCAGTCTCTTTAATAAGCCCTTACGTCGTTAATTTTAATCTCTATTTCTACCATGAGAGCTCATTTCGAAGGTTGAATTCGAAGGAATATGACTATACTTTTTCAAACTTTGAACACCTCCAACTTCTTAAGGAGAAATTTATAAAGTAAGATTTTGTTTATAATTTTTGCTATTATAAAAATATTATATAAAAAATTGTATTTCAGTAGCACAATCTTTTTCGAGCGAAATCAAAAGAAATGCAGTTCAATTGGGCAAATAGTTATTGAAATAGAAATCCGTAAGTACAGTGAGTCGTCCCTAAAATAATAAAAAATTACAAATTTCTTATATCGATATTTTTGTAATAAATTCGAGACCAGCAAAATGATATCTTAAATTTTCTTTAATTTTACGTATACTGCATTATAATTTAGTTGAAACAATTTCTGATATCGACGTTAAAAAATAGTCAGTTTGAGTTTCTCTGGGAGTTTCTCAGTTTCGCTGTACAAGGTTCTCAAAGTCAATTCTAAGTTGGCTTACTGGTATACTTGATCCTCAAAGAGTTCTGCATTTTTTGTATTTCCCAAGTTTATGTCCTTTTTAATAATGTTTCATACGAAGACCTTTATTTTTAGCTGAAGATATAATAGGGCGCAGGTGGGGATTTTAAATAAGCTGATAGAAGGGAAAAGTGGAAAAAGAAAGGAAAAGAGAAGTAGGATATGTAGGGACAGAAGGGATATTAGGAGAGACAGGAAAAGTAGGGAGAAAAAAGAAAGTAAAAGGCGAAAAGTAAAGTTATAACGTGTGCTACGGAACAGGAAAAGAATTCCTATGAACTGGCAAGAAATAAGAGATAGCGGGAAACACCTGTAGATCACTATGGTAGGGAAGACAATGAAGTGCGAAATTGGTGACGAAGGAAAAGGCGAAATTGGGAAAAGAAAATACTTAAGGATAAAATTAATGTCCAATAATTATTAAAGTGATTTAAAAATTATTTATTTGTGATTATTACATTGGACAATTAGTAAAAAGTAACAATAAGAAATGAAAAGTGATAGTAAATTAAGTTCATGTGGCGACAGCGACACGCACGCCCTCTGAAAAGTTCCTAGATTAGTTATTTTTAGTTCTTAGGTTAAGTTGTATAGTTAGTTGGTAAGACTAGTTTGTAAGGAACGCGCGCCAAAAGAGAAGCGCAACACGCTTCACCTCTAAAAGAGACGCTTAAGAGAAAAGACGCATCACGAAGCAATAAAAGTGCAAGACCTGTGATTCATAGAAGATCCGTTGTACGTCATTTCGGAAAACCTTCTCTCCTTTGAGAACCTTAGTCCCCACATAATTGGTGCCGAAACCCAGGAATTTTGAAAGAAAAGGAGACGAAAAATGAATCCGGAAAAAATCCAACCGACGCTACAAGGAACGCCAAGCGGCAGCAGATACAGGCGAGTGAGTTTCGAAACGTAAAACTTCCCGCGTTCTGGAAAGAAGAACCGCGTTTGTAGTTTATCATGCTGGAAAGAGAATTCGCTGCATACGGCGTGCGGGCCGACGCCGTAAAAAGCTCCGCGGTCGTCCGAAGTCTAGATCAAGACACAATGAAAATTATACTCGATATAATAGAAGCCCCATATAAATGATAAAAATGATATAAAGGATAAAAGTACATATAACGATATAAAACGCGCTCTAATCGAAAGACTAGCCAGGTCAGATGAGGCAAATTTGAGACACCTTTTATCCGGCCTCGAATTGGACAACAGGAAACCCTCAGAATTCCTAAGGGAGATGAGTCAGCTCGCGAGGGCGAACGTCGGGGAGAACGCACTCCGCGTGCTGTGGATCCAGCGGCTTCCGTGCAGGGTGTAGGAGGTCCTGGCGATAATCGACGATGCCGAGCTGCAGCGATTGGCGAAAGTCGCCTACAAAACCATCGAGCGCTCGGCGACCGAGGTGGCGGCCATTGCCGATATCACCCACGCCAGGCGGGACGCAATGGCGGACGCAGCGCGAGACGACGGACCCAGACGGCAAGATGGCGAATTGGCGGCAATCGCAAGGCGATTGTCTGGGTTGGAGATCCAGCTAAACAAGAGGGACCGCAACCGCAGCAAGCAGCGCTTCTTCAGGAGGAGGAGCGCCAGCCGGGACAACAGCGCGAGCCGAAACGGACTGTGTTACTATCATCACAAATTCACCGAGGAGTCCTGGAAATGCAGGAAGCCATGCAGCTGGACAGGCCCGGACAAACGCAGGCAAGAAAAAAACTAGAGGTGGCGTCTCAAGTCGAGGCAATTGGCAACGGGCCTCAGAAGTATCGCCTCAGCATCCGGGATAAAAGGAGCAGGATCGAGTTCCCGATCGATACCGGCGCAGACGTTTCGGTCATTCCGCAAGCACTAGGAGGTAAGGGCCGGAAGGTAGGCTCGTTCAAACTATACGCGGCGAACGGGGCAATAATTAATACGTACGGCGAAAAACTGTTATCTTTAAATTTAGGCCTTCGTCGCGAGTTCCCCTGGCGTTTCATAATAGCTGATGTTTCCAAGCCAATAATAGGCGCGGATTTTTTGCATTCTTTTAATTTATTAGTAGATCTTCGAAATAAAAAGTTATTAGACAATAATACACAGATCCAAAGGAACATAACACTCTGCAAGGCCGATGTCCCCTCGATATCTACATTACACATGAGCAATAGATTTAAATCATTATTAAAAGAATATATTGACGTAACAAAACCGACCGTCCAAAAAAATATAAAGCATAAAGTATGTCATCAGATAATCACGTCAGGGCCCCCGTTCGCGGAGCGTGCGAGATGCCTGCCTCCCGAAAAATTGAAAATAGCTCGAGCGGAATTCGAGCAGATGATTCGAGAGAACATTTGTCGGCCCTCGGTGAGCCAATGGGCGAGCCCGTTGCACATGGTCCCAAAAAGGACCAGCGGCTGGCGACCTTGTGGGGATTACCGCCGTCTGAACGGCGTGACCAGACCGAACAAATACTCGTTACCACATATCCACGACGTGGCACATAGGTTCGACGGATGCAAGGTTGTAACGAGGCATTTTTTTTCTGCCTCGTTACGAGTGGCCAACAGGCCCGCCGGCCTCCCTCCTCCGCCCAGGCGACATCCTCGCCGCCGGAGCGAATGGAGGGATGAGTGTGTTTTTTTTATTTATTATGTTTTTTTGGACAACGCGTTCCCCCCCCCCCCCATGCCACCCCTTCCACAGAAGACGGCCGCCGAGAGCCGCGATCGCAGGGAGCCGCATCCCCGGTCGCGAGGAACCTCCACCCGAGCGATGGAAGCGCGGGATGGGCCCACCGGAAAGCCGCCAGCCGCCTGCTGACCGGTCGGCCAGCCACCCCCGTCATCCTCCGCGGGGGCGACCGGCAGCTAAGAAAGGGGATGCCAGGCCTGGGGACCAGCCACCCCAGCCACCACCTGAAGGGGTCCCAGGACCTGGCCACCAGAGGAGCGCGGTGGCCCATCTCCGACGCCGAAATCCTCGGGGAAGGGGAACCCCGCGCACCGGGCGAAGGGAGCCGAAAGGAGGAAGAGAAGCAAGCGAGCTGCGAGACGCGAAGCATATATACGTTACAAGCGCCCCTTTAGAGCACCCTATAGTTTTCTATTGTTTTCCCTGCCCCCTTATACGTTTTGAGTGTTTAGTTTCTTTTGTTTTCTTTTCTTTTCTTGTAAGTGCTTTGGTGAGTGTGGAAGGAGTGAACGCGACCGCTTTGTAGTACCGTGCCGGAAAAACAAGGTAAGATACTTTTCTTGCCTTTAGGCGATTTACGCCTTTTCCGTTGTGAGTGTGTTGGCGTGTGTGTGTGCGGGTGGTACCTGAACGCAGGACCACCCCCCCGGCGACGAGGACCCGAGAGGCCGCGTACCGGTTTTTGTCGATTTTGCGCCTCCGCGTTGTTACGCGTCGGTACCGCGTTAATCACACCTATCTTTTTTTTTTGCTATATTCCCGAGTTTAGGACCAGCGTCCCCCTTCTGTCCACACCACCGAAAGGGTGTGCTCCCGTGCGTGCGTTCGCGTTCGCTTTACCGTCGCGCTTCTTCTTTCTTTCGTTCTGTTCTTTCTATTGTATCGTGAGCCCCCGCGCCGCGAAACCCCCTTCGCGTTTGGCGAGTGCGGACCTTCTTCCCGGCCGTAATTTGTACCGCGAGGGGCTCTTTTTGGTTCCGGTGAATTGGCCTCCTTCGGCCTCCATTAAAAGTCATTCTTTCCAAATTACTCGCGGGTCGCCTAATTATTTCTTGACCTCCCCTGATTTCCGCTCCCGTCCGAGCAGCCGGAAGGGCGAAGATCCCGGACGAGTGCCTTCGCACTGGCGCCCGGAAATAAAATCGTCCGTGGTCGTGCACGTTGGTAGCAGGAGGGCCACTTTCCCTGGTTGCCCTCCCCCGCAGGGAACATATTCATTGTCCCCCGGACCGATACGTCACAAGGTATTCTCAAAAATAGATCTATCGCGGGCTTATTTTCAGGTGCCCGTAGCACCTGAAGATATACAGGGTGTCCCGCGACAGGTGTAAGTCCCTGAAAGGGGTTGTAGAGGACGTCATTCTGAACAAGATTTTCCTTTACAAAAATGGGGTTTGAAGCTTCGTTTTCGAATTATTAAGGAAAAACACGGACCAATCAGAGCGCAGGGATTACGCGCGCCGAGAAGCGGGAGCGACAGCTTCGAGCCTGGCTGCTAAGCGCGAATGCGATCAAGTATCTATGCGCCGGGACAGTCTAAACGTTTAATAAGAAGTCCTCCGACAAAACTCAGTTAAATAATGAACAGAACAGTTACAACTAATGTTCACTTATTCATTTTTCGTGAATGCGTAGTAAGCAAATTTGAATCAGACTCACCTATTGTTTAAAAATAATCCTGTTCCAGTAAAATTGTGTTTCTATGACTTCATCGATCCTAATCTGCACAATATCTAATGTCACAACCTGGCCAGTGAACTCATTTCACTTCACTGTCACTTCTAATTGGTATTTTTAACTGTAATATTCTGCTACCACTGTTCACTAATTTCCTAATCAAATAATCACAGATAAAGAACGCGAATGAAAACGCCTGAATGATTATTCATAAATAATTTTAGCGACTTTTTAGTTTCTCTTTGATGTTGAACACCCGACGATCTGTCTTAAACTGCCGAACGCAACGCGATGAACAGCCTCGACTGGAAATTTAGACAACAGTCCCTCGCAAGAAGGACGTTTGACATTCTAACGAAAGTGAGAGTATGCCTTTCTTTATAAAAAGGCGAAAACCGTTTATGCCTTTTAGAAAGGGAAAGGAACAAGGTTTTTCTCGGACGCCTATGAAGCGACCGTCGAGCGATCAAAACGGAGCCGTTTAATTGTTTTATGATTCTTTGCCTGGACGGTCCCAACACTTTCTTTAGACTCGGCACATTTGGAGTCACAATCGGCAGTTTAGGACAGAACGTTCGAAGCGAAACGTTAAAGAGAAAATATCACTGAAGTTATTTTCGGATAATCGTTCACGCGTCTTCGCTTGTTCATTCATCGTTATTAGATTAGGAAATTAGTGAAAATTGACAACAAAATATTGCAGTGAACAATGACAATAAAAAATAATAATGAAGTGAATCGGCTGTGATATAAGCTATTGTGGGGTGCGTATTATTTTTACGAATGTTAGGATAAATGGAAGATCTAGTTACGAGGATCCATTTTCAATCAAGCAAGATTATTTCCAAACAATTGGTGAGTCTTATTTTAATGGTTAATAAGTTTTGTGTAAATTTAAAATTATAGAAATTTAATTTGCTCGGTTTCTACTAATTACACATAACTAATTCCGTACCTCCTTCATAAGGAATGAGTAAATGAACACTACTTTCAATTATTCTGTTCATTATTTAACTGAGTTTCGATGTAAAGACTTCTCGTAGGACGATAGACTTTCCGAGGCAAAGGCACTTGATCGCGCTTGCGCTCAGCAGCCAGGCTCGAAGCTGTCGCTCCCGCTTCTCACAGGGCGACGAATTAAAAAATATATTATCCACGAATTCCAGCAAATGGAACCTGCAGAAGATATTCGTAGAAGGTTCAGATAAGTGTTTGTACGGAGATGTGGTTAAAAATAATATCAGACCTTACGTGCCGAAGGTACGTAGAAGGAAAATTTTCGATAATGTTCACAATTTATCTCATCCGAGTGGACGGGCTACGAAGACGTTAATCGCTAAAAGTTTTGTTTGGCCTTTGATGAATAGAGATGTGACCGATTGGGCCCGTACGTGTGTGCCTTGTCAGTTAAGTAAGATCCATCGTCACAACAGGTTAGTCCCGGAAAAGATAGAAATCCCTAAGGGTCGTTTCGAACATGTACACGTATATCTGGTCGGGCTTTTGCCGAAAACACTGTTCAACAAATTTAAACTTTTTTTATGTTTTCCAATACCCATTGGGTGATCCTTGTAGAGTTTCTCGTCCTGAACAAGGATCCGAAAACCGAATTGCTCCATCACCCTCAGTTTTTGAAAAACACGAGCTTTTGTAAAAACGCGTGTTTTGGGTAGAAAATGTGATATTGCGAGGAAACTAAAAAACCTAGGACGTTCAAATTAATTTTAAAAGATAGGGGAGAGTGTCCCGAATAAATTGATATATATAGTTGTTAAATTGCGTGATTCTAAATAGATGTAAATATTGATGAAAGTTCAAAAAACGGCTGTTGTACGCATTTCCTACGTGTCATTTTTGCATTTTTAGGAAAAGTTATTTATCTAGCACGAATTCGCTATACAGTATCGAATTCTGTAGACATTTCTGATGAAGAAACTATGTGGGGTAAGTGTTGTAGCTGTATGCAATCCCAGTAAATCGAAAAAATATCTGCCGGTAGCACGCGCACGGCGTTTTGCCGCCAGACGGCCATAGCTCGCTCTCCTCGCCAAGTCAGTGCCGTAGCTACGCGCAATTAGCATCAATGATGGGGCTTAATAGACATCTACTTTTTATATGTACAATGTTTAATTTTTTTTAGTATTATTATTTCATAATTATTATTATTCATCTTTTGTTATTATTCATTATTATTTTCAGCTACCAACAATACAATTATAAAATACTATAACTACAAAATTTAAAAATCAAATGATGAGCATTACAACTTCATCAAACGATAACCGATTGACGACAGTTTTGAAATCTGTTTATAATGTAGAAAAAATAAAATGTATACGATAGAAAGTTACCTGCAGTAAGCGAATGTAAAAATATGGTACTTTGTTTATCATGAAAATATAATTTTTGAACTCTGTGATTTTCGAGAAAATTAAAAGAAGCTTTTATGAAAACAAACTACATTGTTTTTTTCAAGTTATTGAATTTTACCGTCAAATTTGTTTCTTTCATCAGCCCTAATTTTCGGTCTAGCAAATATTTCTTCATGTACTTTTACTTTATTTCATATTTATATGTATACGAAACTTTTTTCTCGATCGCAATGACTAACGATGACTGTTGGTCCGTGTGATCGTCACCCAGCGATTTCATTGCTATCTGATTTCATTTGTTTCCTAAATATATATGAGAATATTCCTACAACATAACTTGTATTACCATTTTGAAAATTGTCCAGATCAGTCGTCTTACGCAGTTTAAAAAGTTTCGATCGTACAGACACTTTAGTGCATATTTTTTGTTTATTATAGTGTATAGCATGTTTTTTGTGTTATTATAGTATTTGAGTTATTACAGTATTTTGTAAGTTATAGTGTTTTTTAAATATTGTATAACATAATAATGTCGCGAACGTGTTTAAATCCGCCAGATTCTTTTTGTTATATTTGTGGGGAGATAGTTCTACGATCTCAGTATAGAATAATAACACCGTTATTACAGTTTGCATACCAACATTATTTTGGATGTGCACTCAGTGATCAAGATAAGCAGTGGACTCCACACGTTTGTTGCCAACGTTGTGCAACGACACTTTTAGCTTGGGTAAAAGGTAAGCGAAAAGCTATGCCATTCACGCCACAGATTGTTATTTCTGCCTATATAAGATTTCTGGCATTAATAAAAAAGGAAAAAAAAAGACAGTGTATGCAAAGGTGCCTACTGCTGTTCGACCTGTTGCACATTGCGGAGAACTATCAATGCCGACACCACCATCAACCATACCAGATATAGATGAAGATGTAATAGAAACAGAAATTCAAGAAACGAAAGAATCTGACAGAAATACTCCCTCTCCCTCAGAAATGCCACATTGCATAACACAGTGCGATCTTAATGATTTAGTGCGTGATTTGCAATTGTCAAAAGGGCAGGCAGAACTCTTAGGATCCCGTTTGAAACAATGGAATTTACTAGAAAAGGCAACAAAAGTGGCGCATTACAGATCTAGGAACAATATATTAGTGCAATATTTCAACACACAGGATAAATTACATTTTTGTATAGACATTGATGCGTTAGTAAGAACATTAGGTTTTGAGCATGACCCAAAAGAATGGCGATTATTTATAGACTCTTCGAAGCTGAGTTTAAAAGCAGTATTATTACATATTGGAAATAAATATCCATCTATTCCCATAGCGTATGCTGCACAAATGACCGAAAGTTATGATACCTTCAAAAAATTAATATCTGGTATACAATATGAAAAATATAATTGGAAGGTCTGTGGAGATTTAAAAGTGATTGGTTTATTACTTGGCCTGCAATCCGGCTACACAAAACATTGCTGTTTCCTTTGCGAGTGGGACAGCAGGGCAAGAGAACAGCACTATATTAAAAAAGATTTGCCACCACGACAAGAACTGATTCCCGGCGAGAAGAATGTAAAACACGAAAACCTCATTGACCCGCAAAACATTTATTTACCACCACTGCATATAAAATTAGGCATCATGAAAAATTTTGTCAAAGCAATGGATAAATCAGGGCCCGGATTCGAATATTTAAGAAAAAAAATTCCATCCATATCCGAGGGAAAAATAAAAGAGGGAATATTCGTTGGTCCTCAGATCAGAAGTCTTGTCAGTGATAAGAATTTCACAGCGAAATTAAACAATTTGGAGAAGGCAGTGTGGCTTGCATTTAAAAAAACAATTCATAATTTTTTCGGAAACTTTAGATCAAAAAATTCCGTTTCAATAGTTAATAAACTGTTAACAGCGTGCAAAGAACTTGGATGTAACATGTCCTTAAAATTACATTTCCTACACTCTCATTTGGACTTTTTTCCACAAAATGTGACGTGAGTGATGAACATGGAGAACGTTTTCATCAAGACATTTACAGAATAGAAAAACGGTATCAAGGTAAACAATCGTGTGCAATGCTAGCAGATTATTGCTGGACCTTAATGCAGGACAATAAAAATGCAACATACAATCGTCAAGCAAGAAGAAAACACTTCTAAATTCGCTTACTCCAGGTAACTTTCTATCGTATACATTTTATTTTTTCTACATTATAAACAGATTTCAAAACTGTCGTCAATCGGTTATCGTTTGATGAAGTTGTAATGCTCATTATTTGATTTTCAAATTTTGTAGTTATAGTATTTTATAATTGTATTGTTGGTAGCTGAAAATAATAATGAATAATAACAAAAGATGAATAATAATAATTATGAAATAATAATACTAAAAAAATTAAACATTGTACATATAAAAAGTAGATGTCTATTAAGCCCCATCATTGATGCTAATTGCGCGTAGCTACTGCACTGACTTGGCGAGGAGAGCGAGCTATGGCCGTCTGGCGGCAAAACGCCGTGCGCGTGCTACCGGCAGATATTTTTTCGATTTACTGGGATTGCATACAGCTACAACACTTACCCCACATAGTTTCTTCATCAGAAATGTCTACAGAATTCGATACTGTATAGCGAATTCGTGCTAGATAAATAACTTTTCCTAAAAATGCAAAAATGACACGTAGGAAATGCGTACAACAGCCGTTTTTTGAACTTTCATCAATATTTACATCTATTTAGAATCACGCAATTTAACAACTATATATATCAATTTATTCGGGACACTCTCCCCTATCTTTTAAAATTAATTTAAATGTCCTAGGTTTTTTAGTTTCCTCGCAATATCACATTTTCTACCCAAAACACGCGTTTTTACAAAAGCTCGTGTTTTTCAAAAACTGAGGGTGATGGAGCAATTCGGTTTTCGGATCCTTGTTCAGGACGAGAAACTCTACAAGGATCACCCAATGGGTATTGGAAAACATAAAAAAAGTTTAAATTTGTTGAACAGTGTTATCTGCGACGCGGCGATGCCTAGAGCGGGCCCATCATGGAGGAAGAGTGTGTACTGGTGGTCGCCCGAGATCGCTGAGCTACGCAGCGATTGTATTCGGGCGCGCCGCCGGTACACACGTGCCCGTCGGCGACGTCGTGAGAGTCCGACGTGGGTGGCAGAGCTGTATGGGCTGTACAGACAAAAAGTTATAACCCTGCAGCTGGTCATCAGGAGGGCCAAGGCCGAGGACTTGCAGGAGCTCCTCCAGCGGTTGGAGGATGATCCGTGGGGCGCCCATACAAAGTCGTGCTTGGTCGATTACGACCATGGGCGCCCCCTGTGACGGAAACGTTGGACCCCCAGTTCCTCACGCGCGTGGTTGAAACCCTCTTCCCCCTTTCCGGGGTCACGGAAGGCCTCGCGCCACGGGCCTGGACGGCGTGCGGGGTAAGGCCTTGGCCTTGGCCTCGGGCGTCCTTGGGGAGGATATTAAGGCACTGTTCAACCAGTGCCTTCAAGCCGGGACATTTTCGGACGTATGGAAGACCGGACGGATGGTCCTCATTAAGAAGGAATGTAGGCCCGCGGACTCTCCCTCCGCGCACCGGCCCATTTGCCTGCTGGACGAGGCGGGTAAGCTTTTAGAGATGGTCATAGCTTCCCGCCTCCGCAGGCACCTGTCCTCGGTAGGACCCGATCTGGCGGACAGCCAGTTCGGCTTCCGTGAGGGACGATCGACAATTGACGCGATTATGCGTGTCAAGTCCCACGCGGGGGCAGCTGTATCCCGGGTTGGGGTGTGCGTTGGTGTTTCTTTAGACACCACCAACGCATTCAACACCCTGCCCTGGGCCGCCATCAGGGAGGCACTCGTATATCACGATGTGCGCCCCTATCTACGGGCGGTGATCGGGTCCTACCTGGAGGACAGGCACATGGAATATATGGGCTGGGACGGGTATATACGGGGGGAGGTAAAACCTGCTATGCAGATGACACATTTATACTTGCCGTCGGGGAGACGTTTGAGAGGGCCATCCGTCTGCCGGAGGTAGCAGTGGCCGCCGTCGTTGCGAGGATCCACGAGTTAAGGTTGAGGATCGACCCAAAAAAGACCGAGGCTATGTTTTTCCACAACAAGCCTCGGTCAAAGGGTCCGCCCCCCTCGTGGATCCGGGTAGGTGACGCCTGGGTCGAGGTCGGGTCTAGTTTGAGGTATTTGGGACTCGACTTCGATAGCCGCTGGCGCTTCGAGTTGCATTTCGACCGTCTTGTCCCCCGAGTTGAGCGAGCTGCGGCCGCTCTGGGCCGTCTCATGCCCAACTTTGGGGGACCCGAAGAGAGGGTTCGCCGCCCCTATGTGGGGGGTGGTGCGATCAATGGTTTTGTACGGCGCGCCCGTATGGGCCGCTGCCCTGATGGCCAGCCGGTGCAGCATATAACTGGTGCACCGGCTTCAACGACGGTTGGCCATCAGGGTGATTAGAGGGTATCGCACCACTTCCTACTAGGCGGCGATGGCTCTGGCGGGCCTGATCCCGTTTGAGCTGCTGGCAGCGGCGAATGCGCTAGTTTACACGCGCGTCCATGCCCTCCAGCGGCTCGACGGTGTCCCGCCGGAGCCGGCGACGGTCGATGCATTCAAGCGTCAGCCCCGGCAGCTGGCTGTACGTCAATGGCGTACACAATTGAGCGGTTACGCCAATAAGCCAGTTGTCGGGGCTCTCCTGCCACAGTTGGAGGAGTGGCGGGAGAGACGGTACGGAAGGGTCACCTGCCGTATGACACAGGTATTCACCGGACATGGTTGTTTCGGTGAGTACCTGTGTCGAATCGGGAAGGAAACGACGGCGGCCTGCCATCAATGTGGGGAGGAGATGGACACGGCGCAGCATGCGCTGGAGGTTTGCCCCGCCTTCTCAGCGCTGCGCCGTGTCCTCGTGCAAGAAGTAGGGTATGGCCTCTTGCTGCCGGCAGTAGTTGGGGCTATGCTGGTAAGGGAGAGGTCTTGGAAGGCCGTGGCCTCCTTCTGTGAACAAGTCATGCTGCAGAAGGAGGCCGCGGAGCGGGCCCGCGAAATTGCGGACCCGCGACGGAGAGCGCGGCGAAGACCGCGCAGCCACCGCGGTGTGGCAGCTACTACTACACGGGGAGGAGTATGCCGGGGTGTCAGCCGCGACACCCCGTCTGTGGACAGTAGAGGTCGGGGGAGCCGCCGTTGCCGCCGCGGGCTACGGGTGGACTCCCCCGGATGACAGTAGTGGGCCGGCGGTATCCTCGCATTACGCGGGGACCGTCGGCCTTCCGGGTCATGCTTTTCGGACCCGGCAGGGGAGCGGCGGCTCCGGGGTGGCCTTACGCCTCTCCTTGCAGAGCCGCCGCCTGGGTGGGGGCCCAGGACGCCCTGCACGCTGCCCCCCCCCCCCCCGGGATGACGTTAAATGGCGCGGGGGCCCCAGTTGTGTTCTTCAAGAGTTCCTGGGGCCCCCTAATGCGTCGTGGAAGGACCACCGTGGGGGTTTTAGCAGGTAGAAATCCTGCATAACCCCGCGCCCTCCCCCAGGGGTATCTTTCGAAGATTTCCCCACGTAAAAAAAAAAAGAAAAAAAAAGGTCCTGTGCACTTTCAGCAAAAAACTCTTATTTGGCGTTGCAGGTGCATCACATGGAGCTTCTAGATGATCTACATACGGAATTAAATCGTTTCTGGGAATTAGAGGAAGTCTGGAAAAAACCCATGAATTGCGAAATTCATTTCGCTAACACGCATCGGCGGTGTTCCGATGGTCGATATGAGGTTAGGTTACCGCTCAAAAAAGATCCCAAAGTTACGCTCGGGAAAACGGCGGCAGTTGCCGAGAAAATTTTCCTGACTACAGAGGCGCGATTGACAAAAAACCCAGAGCTATACCGCGAGTACAAAGCATTCATGCAGAAATATGTCGATCAGGGGCACATGAGTGAAATAGGCGATTCCAAGTCATTAAAGGATAAAGTTTTCATTTCTCACTTACCTGTCGTGCGACGGGAAAGCTTGACGACCAAGTTGAGGGTGGTATTCAATGCCTCGATGGGTTCTTCGAATGGCAAATCTTTGAATGATTGCCTTCACAGTGGTCCAAACCTGAAAACTAACCTGTTTGCATTGCTAATAAGATGGCGATGGCACCAATTTGTGTATACGGCGGACATTGCCAAAATGTTTCGCCAGATAAAAGTCGCATTCGTCGATACAAATTTTCAATGTATCTTCTGGCATCCGTTGTCTGATCTCCCGACAAAGGTTTATCGGCTGAAAACCGTTACATACGGCCCGGCTTGTGCTCCTTATCAAGCAATTCGTGTTCTAAAACAACTTGTTAAGGATGAAGGCGATAAATACCCATTGGCCGCTGCTATATTGCAGGAGGAATTCTATGTTGACGCCATGTTCGGAGCTGGCGACCTCTCTCTCTTAAAGCGAATACACGACGGGCTGAGCCAGTTGCTCATGGCGGGCGGATTCAAATTAAGAAAGTGGGCGAGTAATCATCCTTCGCTCCTAGAAGACATCCCCTCAGAGGATCATGGGTTAGCGACGAGTAGAACGTTGCAAGACGATGAGATGGTCAAATGTTTCAGATTAGTACAAGCGGTTCATTTTCCGCTAGAGTTGAAAGAGCTAACTAAAAATACAAAGGCAATGTCTAAAAGCCAAATTCTGGCCCTTTCACCTTATCTAGATGACCAGGGCACCATTCGCGTAGGCGGCCGGCTCCGAAACTCCTTGCTGCCGGAGGCAACTAAACATCCGATTATTTTACCGCGTTGTCACCTCTCGTCTCTCATTTTAAGACATACACACATTATGACTTTACACGGAGGGATTCAGTTGACCCTGCGAACCCTGCGCCAGCAATATTGGGTAATACACGCGCGTACCCAAGTTAAAAAAATCATTGCTGACTGCGTCACTTGCGTGCGACAATGTGCACAGGGGCTGGAGCAGCAAATGGGGAATTTGCCCAGAGATCGGCTAACTCCTAGCCGTCCATTTAGCATTGTAAGAGTAGATTACGCTGGTCCGTTTGCGTGCCGTATCTCGCAAGGTCGCGGACAGAAAACGAGGAAGGGTTATCTCGCGTTGTTCGTTTGTCTGTGCGTCCGGGCGGTGCATATAGAAATTGTAAGTGATTACACTGCGGCGGCGTTCCTAGCGGCTTTCGAACGATTTGTATCGCGGCGAGGCTTACCAGCAAGGATGGTGTCCGATAACGGAACGAACTTCAAGGGCGCGAGCACAGAGATTGCGGCTCGTATTAAAGAATTGCGCGCGGATATCAATTTCCGTAATAATGTAGCGACTCGGGGAATTGATTGGAAATTCATTCCCCCCGGGGCGCCTCACTTTGGAGGCCTCTGGGAAGCCGGGCTGAAAAGCGTAAAGCACCATCTAAAAAGAATTGTAGGCAACTTCACTCCGACGTACGAGGAATTCTCCACGTTGTTATGTAAAATAGAATGTTGTTTTAACTCACGGCCTTTGTATCCTCTTTACGATGATCCAGGATCGTGCGACGTACTAACACCCGGACACTTCTTGGTGGGGTCGAATTTGTTCGCCGTACCTGACGCTTCTGTGGAAACCGTATCCGATTCCCGGCTTACGCGATGGCAGGCGACACAAAAAATACTCGAACGGTTCTGGAGGTTGTGGAGTGCAGATTACTTAACGTTACTACAAACTAAGTCGAAGTGGCGAACCGTGTGTGACTCTCTTCGAGTGAACGATCTTGTGCTTATTCGCAACAAAACCATGCCCCCAACACACTGGAGTATGAGACGGGTGGTGGAAATTTTCCCGGGAGAAGACAATCTCGTGCACGTAGTTCGAGTAAGAAGAGCCACGACAGAACTAAAGCGACCAGTCACGCAACTGTGTAAATTGCCGGTTCAAACGGCTCATGAATGAACCGCTGAGCTCTGAAAAACTGTAAATACGCGAAGATCACTGACCCGCGCTAATATTAAGTGTAGAAAGTAAGGTTTGTAAATAGTTTAGTATGATTTGAAATATTATATAAGCGGTTATGTATTGTTTGCGTGTTGTGTACCTACGAGTTGCGTAGATGTTGATCACGAGCGATCAAGGCGGGCGGAAATGTTGGAAAATGAAAATGCCATTTTTCACTTTTCGCCTTTATTAAGTAAGTAGAAGGTTTTGTAAGGACAGGGAAACATTCCTCGGTCCCGCGTCTTCCTGGCAACCCGTTGAACGGATGACTCATTCACGCACACCAACAATCGCTACTTCGACTATTGCCTTAAAAGGTCATGTAGAGCGAATTATGCCAAATTATTGGTGGACGCGGAGTCGATGAAACAAGTACGTGTGACCGGCAAAAAATGGGCCGTGGCCGGCCACGAACAAAGGTTCCGAAAAGTGTCAGTCCGTTTTGAGAATTCCAACGAGTAAGTCAAAGCGAGTATAAGTACATTTCGAGTTTTATTTTGTAACATCACCGATAGCCGCTGCATAATATTGTAGCATATCAGCGTTTATTAAATAAAAGAAATTTACAGTACAAAATTTCTCGAATACATGTAGTAACAATGTATCCAATTGTTTCAAAATATTGAAAAATCTTTAATATGTAAGCGTCGCGTTTTGGACAATTGTTAGGGAAGGAAAGCGTGTCGTGAAATCCTTCAGTTACGTTGAAGATCATCGCTTTATGATTGCATAAATTAAGAAAAGGATGTTGATACATTGTTTCTCATTTATTTAACTAACGCAAGCACCAGAAATTTTACACTTAATGCAAAATTTTAAAAATTGTCCAATGTCCGCTTTTTCGGTGCAAATACTCCACTGTGCGACGTACAGGGTGTCCACGCCTAAGTGTGACAGCGCGATATTTCATAAACTATTGGCGATACGAAAGATTGTTTATATCGAAATTGTACGATACAAGGGGCTCTATGTTTTGGCGTAAACGAAATTTTTTTAATGTTATCAATGCAAAAGATATGATGGTGAAGTTTCGTTTTTTAAATGGAACTATATATTTTTTTTTTCGATCACGCGATAGTGCTTTTCAAGACGAATTCATTAAGGTTTAATGTATTTACCCGATTTTTATTAGTTTTTGAGATATAACGCTTAGAAATTTACTGATTTTCAGCAGAGACGTCACGATTTGAGTAGTAAGTCATAAAAACGGTCCTATTGTTGCGGTAAGTGCCGCATGTTTGACTCTGCCTGCCGAAACCGATAGCCGAGGTCTACGGTCAGAAGGCCAGGTCCGAAGAGTAAGAAACGTGGAAAGTATTGTCCATTACAATCTAAGTTTTCCGTATCGTGGATGATATTAATAATTTGGAAGGTTGGAACATTTGTTTAAATATTTCAGTAGAAGGTAGGTATAAAGTCAACTTAATTTTAATTCCGTAAAATATTTTATTACATAAAAAATCTGTTCCACATGTCTTCCGCCATTTAAGATACATTTTTCTATTTGTTTCGCGAATTCGTTTTCAACTTTCACCATAATTTCCATGGGAATATTTTCGCACGCGTTTTGTATTCTTGATTTCAAATCTAGTATGCTTTCAACGGGAGTTTTATAAATTTCTTGTTTTATGTATCCCCATAAAAAAAAATCACAAGATGACAGGTCAGGTGATCGTGGTGGCCAAGAAATTGGTCCACCGCGGCCAATCCATTGTTGTGGAAACATTTTGTCCAACCAATCCCTTGTTTTTTTTGCATAGTGTGGTGGAGCTCCATCTTGCTGATACCACATATCTCTTCTATCAGCAAGAGACATATTTTCCAAAATATGAAATAAAAAATTGTCTAATAATTGTAAGTACGAATGGGCCGTAACGGACCCTTCAAAATAATGAGATCCAAGAGAAACCGAAATTATGCCTAACAGCAGACTTATGTACCGTATGGTTAATTGACTCGATTGGGACTCTAACCCTATCTTGTTTAAAGATTTCTCTAAACTTGACGTTAGTGACTCTATTGGAACTTGTGCAGACGTTTCAGGTTACTCTACGTTCAAGAATTAACTGGGCCTGACACGTCTTTTCCACAACCCTTTTATACCCTAAAAATGGGCGGAAAAATGGTGGTGGAAACGGCGGGTACAGATCAACGCGACGCTTTCGTCTAATGAATTTTCGTCGCGTTGATTCTGAGTCGTTAGAAATTCTTGGACGATACCAAATAAGGAAATCCCGATGGCGTTGGTTTCTGACTAGGCCCGAACAATCAGTTCCAAAATAGAGAAACGTTTAACGTACGTAACACATTAGAGCCAATAAACAATTATTATTTTTCAAGTTCAATTTTATCTAACCTATTTTTTATTCATCCTCTTCCTCAATCAAATCCAAACAATAATTTGAAACTTGAAATTTCTCCATGTTGGAAAGATTTCGACGATACAAATATTGACAAGCACTAAGACAAATTTTATGTACTTTGTGGTGTTATATAGTGTAGTAGCCATCTTTTAATATTAAAAACAAAATAGTGTGCAATTTTATATAAATATTAATTCATTTAATAGAAAGTCAAAGTAAAGCAAAGAAAACAGTGTTTAAATATTACAGTATAAAATATAACATAACAAAAAACAATTCATTTTTATTAATAATTTCAATGAAATTATACATTTTAGTAATATAGTAATACAGTAATCATTCGATGTAAGCAAAAATGTTATCCCTACCATTAGGGAGGAAGATTCCTCGAGATGCACAGAAATTCGTTCGCTGAAAAATGTGACGTCATTCGGGTGCGGATATATTTGTGGAACAATACATATTCAAATATAAAACTCTTTTATTTCTGATTTTTTGGTTATCAAACTATTATCAATAAATTTTTCATATTTTTCCGATTAAAATGAGACCAAACACAATATAATTTCGACTATATTTACTGATTTTATTGACAATAATAAGTTTCAAACACAGAAGATGATAGCGAGTGAAAAAAAAGTCGTTACGATTGTGGCAGTCGATAAAGATCAAAAGTCTGTTCCACTGTTTTGAATGACAATACGTTGCAAATTTTCTTTATTCTCAGTCCTTTTATTGTAACACTTTTATCAACATATTGGTAACGTTTTCCTGATTATAATGCCTGAGTAAAGTCCTCCATGTAAGCGTAACCTTTGGAATTATAAATAAATATGTGTCGAATGACGTCGTGTTTGGCTCCGTTTCAATCAGGAAAATGTCAGAAATATGTTGCTTAAAGTTTCATAAAAAACAATTAGAAATAAAACTTTATTTACATTCGGTCGTTCTGACATTTTCTTCGCTCGCTGTCCTTTTCTACGTTCGGCAGAATATCACTCAATACAGGACCTGTATGATATAAGCAAATGTTCAGAACGGAGAGATGAGCTTATTTCGAATAACTACTGCATTCATGTTACTAAACATTAACATAATTAAATCGAATTACGTCTTCTGCGTAAAATTTGAACTCAGTTGAATTTCTGAATATATATTTGTCTTGTTATTATAAAGAATAATCGAAAAGTCCTCATTAGGATCCAGTTCGCAGGAAAAATTGTTTGAGGTCAAAAGTCACAAAAATCGTTTGTTTGCTAATATCTAGCAAACTTAGGCAATCTGCTAAACTAAATATCTAGCAATCTTCATATTGATCGGGCGACAATGTAAGCTCTTGTGAAATTTATAGGCTGAGACATTTTATTTAAAAAAATATCGAATACACTTTTCAGGTAGGAGTACGTATTTTTAAGTTATATAGTGACAGACCGTTAACCGCATAAAATGTATCAAGAATATCATCACATTGATGTTTCTATCACTTTAGAGCTGGAATGTAAGGTGCGTCGTTTTTACATGGGATTTTTAGTGGGCCTAATTCATGGAAATATCCAGCATTTATTTCATGTACAATTATGAACTATAAGCTTGATTGTTCTTCGATTTAAACCCTGAGCAGTAAGTTTGTGTTACGTATATAATATCTCAAAACTCATTCAGATATTGTTAATACCGATGCCGAATAGTCTTTTATTTGTAATCTTTTGTAATTGCACAAAAGAACGAGGATCTAACTATAGTTATTAGAAAGTTTGCTTACCATGTGCTGTGGTATTAACCACTTTGTCGCAAACCTGAATACTTCTAATGCTAATTCTACGAGTACCGCCGATAATCTCGATATAGAAATGCAGAATTTTATGCCATTAATTTAATCGATTATTTGAGTCTTGAGATTTCAGAAGAAACTAATATAGGGGAAGATATTACAACCAATGTCAAAGAAAAAGATCTTCCAGCCTTCGATGAAAAATAAAAAATAGTCACAATCGTTATAATACATTATTTTCTAAGAAATCCTGGATTAGATCTACTGGTGATATCATGTAAAAAGAGATAAATGAACATTACATTCTAAATCTTCTAGATAGTAGAGAAATGAATATGTTGTTGTACGTGCGATTTTTTTATATTACATTAAGTTCATAGCGTTGTCGTGACTAGGAAGGTTACATCGCCGAACCCTTTTTACCCAGGAGAGGATCATGATTCGAACTGCTTGCACCGACTGTCTCTAGCGGATTCTGATTTTAGGATCACATAACGGGTGAAGTCTTGGATATTGATGTTTGCTTTTTCTTTGAGAGTCGAGTTGCACCTCATGAGGCGTTAATCCTTACACCGGTTGATTAGGCTCCCTTGAATTCAGCTATAACATCCAATGGTGTAAAATTACAAAACGAATCATCAATAATGCACACTTGAAGTCTTGACGAACTCCAGGTTAAGCTTCAACGACATAGGAAGTTAAATCCCTACCAGAGCTCTGGAGTCTACAAGACATTCAGAATGAGAAACATTTAAAAAATACTTACTTTAAAGACAGTTCTGGCAAATATACGGTGCGATTGCCATTTTCCAAGACAACGACAGAGATGTTGGCACATCTCAGCAAATCGTCCACAAGATTTTACTGGTAACAGAACAATGAAGAGAGAAGTATCTACAACTGTAGAGTTAACTGTACAGATAAGGTCAAACTCATTATGTGGTTTGAAAGACGAAAGAAACTGAAATGAAAAAAATTCAAGTAGTTATTAATGGATTTTATGTTCCCAGCAATATCGCTTAATTAGGCACTAGAAGCAAGGCCCAAACTGCAAACAAACCTTTGGTTTGTGTTAACAAAGTGGAGATTTCCCCGATGTACTTTTTTCACTAACGTCGTTAGGGTTCATCGCTTTGGGTTCATCCTGATGCCTGAGATTGGCAGCGAGTCATATAGAGAACCAATCCAAAGTAAGAAGTTTACGATATCCATTTTACTACGGTTACTGTTCTGAGTTCTGCAGTTTATCGAAGATTAAGAGGAGCATTTCCCTTTTATTGCCGCATTTGTGCGCTGAAACGTCTATGTGCACAATCTATTGGCTCGTATTGACTATTCAAATACTATTGAAGAAGTACGCAGATAACTGATCGGAATCCTCAGGGCTGTGCAGTTTTCCTGTCGACAAGTAAACTATGAATTAATCGTTTACGAGCAATACTAAAAAAATTGGCATTAAATTCTTATGGATAAACAAGGGCATTCGACTGCTAGGATTAGAGTGAAATGTAATAACCGACGCACTTACGCAGACGATCGTTTCAATTCGCTAGTCACTCCTCAGAATTAAGTTGGACGAAAAGATCAATCCTCTCGCAGATCGTTCAACTTGTGACGAATACGTCACGAACCGTCAGTCGCGCACCGTTAGCCGCGCACCGCGAGGTGGGAGCCCTCACCGAAAACCGATACCACCTTGAGAGCAATCGCTCACAGCATCGATGAGTTGGCTCGGGGCTTCGGCCCCGACAGGACCTCTACGGAGGTCTCTCCAAGGCACTAAGGCTCTTGTAGTCTGCAGATAGCCCCGGGCTAGGCGAGCCGGAGACCGGCGTCGGTGCGATGGATAGACCTCGCATCGGGGCTTGCCGCGCCAACCCTCGGCGGCTTCAAGTCGACCGTGGTGCGAAGGATAGCCCTCGCTCCGCGGCCGGCGGAGTCACGAGCGAACGGTCAACCGGCTTCCCTATCCTGTGGATAGCCTCGGGGAAGGTAAGCCGCTGGCAGGCGTCGCGGCGACGGATAGTCCTCGCCGCAGGGCTCGTCAGATCGTCGGGTATAGGCAGTCAATTCCAGGAACGTATCTCGGTGGCAGTAATAAGAAAACGGCAAGGCCAAAAGTGGCCATTACCCCGTGTATTTTATTCTCCTCTCCTCCTCCTCCTCGCGGGCGCGAATAGCTATAAGGCGTTTAGTTATAAGTACCGCGAACACCGCGCTGACGTTCCCCCGACCGCACCGCGAACGCCGCACCGACGTTCATCCGACCGTACCATGAATATCGCACCGACCCGTCAGCATGTAAGTTAGATGTAAGGCTTATTGTAATACCGCCATCGTCACCATCGTCACCGTACTCATTTTATGTAATCCTCTGTAGAAAACCACGACCGGTGAAAGAACCGCCATCGCCACCAAGACCTCGGCGGCCGTGCTGGCCGAACCTTAGCCAAATGGAGGAGTAGTTTATAGAGAAAGCTGTGTGTTCTTTGTTCTTCACCCAGATCCAGTCCCCTTCCTCCCGCGACCGGCCTCCTCGCGACGACCCTGGCGGACTGAAGCGTCCAGCATTTGGGGGCCCGCGAGTCTCGCGCGCCGCCACGTCGCCTCACGACGTGGCTGACGGTGAGGCGAAACGTTACAACTTTTCCTGCATTGAATTCTTAGATTATTAATTCATCATTAGCTATTACTTATTAATTCCTCATTGAATTAGTTGTATCGCTAAGTTATTAAACTAATAGACTTTCATATTACTGCCTTACTAGGTCGATATACTGCTGACTTACCAATTAATTTATTGCATAGCTAGTTATATTTGTAAACTGTTAGTTTTAGAAAGTTATGTAGCTGAATTTGTTTAGCCTATGGAATTGTTAGGCTGTCAGATAGCTAGATTTATAATGGTCGGGTTGTGAGATTATGAAGATATTAAGTGTTGTATTTCTATTAATTAAGTCATTAATTATTGTTCACCAGGCTGCTAAACAGCTGCATTGTAAATTGCTTATTTGTTAGGTTACTGTGTTTTAATAAGTAGGTTATCATTGTTATACTACCAGTTTTTAGCTATTTTTTTATGATCTAATCAATCGAGATACTAATAACCGTGAAACGTACGTGCCTATCCTTACGATGCTAGCGCGTGCAATGTCAACAGAACTGACAGCGGCTCTCAGCCAACTTTTCGAATGACAGCAAAAAGATGCCAAATTAAATTCGATTATGCAGGGTTGTACGTCTAAAAACAGCACCATCCTCGAACAATATTGTTTAGAACACGGTGTGTTATGGCACATTGATAAGAAAGGTAGAAAAAGGGTCGTGATTCCCGCGGAACTATGCGACAAATTAATCAGGGAATACGCGCAATCTCGGATGAGATAAGACGGTCAAGCTAGTAGCGGAATGTTTCTATGTATCAAAACTTCATCGACATGCGCGAAAATTAATTTTAACGTGCGATATTTGTCAACGAGTTAAAGTCCTCACGCATCCGGTGCACTCCGATATGCAAAGTATAATTCCTAAAAATCCGCTCAACTTGTTGTCAACTGACTTTTACGGTTCATTACCAACCGCGAGGGGTGGGTTTAAACATATTTTGGTAGTTGAAGAACTTTTTACCAAATTCGTGAAATTGTATCCCGTAAGGAGTGCGACAACTAATATAGCACTTGTGCGCGTTTTTGACAAATTCATTCCGCAATATGGAAAACCGAAGAAGATCATCGCCGGCCATGGTACGCAATTCACATTAAAGAAATGGACGGGCACACTGCAACAGGAGGGTATCTACCATGTCTTGTCTTCGATTCGACATTGTGACGTGGAATTTTATACCCGTCACAAGGAACCTCCTCTAGTACCGGAAGGGGTCATAGAATGCCGGCAATAGCCGTTTAGAGAGAGAGCGAATCGGCTTTGTTATTTTATATTTACCGGTATGGAGTAACGACATAGTCGATTGACTTCTTATTAGTATTTCTGATACATTTCTACATGATTTACCTTCTTCATGTAACCGTATAACAATTTTTCTTTTTTCCAACGTTATTTCATTGCATTTTTTCCCTATATTTCAAATATTAGCGTTAAAGTGTACTCGTCACGATTACTACTGACTAAACTAACATAACATCTACTAATGTAATGGTTACATTGATCAGAATGTCCTGATGCCACCGCAACTGTTGTATTTATCAACATTAATGATAATGTATGTTACGCGGACTAACGTCGCGTCCGTCATATTTTAGAAAGGATAACAATGCAATACCTTTTTTCTAACAAACACGTACAGCCGTTACCCTTGCTAGCCCCAAAACCCTCGACAGCAGCAATAAACTCATGAAGCCACTACGAACTCCGCGTATTTCTTTAGAGTCATAGTTTTGCTTATATTTATTGCCAATAACTGTTCATTCATTCATTGCTATTCGTAAAAACATGTGTCATCGACGTCAAGGCGCATCCTAATTTCATTGCTCGCTAAGGTCAAGGGTCCAATCATAAATTACCTGCGTCACCATTTCTGGGTTTTTCCCGAAAGTACATACGTCACATTTAGGCGGTCACTCAAGACCCCACACCACGATCTTTACACCAATCAGGACACTTTTCTATGTTTCCGCCTCTAATTTTTTACACAAATCACAGACAGTCACCCCTATCACACTCATCTACCCAAGTTCACTTTGAAGACATTTTTTAAACACTCAGACAGTTCACTTTCATCATCCGACACAATCATCACTTAAACTCGCAGTCTATTAGAATAAACTACATTTTTGTTAAACAGTAAAACATAACCTTTCAAAGAATTATCCTGCCACGATTAAATTACTATCAGGAAGTACGTAACTTCCGACATCGACGAATCGGTTGAGGATTTACAACCCTCAGTGACTTGAACTGCCACGGTTCAGTCGTGTCGCGGAGTGCGTAACAATGTACGAATACTTTTGTCCCGGCAATTTCTTACGGTCTCGTGAATTTCAAGTTACTACATGATATTATTGCCTTCGGTTTTGGGTCATTTGTTGTTGTAAGTGTAATGTTTAATATACAGTTAAATATAATTAAATATACTTAATAATATAGAAAATATTGTTCTTTCTATTTCTATATTTCAAGTGTACGAATACTTTTATCCCCCACTGTAAGTAGTTTTAAGTTAAAAGAGTAAACACAGGGGCTCCTGCCCGGGAAATTCGCGGATCCCGATTCCCAGACATTTTGTTCCTCTTTCATAACCTAGATTATGAATCTCGAAGGACCGCTTCTCGATCTTTTTAGAAGTCGAACTCTTTCCGATTACTGAATCTGGCTTGTACCGCGTTAGCCGCAATCTACCACGTTTTACTTTGAATTGCGCCCTCCCGCGTCCCGAGTTCATGATCCGATAATTAAGGGAGCAGATTGTAAAGTCGCATGTTGTATCGTGTCGGAAAACCGTACATTGTCGCTCAATTCTCTCTCCAGACGGCCGCCAACACAGAATCATCTTGTGCGTAGGATTAAGTCGCGTTTGCGTTTAGTTTCATTTAATTAGCGTTGATATCGGGAATCGCGAAAGGATTTAGTAAATTTAGAGCGTAACGTTACCGGATTTAAGATCTCGTTCGATACCGCGTATCAGCCTTCTGCCGAAGACGGCTCATTCCGATTTATTTCGATTTACCGGTTCGCGAAAGGTCACGCTGTACTAGTCATAATTTGTTAATTAGTATTTAAATAAACACCGGCGTTAAAGAAAATATTCCACTTCGTCGAGGTCTCTTCTGACCTCTCTGGGTCGCCCTTTCCTGTTTATCTCCACGTCTTGAGTCCTTTACCCCTGAAGAATCCCGTCATTCTACCCTTCATTTCCGATCTCGAAGCAGTTGTGCCTTTCCGCCGCCGATTCGATTCCTCCGCGTTTTCTCGTCGCGTGTCGTATCGATTCTTGCCGTTCTAAGGGAATTGTTCGGTATTGTGACGCTAAAAAGCGTCTGGCGCCCAATTGTTTCGGTTACGTTTCGGTATCGCGAGGATTCGAATCGAGCGCCGAAGTGCTTGCTATTAGTTCGCGGATCCGCGGAGGCGCCGCGAAGGTTAAACTCGCGTGCGGGCTCGAGCAGGGCCAGTAAAGTATCCGCGGACAAGGTAGGGTCCCGGGGATTCAACGAAGACGTATTTTGCGCGTACCGCGCGTGGCAACTTTCACGGCAGATCGGTAAAAAGTGGCTTACCTCCCCCCTGCAAGCTAACGGTCCGGGTGGTGTACTGCAAGAACAACCGACAACGCTGACTAGCGGTCGCCCACGACAAACGTAGTGTTAAGGGCTGAATATCGAAAGGCGAGGATTAAGGCAAGCGGCGTGAAATTCACCTGATCCGACGTTCCATTCACGAAGTTAGACCATCAACCCGCGACACGGCTACTGCTAAGTGAACAGCGATCATTACGATTGTATAAATTCTATTGTTGGAAGATATTAATCTGTGGATTTCATTTCTCAACCACATACTACACGGACTCGTATACCTCTAAAAATTAAGTTAACGAAAAACTAAAAGATGTAGAAATTAAAAAAAGATTCTATTCAAACTGAAACAATTGGGCAAACGAAAAATCCACGTTGGTACGCCTACATATTCGAACTTCTAACGGCATTCGGAAGTATGTGCCATCGAAGAAGTGGCATATTATGTGACACAAATTATTAATGTATCTACAATTAAATATACAGGGAGATGGATTAAAGAATGCGAAATCTTCATCGACAGTTCCCATGCATTCATAGGAGCATCGCCGGATGGTGTCATCGACGAAAAGGGCATCGTGGAAATAAAATGCCCGAAAACAGCAGAAAATTAGTTGCCGAAGGAGGCAATCAAGACGATTCCGTCTATCAGACAGATATTTTAAGACGAAATTGGTACTGCGCTAAGCAGAACACATCAATACTTCTACCAAGTGCAAGGACAACTGCATGTAACAAGTAGATCATATTGCATATTTTGCATTTGGATTCGGAAAGGAATAAAATGCACAACTGTCGAAAAAGAGGACAGGTTTTGGCAAAATGAAATGGAGCCAAAGTTAATTAAATTTTATATGAACTGCATGCTACCGGAATATATAGATAGCCGGTACAACAGGGGTATGCCCATTAGGGAACCTCAATTTATAATGGAAGAAAGGTAGCGCTTGAAGAAGCGAAAAAGATCTCTCTCCGAAAGTAATACAAACGTTTGTGACGTGGTATTTTATACCCGTCACAAGGAACCTCCCCGGAAGCCGGAAAGGGTCATAGGACGCCGAGAATAGCCGTCTAGAGAGAGAGCGAATCGCGTATAATCCCGAACGACTGTAATCTGCCGCTTTATTGTTTTGTATTTACCGCCATGGAATAACGACGTTCGCCGAGGGAACGATGTACGCCGAGGAAACGTGCCGATACCCTGCCGCTACCCCGCTACGGCTCTACGATAGACCAGGAAGAGGCCGCGGGGCAGGAGGAGATCCTGCCGAAGAAGTCATCGCAGGGAGAAGGAGATTCCGGCAAAGAGTGGGGGGCGATCACGAGGTGTCCTCGTACCGGCACAAGGGCTCGCGTGGAATTATTCCGTTTCTGGCAATTGCCTGCTTAAGTGCGTTCTGTAGTAGTATCGATCAAAGTTTTTTGTACCGATTGCGTGCCGGCAAAGGACCGAAGGACATCTCGGTAAGCCCCTCTTACGGTTAACATATGTAAAGATCACGAAACCGGGACCTTGTTTCATATCGTGGGTTGTCGAATACCGATCGGACAATTGACGGTCAAGTTCCGCAAAAAGTAACGGGGATCGCCTCTCGATCTTTCTAGAAGCCGAACTCCTGCCAGTTACCGAACCTGATTGGGCGATTGTACCGCGTTAGCCACAATCTACCGCGTTTTGCTTTGAATTGGGCCCTCCCGCGTCCCGAGTTCGTGATCTCTTAATTGCGGGAGTAGAACGTAAAGTTGTATGTTGTACGGTACCGAAAACCGCTGTTTGTCGCTCTAACACTCTCTCTAGACGGGCGCCATTACGGAATCATCTCGCGCGTAGAATTAAGTCGCGTTCGCGTTGTGTTTCGTTGCGTTCCGTTTCGTTTAGTGCGTATTGCGGCCGAAAATCCCGAAAGAATCTAGGAATTTGGCATCTCACATTACCGGATTTAAAACCTTGACCGTTACCGTATCTCGGCCTTCTGCCGAGTACGGCGCGTTACGGTTTATCGCGATTCATCGGCTTACGAGTGGTCAAACTATACTAGTCATAGCTCTAATTAGATTTAAATAAACGCCGGCGTTAGAAACTATTTCCGCTTTGTCGAAGTCTCTTTCGACCCTTCCGGGTCTTCCGTTCTCGTCCACCTCCGCGACTAGAGTCCTTTTCCCTGAAGAATCCCGCCACTCTACCATTTCTTTCGATATCTGTGCAGCCGTGCCTTTCCGCCGCCGATTCGAGTCCTCCGTGTTTCGCATTTCAGATTATTATATTCGATCGATTCCGCTTTGTCCGTATTGTAGCGAGACGCATAGCTTTTCCGCTTTCTATAGTATCGTTTGGTATCGTGACGCTGAAAAGCGTCTGGCGCCCAACAAATTTTGTTACGTTTTGATAGCGCGAGGATTCGAATCGGGCGCCGAAGTGCTATTCGTTCGCGGATCCGCGGAGGCGCCGCGAAGCTCATTCTCGCGTGTGAGCTCGGTACGGGCCGGGTAAGTATTCACGGACGAGGCGGGGTCGCGGAGACGGCGTGAAGTAACCCTTCCGCGAACCGCGCGTGGCAAAATGCGTCATTGTTCCATAATCAGTCGTAATGTACACACTAGAGTCTAATTTTGTACAGATTCACGTTAATCAAATTAGTTGTCGCCACTTGCCTGCTCAATAACATTTATGTGGATGGCGATATTTACTTCGCCAATACTTTCGCGGTATCAAAACAATTATAGCATGAGCTATTATTGTTGGTGGGTTTTATTTTAAAGAACTGAATTTTAAATCCA
Organism: Megachile lagopoda; assembly: GCA_036983795.1. Classification (NCBI taxonomy): domain Eukaryota; kingdom Metazoa; phylum Arthropoda; class Insecta; order Hymenoptera; family Megachilidae; genus Megachile; species Megachile lagopoda. The sequence continues at coordinate 19,447,780 of CM072787.1, read as the reverse complement.
TCCAAACTATTGAACACTCTTTCTGTAGGACAATCTTTGCGGAGGTATTGAAATTTGTACAATACCTGCTGTTTATTGGGCTAAAATGGCGTTCTGCGTCCAACTACTCCATATGTTAAAGGGTTACGGAATGGGAGGCAACAGCAATTATAACAGTAGTCGAGGATATAAATTGCATAGTTGAAATAACTTGAATGATTTTGAAATTATTTGAGATTTGCTGGAAACATCACCGAAAAATAGTTTAAATTTTATTAAGCAATGATACTTTTTGTTCGATTTTTACTACTAGAAAAATATATAAAAACATAGCAAAATATAAGAGAATGATGACTTATTAAATACGTACCGATAAATAATCAAATTACCTTCCGGTAATTTAAGTATGACTCTAACTGCAATTCTGGATGTAGAATGGATGCAGAAAGTACTTGAGTTTTGTATATCCGTTATAAAATTTTTTGAAAAAGATATTCTACCTTTTCATTTTGCATTTGTACTCGTAAGGTACAAGTATTGTTATTATATATTTTTACATAATTTCAAAATATCTATTTATACGAGTTGAATTTCTCATTTTATTCAAATTTCTTCAGAATGAAATGTATCATGCACAAAGATTACTCCGAGTACATTGTGGAAGGTGCAATGTTATAAACTGTACGAGAGCGTATGTGGTAGTAGGAGGAGTTCACATTGATTGAAGCATTTTTATGAATTTTTCCTCGATAACTATTTATAACTTGAACAATCTCTTGAATTCGTTCAGGGTTTGTAGTCCCTATCGGGGTACCTTTCGCTGCGTAATTACTGATACCATACACCAAACTCCTAGGAGTGATTATCTCTTCTTAGGGAGGGAATAAAAGTAATAGTGAGCATATTAGTTGAAAGAACAAATGCATCAAAACTTCCTGGAATTATTATAAAGCGTAGCTTAGCTCTGTAATAGGAACGTTGTCGCTTCCATTACTAGTTGGAGGCAACAATCCGAGGCCTATCAACAATTCACTGGATCGCCAAATAAGTGACCAACTATAGAGAGAGTATAAACCCATATGGGGGAACATCGCTGCCTTCACCATGCTGACTAGATGTGGAGGAGACTACGACCCGAAGCGTAAGATAGATATGTATCACAACTATTCCTATATTACAAGTTGAAACATATTTAAGTGAAAATGGGATATCAACGAAGAACTTAATACAAAATTGGCACACAGTGACATCTAATTAGCTCTTTAAGACCCACCAGGATAAAACTCAATCTATTATAGTGGTAGCCGCGTTGGCGTTAGGCTGTACAGCAGCCATCGCTTGTGAGCGTGCTCCCTTCGAGCGACGGGTGCAATTACGGGAAGCAGTTAGCAATGAAAAAAAATTGAGCAAATTTGAATTTAACAGAAAATTAACATAACCGTTATTTATTACGACAGACTATTACCCGATGATGATGATTGGGACCGATTCTTACGGCGTGAAAGCGGTGTACGTGCTTCCAAAACTTTTTGAACTGGAGAATCATTTTTCGGCATGAGAGGATGGCGTTTTTTTTACGCGCTTACGTCGATATGCGTTTCTTCGAATCCAGCATTGAGGCATGGAGGGTCCCTGCCCTTTGTACACACTGCCCGTCGCTACTACCGATTGAATTATTTAGTGAGATTTTCGGACTGGTGCGCGGCAATGTCTCGGCATTGCCGATGTTACCGGAAAGATGACCAAACTTGATTATTTAGAGGACGTAAAAGTTGTAACAAGGTTTCCGTAGGTGAACCTGCGGAAGGATCATTAACGAAAGAAAAACAAACTTACAAAGTTTGAAAGAAATTGTGGCGGAGGTGAGCTCGGACCATACACGAAAAATATATATGGGACTATAAACACATGATACGCAAAAAGTATTATTATACTACTCGAAACATATGATAATTTGTACGTGCCAAAAAACACAAAAGTGTGTATATGTAACTATGACAAACAAAAATTATATGTAACTATGACAAACAAAAATTATATGTAACTATGACATTCAACCAAAAGTATTGTATAAAAGACAAACTAAAAATAGTTTGACTCGAAACACACACGATACGCAAAAATGAGGATAAAAATGTGCAGTACCTCGCGTATATAAAAATATAATATTGGCCGTACACACAAAAATGCGTAATAAAATGATATTGTCGGTTCCGAGCCACGAAAGAGAGAGAGAGAGAGAGAGAGAGAGAAAGAGAGAGAGAGAGAGAGAGAGAGAGAGAGAGAGAGAGAGAAATTTTTCAAGGTAGTAGCAAAACAGATACCAAAAATGTTAAATGACAATTCGTCGTTACGGCAGTCGTGATGCGGAGAGAAGTTACGGTTTCGTGTAGGAGGTCGCTTTGGTTCTCATCGTCGAGACTCCCGTCCGTATTTCGTATCCGCCGACGCGTTTCGCACGAACAAGCGCGAAAGATAAATAATGTTAAAGGAGAGAGCAAACGCCGTTTCATGTCGAACGCCAGAAAATAGAATGAACGAAAGTTCTCGACGAAAGAAAATCGAGAGTTTCCTCTCCTATCTTCTCGGCTCTTCTTTCCGTAGCGTATAAAAAAGTTTCGACTCTCCCGGGACGTCGTCTAACTCTTGAACGGGTACCGCACGATCTTAGAAAACACAAACAAAAGTCGTCGTAACAAGAATGTCAATCTGAACCCAAGGAAAAAATGAACATTCTCATATATATATTTACAAACATAAATGAATCTGCCGCGTGTTTTACCGGCAGAAGTTTCGTTATGTAAAATAAGAAAAAAAGATGGTATGCATAGTGTACCCGTCCGTTGCGACGTCCGAGTTAAAGGGAGGAGAGAATCGAAATTGTTAAATAGATACGCGCCAGGGAAGCGAGAGATTCGGAGAAGTAGAAGAGGTGAAGGTTCAAAATCTCGAAATATTCTTATCGGACTTTCCTTTCTATATTATATATATTCTTGATTCGTGTTGCGTACTCTCTCGCCCGCTCGAAAATAAAGAGGAGAGAATATAAAGAAATATTTTGGGACGTTTGGTAACGAGATGCATGGGTTGCGAAAGAAATTGTTAAATTTTTTTTGTTTTTTTCGCCCGCTTCGTGAGACACTCCTTTTATTTCTTTTCTCTCTAAATTGTGTCTTTGGACACGGGAACCCCCTTAATAGCCTCTTCCTATTTTGTGTTAAACGAGATAAAAAGGAGGTCGAAATAGAATTTTACGGAGGCTGGTTAAACGTAACCGCCGGGGGTCCGGGTAACCGATGGAAAAGCGAACCACGATACCGCACGACTCACGAAGTCGCCGTATCATGAGTCCGCCTGCTTGCGACGGACGATATGGTAGCGTATGGCTTACGGACCGCCTGAGAAGCGTCTCGATAGCGTAGTCTCCTTCGTTGGTAGACCGATCTGACGCCGGCCATGGAGTCCGTATCGAATCTCGCGATACCGCCAAGACGTCCAATATATGTAAGCAGCGAACAGGAGACTCTGTTACGCGCGGCAGCGCGTTTCGTATTTTCCACAGTTTTTGAATGGCTTTACCACACACCCGAACTCGACCGAGAAAACGCGCCGTACGAAGAGAAACGTGCCACTGGGCGTTTCATTGGCGGTTCGTAGTTTTATACGGTATTTCCCGTCCATCGACATTATCGTATCGTCTATCAACCGTTAAATCGGCGTCGTTCGCTCGGGTTAATCGATGAACAGAGCAACGACGAGACGACGTCCGAATACCGATACTCGATCTTGCGCTTGGATTGGAGTTAGTATTCTATGGACAATCGAACGAATTTATATACCAGGTTAAATCACATACATACTGGTTGAGACGCTGAGTTTTGAATATGAACAAAAATTTTTATACGATTACCCTGAACGGTGGATCACTTGGCTCGTGGGTCAATGAAGAACGCAGCTAATTGCGCGTCAACGTGTGAACTGCAAGACACATGAACATCGACATTTCGAACGCACATTGCGGTCCACGGATACAATTCCTGGACCACGCCTGGCTGAGGGTCGTTTATATAACGAAAGACTGCTTGCGTTTGCCTTTAGCAGCAAAACGTTTTCTCTTCATTGTTAAATTTTTTTTCGTTCCCGCCGTCGTTCGACTAGATAAAATATATAAAAACGATAAACGCCGAAAAGTCGAACGTTTCGGAGCGGGATCGATGGTCGAACGCGAGAGAGAGAACAATTTGCGAAATTGGCGAAAACGTACGAGCGATGGTTGGACATTTCGTCGGCGTTTGACGCGGAGAATGTTAAATAGAACGTCCGTCACGTCCTCTCGTTGCTGGTGTTTTTTTCTTCGACAGGCGACAGGAGAACTTTTCTATATCTCGCAATTCCTCGTTTTAGAATCTTCTCGGCGGAATGCGCTTATCGTGGCCTGCGTGAGTCGTGGTTTCTAGTTAAAGCCCTAAAAGGAAACTATACGACCGCCCGCGAGGAGCGCTCCCGAGTAGAAATTCTAACTACAGACGGATATTAAGACGAGAGAAAAGATTCTTCGCCCTGCGAAAGATTTGTAGACACAAATTGAATGAAGCCGAGAGTAGAGCGTGTTTAACGGCGTTTCTCCGCGCTCCCGATGTTGTTCGACATGATTGTCGAATTTTTCGACCGTGCGAAAGTTTAAACAACGAGGAAAGTTAAAAAAATATATAAACGTGCGACAGAAGCTCTCTCGTGTTAAAATGGTTAAATATATGATAACGAGATCGTAGCTGCGCCACGTTTTTTTTTTTTTAACATGCACACGCACAGATCGCTTCGTTGTCGTTAATAGAAGCGAAGACCGCGCGATCCCAATGTGGTTCCGGTCGTCCAGTCCTCGATGCTCTTGAGCCGGACGGACGTTGAAAACCCGGACCGATCGAACGATAAATATTTATTTGGGATCGTCTTGCGAGCGTCTCGCTTCATTGTTGTTTCGTGTGTTAAATTTTTTATCAAACAACGGTCGCACGCAAATGAACAACGACATTTACCCCGAAGACAGATCTTGTGATGCGCTCGAAAATGGAAATTGGCGCAACGACGTCCTCCGTCGCCTCTTTCCTTTCTTTTATTCTTCCTTTTGGTATAGAGGTGTACCCACGCACGTTAAAAATGGGATTTTTTTTCCTTTAACTCTTTCTCTGGACCATGATACGTCACCGATGGTTAACATGGATGTCTCCGGCATTCTTGCCCTTTTCTAATTTTTGGGAAATTAATTAATACTAATGCATGGTTATATAACCCGAGCCTTTTAAAACCGTCGAGATACTTAGACGCGCTAAAACTACGGACAAACACATTCGGTACTAGAATTGTATTGCGAAGAGCCAATAAAGAACAGGATGTTACGTGCCGAAGATGTAGAATGCAGGCCGAGACATTAGGACACATCCTGGGGATGTGTATACATACCAAAAGCGCAAGGATAAGACGCCATGACGAAATAAAGAATTTGATCGAAAAGAAGGTATCACAGCGTTGCATAGTTTTCTCAGAGCCCACAATAAACGTGTTAGGAGAACTCAAAAAGCCTGATTTGGTAATTAAAAACCAACAAAGGCTTATTGTCGCTGACGTGACGGTCAGATATGAGGACAAGAATAATCTCCCAAATGCGTTTACCGATAAAATTAATAAGTATAAAGAAACGGCGGAATACATACGACTTAAAACAGGATGCGTAAAAGCCGAAGTGATGCCTATAGTGGTTGGGTGCCGAGGAGCACTTCCACCTGAAACCCAAAAAAATTTAAAAAGCCTTGGGCTCACAAAAAGCGAATTAATGACTGTATCTTTAATTGCTCTACGATCGTCCATCGAAATGGCAAACGCGTTTCTAGATTATGAGGCCAGATGATAATAATAATAAGTAACGTATGTAATATAAAGTAATAATATATGTATATATACATGCGAATTTTAACTAATGTACAATTAACCGGCAATTTGGCTTTTTATTACTTGACTTTGATTTGTTATTATATAACTATGCAATATCGACTCCGGCACTATATAGTTGAATTGACTTGTTATCTTATTTATACGTAACCTATGATTTATTTTACTTTATAACATTTTTGTTAACGAAGAGGAAAACTACCATTAATATGACTCGAATCTAATTACTAATTGGCGTTACAAGTACTAATGAAATTATAGTGCGCGGTTTGTTTTTAATTTGGACCTGTTATTAGTTTGCTTGTTTTTATTTTTTAAGAGTTATTGTTATTGTTTTTCCCTAACGAGGGGGGTAAACCTCGGAAGTCTACCAACAAGCGCGCAAGCGCGTTAGGTACAGGTTTTAGCAAGCCCCCGGCGTGTTGATAGTGACGCATTTGTTGTTGATCTGTTAACGCGAAATTTCCTGGTGCTCCTCGAGAACGAGACTCTGAGATTACTTAGACAAACACTACTGTATAACAAGATCGAATCGCCTTAGGTGAGGAATCGTTATTGCAGTAGTATCAATACTAAAGCAGTGTAGTTGTGAAGAACCGTTGCACTGCTTTTAATTACTCAAAAATATACCAACGATGCCTAAAAGCTCGAAAACGCCGAAGGGCAAGAAAACTATCTCTAAGGAATTGACCTTTGAGAATTCGACGATGCGCACGCCTACTAAAGAGGCTGCTAGCGCGAGTACTCTAGGTGTTAAGACTCGCTCCCAGATAAAATCACAATGGGACCTAGTCTTCCATATGGTAAAATGTAAAGAGCACACTTTTACACAAGTGGGACATGTCAAGTGCGGAAACTCGATTGTCTCATGGGAGTGGAGAGGCAATGACCTAAATATGTATCTGTACGGAGAGTCAGTGGAAGTACCTATTTGGATGAATAAGGTAGTTAATAACATCTATGTGGCAACCAACCGTAGGGCCGCAAATGTACCAGCTGAAGGAGCTACCTTAGGAGATGGCTCCGCGATCAAGGTCGTGGGCGGAAAACTCATGGCGCAGGGCAGAGATATTGACCCGCGAGATTACAACGGACAGGTCCTCGTTTGGGGGGATTTCTTCTACGTTGTGCATGGCAGAACCAAGGGAGAAGAGCTGCCGGTGTACAACCAGCGAAGCCAGCAGATCCGTGCCCTACACACCCAGAATGTGCATTCTGTGTAGATACTTTTCCACCAATAGCTGAACAAGAAGAAGATAATACTTCTTCAGCCAATGAAGAACCGGCCCAAAGACCAGTTGGCGCTAATGTGATCAGGCAGATTTATCCCCCTGAATACGTTGGCGAACCAACGATCGAAGAATGGGAAGATTATTGGGGGATGAAGTATGATAAGGTGACTTATCCAGGCTGGACATTCGTAAGGAGCAGAGATGCGTCGGTGTTCGCCGGCCATACTGTTGGAGTAAACGGTTATATTGAGGTGTACCCAGACGTAAAAACCCGTCTCGAAACGCTGAGATTGGCTACCTCTTCAAGAGACAATGCTTGCTTTTATGTAGATGCAGGGAAAGCTACGTGGTTTTGGCCAGAAGGCCGACAGACTTTTATCATAATGCGTGGCAATAACATGATACTGGCACATTGTTTAGTAGTGTCAACCACCCACAAACTGATGAGTGGCCAGTGCCTGTATTATTGGAATAGTGGATATTCCCCCTATAGGAGGCACAATGTTAAAATTGGGGGTGTTGTCACAATTGCCCGCAAGATCGGCAATAGGTATTACTACGCGATTATGAATGGGTCGACAAACTATACTGAGCATCCTTTTACTGTTCGTGGGAGGACCGAAAAAGTGGAATACCAGCGCAATCGATCCTGCGCATCCATCAACTGTGCTGTTGCTAGCATTGAAAAGAATAGCTTTACCTATAATACAATGTACAGATTGTTGGATCGTGAGGGGCGCATTGTTGCTTCCTGGACTCAACCCAACAGCGTGGAATACGACCCTTGGGAATTCGAGTATTACGCGCTCCCCTTAAGCAACGCTACAGATGCTATATCTGGCGCAAAGCCGGAGCTTGAGAGAGGGATAATAGAAGCAGGCGGGATAGCCAGCTTTCTAAGAAGCGCAGAAGAGACTCTGCAATCTCGTGCTCAGCAAGATGAGCGAATAACACCAACAGGAATACCTATGGTAGCTATAGCCAATAATGCATTTCTGGCCCGAAATAGTGTAGTCGTACGTATAGCCCGATCTGAGGAAACAATGATCCGTGAAGCAGGAGGCGAGGTCGTCGTCCATAGTACGGGAGAAGATCTACTCAAGAAATTGAACTCCGTGCTCCATTCTTTACGTAGATACGGCTTTCCAGTCATAACCGTCACCGGAGACATCACCCTATTAGTAGAAAACCAACATGGTGATATAAGGGACGTGTTTGTCGGCACCGAATTAGTAGAAACACCTTTAATGGTGTTTGTTAGCTCAGTTGCTAGAGTTAGAGAATCCTTGCTCAAATATTTATCTGAGCGAGTTCAAGAACTTGCTAATAACTTCGTGGATGTTGACAAGATAGTGATACACGGTGATTGGAAACGAGGAGGAGTCAAATTTCGCACACAGATGAACTCGACAGCTACGATGAAGTCATTACGCGAATGGCGAATGACAAAATCTGTTAAGCCGATTTCACTGTGCTTTGAGTTGACTGACCTCACTGCGGAGGCATCGACTGCACAAGAAGTGTGCGATGTGCGTCCAGGAGACTGGTGGGCAGGTAAGCTGTCTTCTGGGCTAGATCAAGCATCTTGCTTCGGAGAAGCGGAAAAGCTGGTGAGCTCATACCATGCCACCTACGGTGCTAAAGTGCATATTGCTAGGGCAGGAACACACCTCACGTGGGAAGAGCCTTTTTATAGCTCGCCTGTGGAGGACCTTGTCATGTATGGGAGAGGCGCTTTCCCCTTCGAGAAGGCTGAAGTAGGAGAGATCGTCTGTGCAGTTTGCCCTAGTAATTCTATGACTCTCTTAAGGTGTTGCCCCAGCCTTAAGCCCAAAGGGTTCGTAACCGTCCCGGAGGGTACAGCGGAAGCCTCCTCGTGGCGAGAGTCGGGAGGGGACCTTCGGGTCTCCTGCTAAGATCCGCTGGGGCGAAGGTGGACGGGCTGACCACCCGTCCACCCGGCTGAACCGGTCACGTCAAGACAGGGGGAAGCCTCGGATGGGGGAACCGCATATGGCCCCGCGCGTTCCCTCCGGCCTAGGAGGCCACGATCGGGGGTCAACGTTGACGACCAGGCAATGAACCCGGACATGATTTTGGTAGATACTCCCTTCCAGACCCGCAACTGCACTATATGCGCCAGGGCTGGAAGGGGTAATATTCTGTTTCTGCGGTATGCCGATGAGCTCCGCCACTATCAAGAGGCGCACCGGCGGAGCTCTTTAATTTTCCGCTGTATTAGGTGTACAAAAGAATTCACCAAACGGCATGCCGCAGATTGCCATCGGCCAAAGTGCTCAGGGCAGCCGCCTGCAGAGGAGGGCTTGCAGTGCGAACATTGTGGAAAGAGATATTTAACCCCACGGGGTTTAAGTCTGCACCTGATGCACAGACATCCAGCTGCAAGAAATGAAGCCAGACGTCTTGCAGCTGAGGTCCCGAGGGACCCCCTTGCTCCTCGAGCTCCCCGTCGTGGGAGAGCTTGGACCGAGGAAGAGGAGCGGCTCTTGGCTGAACTGGAAGAAAGGTTCAAGAATGAGAAGTACATTGCCAAGGCCATTGCGGGGGTCCTAACCACGAAAACAATTAAGCAAATCCGGGACAAAAGAGCCGATGGCCGCCGTGTGTTGAGAAGACAGCGGACTCAACACACGGCCCGACCTGCTAGCCCGGAGCAGGTCGAAGGGGAGAGCCCTGCGGAGCCACACCTCTCGGACAGCGAAGAGGAATGGGTTGATGCAACGCAGGGCCCTCCTTCTCCTTCCACTGATGAGGTCCCAGTGGAAGGACGAGGGGTTCCTACCGGTCCTGATGATGAAGAATATGTAAACTGGGCAAAGGAAGTCACTGGCAGCGCGTTAGAGGACAACGAAGACTTCCCAGGACCGGAGGAATTCCTCACCCGAATAAGGGCCCTTCTCCGATCCGCCCACCAGAGCCCAGCCTGCGTCACGCAGGATGACATCGATGAAGTCTATGACTTATTCGTGTCGTCCCTGCCGAGCTCTGATGGGCGGCGGAGGAGGACGCGCAAACGAGGGTCGGGCAAGAGAGCCTTCCGGCGGTTCATCTTCGCTCGAACCCAGGACCTCTATAAGAAAAATCCGGGTCTCCTTGCGAAACACGTCCGCAATGGTGTAGACTATTGGTTGCAAGGACAACATCCCTTGCAAATAGAAGATATCAAGCAGACGTACGAAAAACTATGGGGTACAAAGCCGGACGTACGTCTGCCTAGTCTGGGTGATCAGGAGGAACACCTCCCCCTCAGCGACCTCTTAACATCAATCACCATCAGTGATGTAAGAGGTCGGATCACCCGCACCAAAGCGGACACTGCTCCTGGCCTCGACGGGATCCGAAAACATCAAATTTGGTCCCGAGGAGCAGAAAATTCCCTCAGGAAGCTGTATAACTTGCTGATGGTTACCGGGATGCAGCCAACTTCCTGGGGACGAAACCGCACCATATTAATACCTAAGGAGGGGAAAAACGAAAGAGTTTGTGAAAACTATCGTCCCCTCACAATTAGTTCTTTGCTGTGTCGATTATACTGGGGGATAATCGACACTAAGCTTAGACTAAAGGTGCGAGGCACCCCTCGTCAGAAGGGTTTTGTTTCGGAGAGGGGGTGCTATAATAATGTGCACATCTTATCAGAAATACTTGCTCAGGGCAAGAAGCAAGGAGGCCTGGTCGCAGTGCAGCTTTTCATTAATCAAGAACGAAAGTTAGAAGTTCGAAGCCGATCAGATACCGCCCTAGTTCTAACCATAAACGATGCCAGTTAGCGATCCGCCGAAGTTCCTCCGATGACTCGGCGGGCAGCTGCCGGGAAACCAAAGTTTTATGGCCCATAGCAGTGTGGTCTGGCCATGGGCCCGCACGTGGAAGAGGGTCTACAGCTTTCCACGCCCGGCTCAAGGACTTCTGGTCCGCCTGCGAGAAGATGTTCTTTGCAGAACAGCACATCGTCGTTGATTGCGGAGTGCCAATTGTTACCACGTGGAAGTTGCAACACCAAGACAACATATGGTATTCAATATGTCAGAATCGTAAGGTTAAACCAGATTTTAGATTGGTCAAAAGAACTTGAAAGGTATAGTAAGGAATTGAAGATAGACTGTTCTTCTGTGTTTTTGGATACTATAAAAATAAAGGAGAAGCTTGGAATGCACAAGTTTTTACTCACTAGAGGTCAGAAAGAAACTTTAAGTTATGGAACGACGCCATTGTATCGATGGTTTCATTTCTTTTGTTGCAATTTTAAACACACAGTCGAATTACAATATATCAGTGGAATAGTGCATCATATCGAAAAGATTTGTGGTCGACCACCAGTAATTATAGCTCAAAGCGATCATTCACAGCTGAAAGAAGTTAATTACTTCTATAATATGTCGAATATCCTAGAGTGTCTATTGAATATATGTGAATTGCGGTTATCGTTGAATGAAAGATTTGTCGAAGTCAATAATGTTAGATTTGATCTGTTTGCTATATGCGATGAGCTTGCAAGGATAATACCGATGAGTCCGAAAGTGAGAATAAAAGAAATTAGAGGCTTTTTGAGCTACTGTGTCCGTAGAGCGGGCACAATGGGTGACAAGGTAACGTACTTACGCCATGAGGGAGGTAACCCACTTGTTAGATCGGAACCTGCCTCTGATTACTACTTGAAGGAGTTTGATATCGATAAAATGCGGAAGTTCACGTTAATGAAGTCTTGTACCGATGCGCGTAATTATTTATTTATTCATTTATTTATTGTTTGTGTTATTTATTTATGTCTTTATTTATTTGTTAATTTAATTATTTAGGTAAGGGTAGTAGCACCGTTGAAAATTTTAACATCTGACGGCAGGCAACTGCATATACGGTTTTCAAATATTGACTTCATTATATTCTATTTTCTTTTATACAATAGACGAAGTTACTGTACAGATTTTATGATTTGACAATTGTTTGTATATATATATTTTAAATATTGACTAAAATTACCTGCGTGTGGTACTTTTTAAATGTGATGTCATTTATTTGTCTATTTATTTACTTACTTACTTTGTCATACTACTGCTCTAGCTGCGTTACCTACTGAGTGAGGTGCCCTTTACACACCTCACTCAACGACGGAGTGCCCTATACAGGCTTCGTCCTTTTAGGCTATTTATATGATTCTAGTTTCAGGTCGTACGCCTTTTGGCCTTAGTCTATAAGTTATTGTTGGTGGAGCGAGTGCTAAGTTTATGAAACCTAGCATAAATACAAATAAATATGTCAAACATCCGCTCCACTTTGTTGCGGCTGCTACCTGGCCATTACGCACGTGTAAGAGCGCGTCGGCGTAAATAGTCATGTGTGCTCCCGGGAATATGTGTTAAATACATCCCTGCCAAATGGAGGTGGTGGGGTCAGGGAGTAAGTCGAACGAAGACCCTAATTTACTCTGTCTGGAAACCCACCTCAAGACTGACCTCCACGTTCAGCCCATAGGCCAGGCTACGTGGCGCCTGAGAAAGGACGATAAATGCCTGTCTAAAAGGACTTATGCCTTCATGCACAGTTAAAATGCAACGAAAAACGACAAAACAGGCCTCGGATTGGTTAAGCCCCCCCAAAGAGTGCTTCACTCCGATGTTGTTGACGACTCTGGAACGCTAACGGATCACGAAATGCTAAATGATAAATTGTGTCCCTCCTGCAAAACGAACCTGAGTGCTAAGTCATCCGCTAGTGCAGCGCGACATAAACGTCGCTGCTAAGTACCTCCTGCGTCGGCGGATGGCTATAAGTGTAAAGTCTGTTAAAAGTCGTATGCAACATACGCCGGCTTGCAATTACATCAGCGCAAAGCCCACATGAAACAGTACAACCAGGCAGACCTTGATTTGCGTGATAAAAGGTTGGCGACTTCGAGAGCTCGATACACAGATGCTAAGATAAACGAGGCCAGGATTCCCGATAGATCGAAGCCGAAGGTAATGCAAACAGCTAAAATACCAGCTGAGACCGCCGGTCGAACAGCTGTCGGCATAAAGAAGCTGAGATCTAAGGAATCGTATAAGCAGTATTTGTTGAAAGAGCTCGATAAAGATAAAGAAGGCAGGCAGTCGAACATCCCGTGCATTCGCAGAAGTACTACCCACGGCCAGAGAAGAGCGACCGAATTCGCCCAATTTTAAAAGCTGTACAAGCGAATTCCAGGTCAACTGGCGGAGCATATTCTGTTTGGGAAATCAATGAACGCCACGGAAACGCCATCGATAGAGCAGCTAACCGAGTTCTATCGAAACCTGTTTGCCAAAAAGAGCTTGGCTGGAAACCCGTTAAACCCACTCCCGCCAATAAGTTAGATTTGGCATACTCTGTGTTGAGTGTTGAACACAATGAACAGCTGATTAAATTGAAGGATTTAGTGCCAGGCGTAGATGGCATCGACCGCCAGATGCTGAAGAAAATGCCACGTCGTGACATGCCTGCATGCCCTGATAAACATGGTATGGGACATGCGCACGTTACCTTCTGTGCGCATTAAAACCACACTGCTGCCTAAGACCCGGGACCTCACGGACCCCAAGCAGTGGAGACCGATCACGATCTCGAGCATGGTTCTTCGTCTGTTAAATAAGATCATAACTGCGCGCCTGGAAAACGAGATTCGACTTTCCTGCGTTCATAGAGGGTTCACCAAGACGGATGGTATAATGGCAAACAGCACTATCCTCTAAGCCCTGATAAAGCCCTGTAGGGCTAAAGGTAGGAACTTGACTGCTCTGTCAATAGATCTGGCAAAAGTGTTCGACTCAGTCAATATCACCTCGATAGTCGACACCCTCGTAAAACGAGGAATTGATCGCCAGACTCTAGAATATGTGAAGTATACCTACGAATATCATGGACTCGGATCTGAACCTGTAAGCATTGACAGAGGCGTTTAGCAGGGCGATCCCATGTCTGGCTTCCTGTTCATCTTGGTTCTTGACGACTTGTTGAATGAACTCAGTACCCAAGAAGGTATCGACATCAGTGGTACTAAGGTGACGATAGTGGTACTCGCCGGTGACATTTTCATCGTCGCGGCGAGCCTCACAGCGATGCGCAGCCAAATCAGGATCGTGGAATCGTTCTTCAGGAAACATGGCTTTTAACTCAAATTGAAGAATACCGCGCGTATGCTTCCCGATTCCGAACTTTTAAAATGCGTCCCGTTAGTTTTATCCAGTATCCCGGCCGAGTGGGCTAGATTACGGGATGAAAATTGGACAACTTGGGTGGAGTTTAAAGACGCATTTCGAGCGCGATTTGTAGGCCACGAGTTGCAAAAGGCTCTTAAACATGAGATTGTAAATAGGACGCAAGGTGAGCAAGAGAAGGTCGTGGACTATATCGCCTGCATGCGGACCTTGCTTAATAATAGTTTAAGACCGCCATGGCCCTTGATTGACCAACTAACGTGCACCCACGAGGACAGGGTTCCCCGGTTACAGCAGGCTGTATCCCGAAGGGAATTAACGGACTTCGCAAGCTTGACCGCCGCGGTTAGGCTAGCGGAGCAAAGTGCCATGAGGGCGTACCGTATCCCTCCGACACCGGAGGGATCTCTATACCCCCCTCTTGCTTACCGAGGACCGCGTACCGCGCCGCGTCTAAATCCCGTTTATGCCGCGTGGGAGGAACGACCCTTCCGACCCACTTTTTCCGCGAGTACCGACTCTTATCGCGACCTTTCCGAATACCGATTGTCGAGTCGAATCGCTTAAAAACGCCGCCTGATATTGCGTCGCGTATACGTATACATATCGTCGAGCAAGAGCACGTGCATCTTGGATAGCTATATCTATAGCTTGAATCCGGTGTAACCAGAAGGTTCGAGAAACGACAGGTTCGAGCGTGATCGTTATGGTTCGGGAACCGTCGTGAACGTTATGGCTACTCTGCTCATGCGCAGAGCGGTCACACGGGAAAAAGCCGGTACGGCACGTGCCGGAGAAAGTAGTAGTTGCTCTGAGGCAATCGAATCGGCAGTGGCTTCTCTTAGAGATTCTAACACGCATCGTCATTCGTAACATATTAGTTCTTCGCAAGTGCGGTCATTATTCATTATTCATTACGATCTACGCTCAACGAATCGGTCATAGCCATTCACGCGTTAATTAAAGTTTGATCTCGTTCATTGAGAATAAAGAGTGTCGAGTCACGGAAATCGCGCGGGAAATCCTGACGCGACGCCATCGCATCTCGCCTTCTTTCTCGAACCTTCGCGAAGGTCTCGCGCGACCTTGTCAATAGCACCGTTGCATTTCTTCACGTAAATTCACTATTCTCATACAAGCCCCGCGCGGCAACATATTATTACGGCCTACCGCCAATTCCAAATATTACATTATCTAGTCCAGCACTAGTTGTCATTTATTACGGCCCAGCGCCAATTCCAAATATTGCATTGTCCAGTCCAGTACTAGCCGATTATCGTATCGCGGTTGGATCCAACCCGCATTGTCTCACACGAGATATTTATCACACACATACACACACACATACGTCCACTTTCAATACACGTATTCCTTGTACGTTCTTCGAGGAGGTTTTTTACTTGGCCAGTCCAGGTTTTTCCTCCTCTGGGGCAATAAATTCGTCGTATTGTCCCCAATATTGCGTTTGATTATTTAAATCATCCTCATTTATTCCCTATTAAAATAAATAAAATTTGACTAAGAAATTGAACTACGGAATCTCGACGCATTTACGAGGTTTCGACGAAACAGGGTTTAATTTAAAAAAAAAAAATGGTCATATTCTTTGAAGCTTCCCCTTTAAAATGAGCCCTTCAAAACGATGGAGTCTCGAAAATTGATGTCACTACAAGCTGGAAAAGTACGCGGGATACCTCCGTTTCAGTATATTAGTTATCGCTAACACTTGGCCAATGACACATTTTTAATTATGTTAGATTTAACCCTAAAGTAATATGAGTATGATCCGTTTGTTTGGTCATACGGCTTCCCTTGATGTGGTTGGCAGTGGTGGCGGTGGCGGCGGTGGGGTTAGGGCCAAGGCCCACATCACTTCCGGGGGAGGTGGTGGCAGTGGTATTTCCGCCAGTGTGTCGCCTGGTCCTGCCGATTGTGCTATCTCGGCTGCCGGTTCTGCTTGCTTTTCGTTCCCCATGGTGTGTGTAGACGCCGGTGCCGGTATGGTTGGTGGCGTTTGTGCCATCTCCGCTGCCGGTTCTGCTTGCCTTTCGTTCCCCATGGTGTGTGTGGACGCCGTTGCCGTTGGTTGCACGGCCTGTGCCGGTATGCTTGGTGGCGTTTTCTACTGTGCTGCCTGTGTTATGGTTGCCGACGGTGACCCCCTGGTTGTCCTTCTTGCGACTCGTCCCGGGGCGGTTCTCGGCGGTCGTTCGGTTGGTGTTGTCGCCCTGGTTGCTGTTGCCGGTGAGTTCTGCAGTAGTTGTTTTAGCATGGGGCCCACGGGGGACGGGCGTCGGTTCTTGTTGGCGGTGCCCTTTCTTGCGGGCGGCTTTAGCTTCGGTGGCGGCTCGGTCACCTTCACGACCCACTGCCCTTTTTGCACCTCCTTTATCGTCGGTCTCCGTCTTGGGGTGGCTTCGGGTGGCCGATGCGTGGTGCTCTTCCCCAGTGGGATTATTTGGTTGTTGTTTGCGTCCATCTTTACTCGTCTGTTGGCTGACTGGTAATGAATCCTCATACTCCCGGGCTCAGCCTTTTATACCCCCACTGGTGGTACACGGCTTCAGGTCCTGGATGTGCGCGCGCATCGGTCTACCCCTGGGCCCCTGGATCATGACTACGGTAGGGCCGAGGTGCTGGGCCACGCGGTATGGTCCAGTGTATTTAGGGGCGAGCTTCGCATTAAACCCTTGTATAGCTGAAGAGAGTGGGTGCGCGCGGCACATGACGCTGTCACCGATGGCGGGGGCCCAGTCGCGACGCTGGCGGTTATAGTAACTACCCTGCTGGACGTGAGCTTTGGCCATAGTTTGGCGGGCCAGTATAATGGCGTCTCGAAGGTGCTCTATTGCTTCTTGCCGTGGTTGGGCTGACGTTGGTGTCTCCGCCGTTGTTGTAGCTTCGGGTAGGAACAACTCTCTGCCATAAGTGAGGTAGGACGGGGTGTACCCTGTTGAATCGTGCCGGGCGGTATTGTAGGCGAATGCTAGTTCCGCAATCCATTTGTCCCAGGTACGGTGGTTTTCTTCCGTATATTGTGCGATCATTGTTTTAATGACCCTGTTCGTGCGTTCCACTGGATTACATCGCGGGATGTACGGTGGGGTTTTGCGATGGTGTATACCATATGCCTGGAGCAAGGAAGTGAACTCCTTGCTTTCGAACTGCCTTCCATTGTCCGATATGACACACCGGGGGCACCCATGCCGGAGGATGATTCTCTCCCTAAATGCTCGGGTCACCGCTGGAGCTGTTGCTTGCCGGAGTGGGTATAGCTCTACCCATTTGGAGAATTTATCCTTTATCACCAGTAGCATGGTGTGCCCTTCCGCTGATCGTGGGAGGGGTCCTACTAGGTCAATGGATACCACCATCCATGGATCTTCTGTTGGGGTGGTGAACATATACCCGGCGGGTATACCCTGTTGTAGTCCGGGCGATGCGGTTCTCGATCTCCTCGAACTCGGTTGTTAAGCGAAGAAGGTCGCCTCGGTCCAGTACGTCGTCCCTTCGGACGTACCGATGGTACTCTGGTCGGAGATTGCGGTGGAGACGGTCGAGTTGTTCCTCCTGGCTAAGACCTCCGTAGCGGCGCATGAGGGTCTCTAGTGCGATGATGTAGGCCCTGGCTGACACTCCTGCTCGTTGCTCTCGACGGATAATTTCCTCGAGGGCTTCCATAGACCTCTGGAAGGGAAGGAATTGTCTCTGGAACTCCTTGAGGAAGGCATCCCAGGTTGGCCAGGCGTGTTGCCGGTTCAAATACCAGTTGAAGGCTTCTCCATGGAAGAGTGCTGGTAGGCATCGCAGGATTCTGTCCTTTGTTAGGCCCAGAGCCCGGCAGAGACCCTCGAGTCGGTGTAGGAAGTCGGCGGCGTCCTTGCCGTCGAAGCTGAGTCCGCTCTTCCGCAGGTAGTCAATTACGGGCAGATCCGGGGCGCTCAGTACTTGGTCCTCCTCCTGCGGGGCGGGATCTTGCCCCACGGCGGTGCCCTTGTCCTGCTTGGTCATGGCTCTAATGTGACGTACTAGACGAGCCCTTAGATCTTTTATAGTCCTAGTAGCGTCTAGGCCCCAAGTGGTCGCCTGCTCGATTAGCTCCGCTTTCCGGCACTCGTAGATCCACCCGACCCGACTCATTCACCTTTGCCAGAAAAACCCTGTTAGAGTTCCGTCCAGATGAGGTTTACGACATGGCGAGAGAAAGTGGCCACTTTTGAAACGCATAGTTTATTATCCGTACCATCTGTGTGTCAGCACTGCGATGGTACGTGACCTTTTTAGTTTTTAGCAAATTTGTTTACTGCAGTCTTTATTCGTAGATTTCTTTGGGCTTCAGCGGCACAGGCCATGTCATAAATCTCGAGTACTTAAAGGTTCAAGGGTGATTTGGACCTGGGTGGTAACGGTTCCCAGATTTCCGGGGAACACGTCACCAAATTTCTGGAAAAACCCAGAACTTCCACCACTACCGCCATCCCCCATGTAGGACACTTCTGTTCCCCTTCCAGAAAAATAGCACGCCAAGGGCGCAATGGAAGGGCGAACCAGAGGTTTTAAAGAGGGCAAAAAATGCCAAATAGTTTCAGAGTAAAACATAGACTAGAACAGAATAGTACAGACTAGAGCATATTAGTATAGAAACCGTTGTTGAGTGTTCAGACTCACAGCTAACTAGTTAAAATTATAAATAGACGTTCACACACATACACACCTACAATTTCAACTACACAAATAAACTGTTGATTATTAACCAGTGTTAATTCCTAACGGCCCCAATTCCGTACAAAAATTGGGTGGTCCTTCGACAGTATATTAGACGGCACGAAGTGCAATATTTAGGGTTTTGACCGTAACCTGACAAACCCTGTTCGGGCGCCAATGTAAGGAAGTCCGGTTGCCGACTCAGCCGGAACGCCAGGTCGGGGCAGGGCGAATGAGTAGAGTTTGGTAGTTTGTGTACGGTGTTTATTCCGGGTTCCAAAATATAGTCATGCGCTTACTGACTAACGCGGGCGTACTAACGCGAATCGGACGCGGACTTACTAACTAACGCGAATCGGACGCGGACTTACTACCTAACGCGAATCGGACGCGGGCGCGGGGGTCGGGCTTACTAGCTAACGCGATTCGGACGCGGACCTACTAGCTAACACGGATCGGAAGGGCGGTTCGCGAGTGTCGGTCGAGGGCTCGGCGGTCGCGGCTTGCGGATACTAGGGCAGCGGTTGCAGAGCCATCCGCTGGAACCTTGACAATCGGGGGACTGGTGACCCGGCTGACGCTTCCTGAACGGTGCTCGTCCTTCCGGCGGTCAGGATTGCCACTTCGATATTATCGGGCACGGCGGAGGAACCGGTGGTTTGTCCTCTCCCGGTTTGCAGGGCAATCCGTTCGAGGCACCGTCGGAGGATAGGGAAGTAGAGTCGAAGACTCTTTTCAAAAATTGGAGCAGGATGGTCTCGTTTTGACTTATATCGGTTCGGTGAGGCTGATTGTCAGAGCGAGGTCCTGGTCGCCGTTTCCGCGGGCCGCGGATCCCGACGCGAAACGGTCGCGGTCTTACAGGCGTCACACCGTATAGTGATTTATGCAACTTGCATATCTTATCCTCTTCTGCTTTTGTTTCAAAGAATTTTGCTTGTTCCATGTATATTTCATCGGACAACTCGGCCTGTGTGTACGCCGAAACAACATCCATATGGTGAACAAACATTTCATTTTCGACACTTAGAGCCAAAAACGTTCTCAACATCTCGAATCTTGCTACAGGCGCAAATGTTTCGTCGTAATCCTGTCCTAGTATTTGTTGATCTTCGCGTGCTACTAACCGCGCCTTGAATTGTTCATTATTTCCTTCCTGGTCTCGCTTTATCCTGTAAACCCATTTGTTTTTTAATACCTTTTTATTCGGTGGTTTACTTACCAAACTCCAAGTATTGTTGTGCTTTAATGTATCAAACTCGGACTTCATTCCATCTGGTCAGAATGATTTTT
This sequence comes from Megachile lagopoda, assembly GCA_036983795.1. Taxonomy (NCBI): domain Eukaryota; kingdom Metazoa; phylum Arthropoda; class Insecta; order Hymenoptera; family Megachilidae; genus Megachile; species Megachile lagopoda. The sequence goes on along the minus strand of CM072787.1, from coordinate 19,427,433 downwards.
CGGGCGATTTTATCGCTTCCTCGACCGTGTTAGGTACTTTACATTCTTGACTTCTTGAAAAATTAGCGTTTTGATACAGTTTTCGCGGTCTACCGCGCCGTCCGGTCCTTTCCAATTTTGGTCTTCCACGACCTCTTCTTAGCGGAGTCTGATCAATTTCCTGCTCTTCTTCTACTGTTTCTTCGTCTTCCTTGTGTAAATCTTCAGGGTCATTCCTGCTGTTATCTTCATCCGACACTTCATACTGCTCTTGTTCCCTGTCCAACTCTTTTTGTATAGGCTCCTTTGCTTTTTCATCCATATTAAAAGATATATGTTCAGTTTCTGATTCTGGTTGTTTATCTTCTTCGGAGTTGGGTAATTTTCTGACATTTTCTATGAAACGTACATCTCTCCGTTTCACTACTTGGTTTGTTCCCTTTTTCCACAATCTATAAGCCTTTGCTTCCTGAGAATACCCAACCAGAATATACTCTTCGCCCCTTGGTGCGAATTTGCCTCCTCTGTTATTTTTGTTTAGCGCAATAACTCGGCTTCCAAACGTTCTGAAATATCCTACATATGGTTTCCTCTTTGTCCATACTTCAATAGTAGTTAAACCGTTTAAAGCTTTGGTTGGGCACCTATTTCTAATATATGCGGCCGTATACACCGCTTCTGCCCATAACATATAAGGTAAATTTGATTGTAGCAACATACAACGCGCCATTTCTACCAACGTTTGGTTTGAGCGTTCTGCCACGCCGTTTTGCTGTGGCGTGTACTCTACGCTCAGCTGTCTTTCAATGCCTTCTTGTTTTAACCCTTTGCACTCCGCACCATTCTGGACGTTGGCAATCAACTACTCAGCGCTACTTTGTGGCGGAAACGTGCATTTACAGACCGTCGTATTATTTAGTATAGTTTTGGAACCAAGTAACGTATTATAATGATATTGCACTTAGATGAATTGGTTGACATCAAGAAATGTATATTTGCAAAAAAATCAATATTTTATTTTTTATAATTTTGTACAGTGTGATAAACCTTAAAACACTCCCCAATATGCATTGCAGGTTGATTTGTGGACGTTTGACAATAATAAGTCGTTTGACGCCTGCCGAAAGGTGTTTTCCTGTCAGAACAAACAATGCAATCCCGTTTTCTTTGTCCCACATCGGGAATATGTAGTTTGTTATGTAATCTATTGTCCGCAGAAGATGCAAACGTGACGGTGCCAAAATAACGAATGTCTCCAGCGGCGCGATGAGCAGAGTTTTTATGTGCTTTTCTAGTAGAGATGGAAATAGAAAAAGAAAAGGAAAAGTACAGAGTGGAAAGTTGAAGGGGTGATAGAGAAAGTCAACGGAGAAACTTAGGCCCGCACAAGTCTGGCTGCCAAATGTGCAATTTGACATTGACCAGATTTGCACGAGACCCTGGGAAAACTGAAAATTGAAGAATAGGTAGGAAGTGCTTAGAAATACTCAGGCAAAAGAGAAATCTAGAAAAGATTAGAAGAAAAATAAATTAGGAACAACGTAGTGGCGGGTAATGCCACAGAACTTTTACTAAAACAACTAATTTACCAAGGAAAGAATCACTTTTCCGATTTTCTCACTCGTTAGATCTATCTATACCGCTTTACGCTTCAAACCAGATTGAGCTCTGCTTTGAAAATCCTTTCCTCCAGTTTTAGACTTGTTTATTTATATTTATAAATCTCATTATACAATGCGAGGTATGCTACAAACTCACCTTATCGCTCTTTTCAAGTGGCGCCGAGAAGTGCTCGGACCGTCGTGAGCACGCTTCTCACGTTCTCTTCTGACACAAAACCCGCTGACATTTTTTTTATATATCTTAGTAATTTTACTATATTTTGAATTAATTTCTTGTGCAATTTCAAGAGAAAACTTCAGGAAAACGTGCATGTCTCAAGAAGTTACGCTGAAATAACTTAATTCTCCGTAACCACTAAAAAACTTTAATGTCCCATGAGAGGGGACATCCGAGTGATATGCTAGAATTACGATGTCCCCTGAGAGGAGACAGCGGAGTTCAAAGGGTTAAAAAGTCATTAAAAGCACGGGACAAATATTCTTTGGCATTATCACTACGAATCTTCTTTATTTGGCAACCTGTTTGCTTCTCAACACGAGTTTTATACTCTTTAAATGCTTGGAACATTTCAGATTTCTCCTTCAAAAATGCTACTTCAATGTATCTATTGTGGTCGTCGATGAATGTTGCAAAATATTTTGCTTCCCCTAATGAATGGGTCTTAAATGGTCCACAAATATCAGTGTGTATTAAATCCAAAACACCTTTTTCTCTTGTTATTGACTTTTTGAAGGGCAACTGATGAATCTTTGCTTTCATGCATACTTCACATATTGGGTTGTCATTCATGAATTCGTCTTTCAATCCAATTACAATTTCTTTTCTTTTGAGTTTTCTCACATCCTCAAAATTTAAATGACCCATTCTTTGATGCTATTTCATCAGTTTTCTATCACACTGTTCAGCGATCATTGCTGATTGGACTTGGTTTTCTTTTATTATGTATAAACCATCTTCTATCGTAGCCTTCATTACAGTTGATTCGTCTTTACGTTTTACAACTGCACTATTTTCATAAAATGTTACGGAGTATCCATTTCTCGTGATACTTGACACAGATAATAAGTTGCTCTTGAATTGTGGAACGTACATTGCCTGAGGGCGATAGTGCGAGTGTGACGGTGCGAGCGAGACAGTGCGAATGCGAAGTATGGATGCGAACTAACAAAGGGACCATAAGCGAGTGAAAGAGAGAGCCAATGTGAAAGAAAGAGAGCGAATGCGGATTGCGAGCGTTGTGAAAGTCGAAGCGGGGGACAGTTTTGAAAAAGCAGCGAGTGTATGTACAGCGTAACGGCGATATTGAGATTTTTGTTGGACGAAATTAGAATATAGCGGTTTATCACACTTCAATCAACGACTCATTTTTTTCTGTCCCGCACCCCGTTCCTACATATATAAAGAAAAAAGAAGAGTACAAGTAGAAATTTCATTAGCTGAACCAGGGCCATCCGGATTATCGCACGGAGAAATACGTACTAGCAGTGACAGTTCGACAAATGTTTCGATGTCGGTAGAACTTATTATTGTAAGTTCCACAAACCTTTTAACGTCATCATTAGGTGATTTAACGTCATTCGGTTACGCATAAAACTTTAAGATGAAACAGACGCATTTCCGAAAAGATAGACCAAATTTCTAATAGATTAAAATCACATTTAATAAATGAAGATAATAACTCCTCTAATATCTCAGATGATACGGAAATAGTTAAACAATTAAAAATTAAATTTAATTCAGAACTTAACGACAGCGAAAAAATTCGCATTTTGACTACTTTGCCTAAATCGTGGAATATACGCAGAATATCTTTTGAATTTAAAATCTTTTAACATATGGCAAAACAAGCAAAGCAATTGCAAGTCAGTCACGGAATAATAGTTACTCCAAATCCAAAGCATGGTCACCCATTATCAGAAAGTATGAAGTCATTAGTAGAAAATTTCTATCGTAGAGACGATTTAAGTAGAGTTATGCCAGGAAGAAAAGATGTTATTTCTTTAAAACAAAACGGGCGTCGAGAACATTTGCAGAAAAGATTAGTATTAGGAAATCTGAAAGAAATTTATAAATTTTTTAAGGAAAAATATTCTACATATAAAGTAGGATTTAGTTCATTTGTAAATTTGCGACCAAAGGAGTGTGTTTTAGCTCGTGCCAGTGGAACACATTCTGTTTGTGTTTGCGTAATACACCAAAATGTGAAATTAATGTTAATTGCTATTAAAACGGCAGTAGCTGCACGTTCCATAGATTCGAACACCGTTACAACTGAATATAAATTAATTTTAAAGTCGTGAATTACCGACTCCATCATGCCATTTTCGGAAATGTAATTCCTGTTCCGGGTTTAATGTTATTCGTTCCGAATTTGAAAATTTGTTTCATGATAATTATATTACTGAAATAGCTTTTAAAAGATGGACCAACACCGACAGATCTTCCTTGGATACACTTACATGTTCTGCTGATGACTTCATACATCGTCTTGCAGAAAAAATTCCCATTTTGCAGACACATAACTATATCACTAGAGTACAGAGTTTATATTTAGAAAAAACAAAAGAGTCATTAAATCACGGAGAATTTCTTATCATAGGCGATTTTTCAGAAAATTATAGTTTCGTCATACAAGATGAAATACAAAACTACCATTGGAACAATAAACAAGTTACTCTTCATCCTTTTATTATATACACAAAAGATCATAACCATAATTTCGTCATTATTTCTGAAAGTTTAGAACATAATGCAGCTGCCGTTTATATTTAAAAAAAAAGTTCATAGATTATCTGAAACACATATACCTGAAAAATATAAAAAGGATTATTTATTTTTCTGACGGGGCAGCTGCACAATATGAAAACAAAAAGAATTTCATTAACGTAGCTCACCATTTTAATGATTTTGGCGTTTCTGCTAAATAGCATTTTTTTTGCAACAGCACATGGTAAGGGACCATGTGATGGTATTGGGGGAAGCATTAAAAGGCTTGCAATGCGCACTAGCTTACAAAGACCATTGGAAAGCCAAATTTTCACACCTAAAGATTTATTTGAATGGGCAGAATCATCTTTTTCAAACATAGCATTTAATTATATGACACAAAATGAACACATTGAACATGCTAGAATTTATAGAATTATAGGTACTAGAATTTTTCACAGCTTTATACCATTATCAAATAAAAAAATACTATGTAAAATCTGTTCGTGCGATAATGATGGCTCTGTGTTTAGTGTAATGAAATAATTGTCAATTAAGTCTACCCCACACAATGATTCTCTCCATAATTTCGATTATAACCCCTCCTTATTCCTTTCCGATGGAAGAGAACCACCACCTTCTCGCGGTTTCCATCGAGCAATTACGCCTTTTTTGTACAACATGAACTATAAATGTAAGAACTAATATCTATAAATGATTAAAAAATGTGTCATTGGTCAAGAGTGGTAAGTAATATACTTTTCGAGGTATAAACAGAGTCATTAAGTTGTACACAAGGTCTTCTCATATTGCTTTAGGATCAGTGGTATAGAACAACCGATCATAATAGCTGAGCGCGCGACTCGCCTACCGGAAACGGAGGTACCCCGCGTCCCTTTTCAGCTTGTAGTGACGTCAATTTTCGAGGCATTACAAGTTGAATATCAGCGGCATCGCACTATTGCTACCGCCCCTTGTAATGTTGCCGCCATAGAAAAGAAACAATTCAAATATACGATGATGTATAGGTTACTCAGCGATAGCGATCTGGTGGTTTGTTTCTGGACTGATAATAGTGGGGTGAAATACTATCCGTGGGAATTTGAGTATTGCGCCCTGTGTAATCAGAACCCTAGAACAGCCAATAATCGAGCGAGCGCTGAGTGGTGAGGAGGCTGTAGCAGTAAACTGTCCTATGCTCCGTCTTACGGACGAAAAGGTACTTAAAGAGAATTGCGTAGCAATCCGCCTCACTAGAGGCGAAAATGCTATCCTCCGCGAACTAGGGGGGAGTTTATTCCTACGATGCAACTCAGAAGACCTTCCAACCTAGGCCTCATCGATAAATAGTACACCGTGGGAGGGAGGTTTCAACTGTATTACGTGGATCGGTGACCTCAAACTGTTCTTGGAGTCTCCACCTGGAAGCGTGAACAATTTCTTTGCCGTGAGCGAGGTTGCTGACATCCCTCCCCTGATTTTCGCCTCACAAGACTCTACTTTACTGGGTGAGATCCAAACTCGTATTTGTAAGGAGCACCCTGAGGCTGCAAACAACTTCGTAAAACGGGGAGAGATCCTATTGCATGCCAACTGGCGCCTAGGCACGACAAAACTGCGAGCAAAGACTGCCACAGGGCCGACTTTGGCATCTTTGAAAGAGTGGAGGGCTGTCAGGGCGCTAGAGCCAGTGGAGCTGATTTTTGAGTCAGACAGAGTCTGCGCTGAGGCCCTCACACCCAGAGGAAGTGTACGACGTGACGCGTGGCGACTGGTGGACTGGAGAAGTGATGTATGCACTCGACATGGGAACATGCTCATTAGCTCATACCATGTAACGTATGCCAATCCAGTCACCATAACGAGAACTGGCCTCTCTTATACATGGGAAGATGTTTTTCACTCGGCCAAAGACGAAGATCTCGTTGTGTATGCCACTAAAGCGTTCAAGTTTGCTCAAGCTAAGACAGGCGAGATATTGTGTGTAGTATCCCCGACGCGAGGAGTTGGCAAATACTTACTAGTCGAATGAACACGTGGTGAAGTCGTCAATCAAGAAGGCGCTATGTTCTACGAGATGCGCACAATCGAAGTCGACGAGCACTTCAATCATATCGAGCCAAGTAATTGGCAGAGGATGCAAGGAATGAGTGGCAGCCCAATAGTCAATGCAAAGGGCGAAATACTTTCCGTCTACGAATTGGGCCGCCTTGAACATAGGGCAATCGAGAGATACGATCGAGCCTCCACGGAAACCCGACCGTATGCTATTACGATATTGGCGCCCGATGCATCTCCTGATGTGACCCCTTTGAAACCGCAATTTTAGAGCTGCTGAATGAGCCGTTAAATGCACGTAGGTCCTATTACTTGGTTGAAGCTCCAACCGGCGCCGGTAGGACTATGTTATGCGGACTGATGTCGCGTCCATAAACCATAAACACTTACAACCATCGCCCTTGCGAGTCCCAAAACCCTCGACAGCAGCAATAAACTCATGAAGCCATTACGAACTCCGCGGATTTCTTTAAAGTCACAGTTTTACCTATATTTATTACCAGTAATAGTTCTTTCACTCTTCGCCTTCTCCAAAACATATTTTCTTAACGTCAAGGCGCATCCTAATTTTATTGCTCGCTAAGGTCAAGGGTCCAAACCATAAAGCATCTGTGTGACCATTCTGGGTTTTTCCCGAAATATCTGACGTCACTATTAGGCGGTCACTTAAGACCCCACACCACTCATTTATACCAATCAGTTCCATATTTCCATATTTCCGCCTCCGACTTTTTTCACAAATTACAGACAATCACCCCCATCACATACATCTACACAAGTTTACTTGCACGACGCTTTTTCAACTCTCTAGGCAGAACACAACAATCATCTGACACGACCATACACTTCAAACTTACAGTCCATTTGCTGAATAAATTACAATTTTGTTAAAGTTAAAAATAACTGAGTTTTAAAACTCACAAAGAATCATCCTGTCCCTATTAATTTACCGGCCAAGAATTACGCGATCCATTCAGCATCGAATAATCGAGTGAGGATTTACAACCCTCATAGGCGCGAGCTGCAACGGTTCGGTCTTGTCACGGAGTACGTAAACAGACTATGAACTTCACTTGCCAACTAATGCGAGCCATTAAAGGATAAAAGCGACTATTCTTGCTCCAACCAACGGTCGCCGCTGTTAAGGGAGCGTTCAACCTTATTTGCAGATTGCTCAGGGTTGACAGTAGCGGCAGAGACACGTATAGCATATCTTATGTGGTGGGCCAACAGCACGCCGATCACACCGATACTAGGGGCAATGACAGTGTTAGGCTTACAATAATGTCTTCAACTGATCGCAGTTGAAAATTTATTCGGATTTACAATTTATTCTGCCTGGTCAGCGGCATAAGTGCGTTTACTTAACCGCAACTGTATTGATGAGGGATGGAGCTCAATCGTTGGCTACGAAGCTAGCTATAGAAGAGACCAGGTACAATATATCGGAGAAGCATATCATTTTTATGAAGAAATAAAAAAATTAACTAATACTAGTGAATTTTCAAAAGAAATTAAACAATGTTTAAAAAATTTCATAGTACGCTTCAAGGTGAGGTGGGATGCTTGTGGCAGAAATTATTCTACTTTTAAAAACAAATATTATACTTGGTTAGAACAGACCATAACATTTCCGTTTGGCACCGTTTGTACTCAAACCGGAAGACCACCAACTGAATTCTCTGAGGTAAGTAAAAGATCGAAAAGACGAAAAACTGAAGGTCTTCGATCAAGTTTTAGCCTACACCAATTAGCCTATGCCGCATGTTACGCGTCGCTAGAACACGGCTATTCATTTAAAAATTATTATTGAAACTTTCTGTCCGTGTCTCCATAAAAGACTAATATAAATTAACATCCTTGCCAAACACGGAAACTCTCAGTTTACGATCATAAGCTGCTTAACGAAATAAGTCAAATTATTCCGGTATACAAATCATTTCTTAACTGCCGCACTTAGAATTCTAAAGGTTCCGATTCCGTGTCCGGCACGATCTTTTTGGTCGGAACAGCCTACCATAAAGCATTTTTGGAAACTCGGAATACCAAGGGTAACGGAGTGCCATAAACGCATCGGCAAACGACAACATGTGTCGCGCTGACCCGGGTTTTTCCCGATCGCGACGCAACCCTTAGCCAGAAGGCCAGGTCATTTTTGTAATGACAAAATACCTCCTCCGGACGAAAGACGATTCGTTGAATCAGAGGCCAATGAGAGGATGGCACAGTCAAGGTCACTACTGATTGGCTTCCTGGTAGACGGATCCAAAGTATCCATCCCCATACAACGTCTTCTTCGTCGACACCGTGTCAACAAAAAAGCACCTATTATTCCATATTCAGGGGAGAACGTTCTCTCTCCAGTAACAACTCATTATAAATCTCGGAATAAACCAATCAACAAGAATAGTCAACCGTCAATCGTACAAAAATTAAACACATTTCAAGAACATAATCAGTTTCGATTTGATTTCACCCATAACAGCCCTATATCCTTAAAAGGTCATAGGGTCGTACGCGAATTGTGGCGTCGGTTCATCCGTGTCGAGGATTTACAACCATCGTTGACTCGGTCTTTCGTAATTCCGATAGTCTCGTCGCGGACGCGTACGAAACACCGCACAAATGCAGTTTCGAAAAGATCATATGATAGATACAGCTACGATTATAAAGGACATACTTACTTCGCCTGATCGAGCCACGGAATATAGAGAAGCACATAGTAAGATGAGTAACGCTATAATACCATATTCACCTGATGAGGCATTAGCAATAGTAGTAGAAGCAAAATTAACTAAATTTCAATATAACGTTGTTAGAGACGCAGACAAAATTCATAATAGCCACATTTATCCAAATTACGAAACTATTACTGCAGCTAGAAAAAGGTGTTACCCCCTAAATATGCTTATTACTGAATCCATCATTAATGTATTGTGCCTTTACAAACCTTATTAGATCATACAGTTACTCGGTTAATTCAAATCAAAGAAGTTTTAGATATTCTAGTTTCTAATAAAATAAACAATCTCTGTTTAATAGCAAAATGGGGGTTGCGATGGAACCTCTGGTTTTACTGAATACAAACAAAAATTCACAGATCCGAATGTTCCTGATGCAAGTATATTTGTTAGCTCTTTTGTTCCCGTGCAATTAGTATCTCGAGATTCAAGTTCGAATGAAAAAATTGTAGTGTGGCAGAATCCTCGTCCTTCCTCTCGCAGATATTTTGGGTTAATTAGATTATTACTAACACACGAAACCGCGAGCTTAACTATTAAGGAAGTAGAAAATATCGAGAATCAAATTATATCTTTAAATTCAACAACACTTCAGATTAGGGATATTAGTGTATCAATAGATTATAAATTATTATTTACTATAATCGATGGAAAAGTTTGTAATACTATTTCAGAAACTTCCTCCAAACAAAGATGCTATTTGTACGGATTAACGTCAAAATATTTTAATAACATCGATCTAGTTTTGAATCAAAAAATTTTAGATAGATTTAAATTACGTTCTGGGATTTCGCCTTTGCATGCCTGGATATGATTTTTTGAATGCCTTCTGCATGTTTCATATAAACTAATCATTTGCCAATGGTATGTACGCGGAGCTGTAGATAAGGAGAAAGTAGCAAGTAATAAAAAAAGAATGCAGGACAGTTTTAGAGCAAAAATGGGATTATTAGTCGATAAACCGAAAGTTGGATATGGTAATACTAATGATGGTAATACCGCACACCGATTTTTCCGGAATATTTCCGAAAATAACAAGAATTAACGAAGAAATTATAAAACGTATGCACATTATTTTATTAACTATTTCCAACTTGCATCCAATAAAAGTAGAGTTATTTCAAAATTCTTGTCTTGAAACTGCAAGGAAGTTTGTTCATTTATATCCGTGGTACAACATGCCCACCACAGTTCATAAAGTATTATTTCACTGTAAAGGCATAATCAATTATGCAATTCTTCCAATTGGGCAATTGGGAGAAGAGGCGCAAGAATCCCGAAACAAAGACATAAAAAGATATAGGGACGGTTATTCGCGAAAATTTTGTAGAGTTAAACACAGAAGATATTGTTCATAATTTATTAGTGTCTTCAGATCCATTTGTGTTCGCCAAAAACGTGGGTGCAGTACTTCTTGTATAGCTTATTGTGAAGTTAATTGTATACACTCAGTTTCGCAAAAGGTCTTATTCTGTAGATAAGATTTCAAGCTACATATCCATATACAGGGTGTTCGGCTACTGGTGGGCATAATTTTAAGGGGTTGTAACTGGGGTGATTCTGAACAACTTTTTCCTTTACCAAAATGCTAGTTAAAGCTTAGTTTTTGAATTATTAAGGAAAAACACTGACCAATCAGAGCGCGAGAATAGCGCGCGCCCAGACGCGAGAGCGACAGCTTCGAGCTTGACGGCTGAGCGTGATCGTGAACAAGCACGTTTGCACCATGACAATGTAATTGCTAACAGAAAACCACTACGTGAAAGTTAAATCAAATAAAGAATAAAGCAATTAAAAATAAGATCCGGTTATGCATTATTTACAGATAGGGGATAAACTAATTATTTGTTATTAACTTAAACCAAGTAAATCGAATTTGTTTGATATTTGTATTCGTTATTCGAAAAGAATAAGGAACAAGATATCGAAAATTGTTCTTGTCTTTCGTTATAAAAATACAAAACAACAAATTCGGATATTTTGAAGGACAAATAACTTTTCTATTCATCAGAAAAGATTTTAAATCTAGTAACTAACAAATGTATTAATACCTGCCCACTTTAAATTTACAAAACATCTAGAAATAATTTAAATCGGACTCACCTATTGTTTAAGAATAATCCTGCTTCGGTGAAAATGTGTTGTCGTGACTGGATCATTTCAGCGGAACTGACCTTCCGTAAAAAAAGATAATACACCGCAAAGCAGCTGATGTCGCGGCTAGGTCAATGAACTCACTTTATTTCACGTTTCACTGCAACATTTTACTGTAACTTTTCACTAATTGTTTAATGTAATAATCAGCTTCGAGCCTGGCTGCTGAGCGCGAGCGCGATCAAGTGCCTTTGCCTCGAAATAGTCTATCGTCTAACGAGAAGTCTTTACATCGAAACTCAGTTAAATAATGAACAGAATAATTGAAAGTAGTGTTCATTTACTCATTCCTTATGAAGGAGGAACGGAATTAGTTATGTGTAATTAGTAGAAACCGAGCAAATTGAATTTCTGTAATTTTAAATTTACACAAAACTTATTAACCATTAAAATAGGACTCACCAATTGTTTGAAAATAATCTTGCTTGATTGAAAATGGATCCTCGTAATTAGATCGTTCCATTTATCCTAACTATTCGTAAAAATAATACGTAACCCACAGTAGCTGATATCACAGCCGGTTCACTTCATTATTATTTTTTATTATCACTGATCACTGCAATATTTTGTGGTCACTTTTCACTAATTTCCTAATGTAATAACGATGAATGAACAAGCGAAGACGCCTGAACGATTATTCGAAAATAATTTCAGTGATTTCTTCTCTTTAACGTTTCGCTTCGAACGTTCTGTCCTAAACTGCCGATCGTGACTCCAAATGTGCCGAGTTTGAAGAAAGTGAGAATTCTGGACATCGTTTTCGGCCGTTCGGACCGTCCAGGTAAAGAATCATAAAATAATTAAACGGCTCCGTTTTGCTCGCTCGACGGTCGCTTCATATGCATCCGAGAAAAACCTTGTCCCTTTCACTTTCTAAAAGGCAAAAACGGTTTTCGCCTTTTTATAAAGAAAGGCATACTCTCACTTTCGTTTGAATGTCAAATGTCCTTCTTGCAAGGGACTGTTGTCTAAATTTCCAGTCAAAGATGTTCATCGCATTGCGTTCGGCAGTTTAGGACAGATCGTCGGGTGTTCAACATCAAAGAGAAAATAAAAAGTCGCTAAAATTATTTACGAATTATCATTCAGGCGTTTTCATTCGCGTTCTTTATCTGTGATTATTTCATTAGGAACTTAGTGAACAGTGGCAGCAGAATATTACAGTTAAAAATACCAATTAGCAGTGACAGTGAAGTGAAATAATCTCACTGACTAGGTTGTGACATTAGATATTGTGCAGTGTGTCTTTTTACAAAAGATTAGAATCGATGAAGTCACAGAAACACAATTTTACTGGAACAGGATTATTTTTAAACAATAGGTGAGTCTGATTCAAATTTGTTTATACGTATTCACGAAAAATGAATAAATGAACATTAATTGTAACTGTTCTGTTCATTATTTAACTGAGTTTTGTCGTAAGGGCTTCTTATTAAACGTTTAGACTGTCTCGGCGCGTAGGCACTTGATCATGATCGCGCTCAGCTGCAAGGCTCAAAGCTGTCGCTCCCGCTTCTCGGCGCGCGTAATCCCTGCACTCTGATTGGTCCGTGTTTTTCCTTAATAATTTGAAAACGAAGCTTCAAACCCCATTTTTTCAAAGGAAAATCTTGTTCAGAATGACGTCCTCTATAACCCCTTTCAGGGACTTACACCTGTCGCGGGACACCCTGTATATATTACATATTAGATATTTAAACTTTATACAAAAAAAATAAAAATTTATTTACAATTTCTGATATTAAAATATTAATTTGTCAATAAGAAAGAATATTATTATGATAGTTCAAACATTCAAGATTATAATGAAAAAAGATTTAACGAATTTCGATAAATAGTTTCCGAAATAAAAATTTATACGTACAGTACTCCGTATTAGTTAACTAACAAATCAAAATTCGATTTTCAACACAAAAAATTAATTTGTAACATTAATACAATCATCTTATAAAAAACATTTGAATAATTTATCTTAGAATCGAAGATATTAATTTTGTTAGAGTTTCGTCCAGATGAGGTTTACGACATGGCGAGAGAAAGTGGCCACTTTTGAAACGCATAGTTTATTATCCGTACCATCTGTGTGTCAGCACTGCGATGGTACGTGACCTTTTTAGTTTTTAGCAAATTTGTTTACGGCAGTCTTTATTCGTAGATTTCTTTGGGCTTCAGCGGCACAGGCCATGCCATAAATCTCGAGTACTTAAAGGTTCAAGGGTGACTTGGACCTGGGTGGTAACGGTTCCCAGATTTCCGGGGAACACGTCACCAAATTTCTGGAAAAACCCAGAACTTCCACTACTACCGCCATCCCCCACAGGGAAAGATGGAAAATTTACCCAAATCGCGCGTCGAAGAGGCAGCAGCCTTCTTTCATATGGGTGTCGATTTTTTCGGTCCACTCTTCATCAAAGAGAAGAAACACAGAAATAGAAACAGCATAATGGCGTACGGCTACGTCTTTATTTGCATGTCAGTTAAAGCAGTACACATTGAGATCGCTCACGATCTCGCGACCGAAGGTTTTCTCGGCGCCTTCAGATGTTCCATTGGACGCCGAGCTATACCTACCCACGCATATTCCGATAACGGCACTAATTTTGTAGGCGCAAATAACTATCTCCGCGAATTATACGCCTTATTCGGTTCATCAGAATTTAAAGAACGCGTAACTGTGCTGACTCGCACACAATCAGCAACTGCGTCCGATTAAAAAATGGTCGAACTGTGTAAATGGCGGTGAATTTTAACCGGACACGAGTTTGTTCAAAAGGAATTAACCTTAAGAACCATGATTAAATGCATCCGAAACGAATGATACAATGAAACTTTATAAGTGCGTCCGAAACGTTGACGCTATGAAATTTTAAGTCCGAAACGACTGGCTTAGTATTTTGATTCTTATGTCCGACCGAATAACTTGTTACTTTAATTCTAATGAGACGTTCAGATTTTAACTTCCACAAAACGTTGGAAATTTAAGGAAACATGCTGATTCGTTTTATAACGATGCTGCCGGAAGATAATTTATCTTTCAGTTCCAGAAAACCGACTGAATTCCTGGAAGATTAGCAGGAAGGCTCATCAGGAAACGGTGGTATCAGGAATACCTGAACGAATTGCAAAGGCGTCAGAAATGGCTCCAATCCAGCAGACACATAAAGATCGACTCAATCGTCATCCTGATGGACAGGAATCAGCCCTGCATGCGATGGAAGCTGGGCAGAGTAACGGAGATTCATCCCGGTGGTGATGAAGATGTTCGAGTCGTCACGGTCAAGACCACGAACGGGATCGTGAAACGAAATATTACACAATAATGTCCATTACTCGATAATGTTTAGAACAATTGTAACAATTGCAACGAATTATTTATACTGGTAACACACAATACAACACCTAACAATACACAATAACATTACTCGCTTCACTCGCAGCGGGAGGAGTATGTTCGGACGCGAACTAAGGAATTTATTACAGGGTTCAAGTGATTCGTAGATCACCGTGAATAGCTATATACCTCGAAATACAAGGCAACGAGGACCCTTTTGTCCATCAAGTCCTGTCCGGGCCGGTCCCAACGTAAACATGTGTTTGCCATAAATTGGCTAACGGCTATGTATTCTTTTTCTCGCAGTCTTTAACAAACAAAACATAGATTTTTCTTACCCGTCACCCACTGATACGCGAGGGTGTTCGGGCGATTTTTATATATCGAATAGACAGTCGATCGTTGACTCTTGTGCGGGTCGAACCGATAGTCAAGAAGTTCTGTGTATCGTGGAGTAACGTAAAGTATCCAATACAGGGTGGATTCCAATACAAATCATAACACTATTCGAGCGAGACCCTGCACTTCTCGAATAGACTAACGTAGAACAACCAATGCAGGGTGGTTTCTAATACAAATCGCAACATTATTCGAGCGAGACCCTGCACTCTTCGAATAAACTCACGTGAGTAACCAATATAGGGTGGTTTTAAATACAGATCGTAACACTATTCGAGTGAGACCCTACATTCTTCGAATAGACTATCGTGAACAATTCTACGTAATATGGATTATAACACGAATCGTAACATCATTTGAGAGAGACCCTGTGCTCCTTGAATCAATTAACAATCATACACAACTACATACACATCATATACATAATCGCTCACACTTTCACCGTTCAATCACGAATAAATATATATTTCAAGGGGTTTTTTATGCCCCAAGGCTTTTTCCCGTAAATCGTATAATTCGAGCCAATAAATTATTGTGATTTTTCAGGTTCAATTTTGTCCAATTAATTTTTCATTCACCCTCCTCCTCAAGTAAGTTCAGACATTATTTTGAAACACAAAATTTCTCCATGTTGGAAAGATTTCGACGATACAGCTCCTGTGATTATACGTCACATGTCCAGACGTTAATCGAGCTCATTCCATACATTTTGTAACATAGTCTTGTCAATTGTCTGCACTACAGCTGTGATGCGTTGTTCCTCTAGAAGCTACCTTTGTTCCCCTGTCCTCCCAGATCTCCTGATTTAACACCCTACGATTTCTTTCTGTGGGGATATGTTAAGGGCCTTGTTTACGTATCCCCATTACCGCAATCCTCAGTAGAGTTCAAAGAACGCATCAGTGCTGCAGTGCAGACAATTGATAGGACTATGCTATGTATGGAAAGAGCTTAATTATCGTCCGAACGTGTGTCGTGTCACCAAAAGGCCACATATTGAACATTTATAGAAAGTGTATAAACTTGATGAGGTTGTGGTTCTTTTCATATATCTTTCATGTGTGTACGTGTAATGCTTTCGAAAATATAGTTTCTTCAAAACGAATGAATCATTTATGCTAGCCCTGTATACAGGGTGGGGCAATAATTATTAGCACCTTAAATATCTTCGAATTTATAAAACCCAGAGAAAAATTAGCGTAACCAAAATTGTACGGACGAAGAGGTCGATTATATAGTGATAATAATTTTTGTCCAAATTGATGCGCTTCGGAGATATGGAGGTTATCTCCGCTTTTTTAAAGGGTATGTTTTTACTTTCATTTCGATAGGGTATTTTAAGGCGAATACAATGATCTATTGGGAAGGTCATTCATGGTCTGAGTTAAGCCAATTGTGGTGGAAAATAATTTACTTTCAGGAAATGGTCGAACACTCCCTTGCCGTTTCTGGTTGTTGATATTACTTCATGTCCGTCTCATAATCTCCTGTTATGGTTTGTTGAAGAGAAATAAACATTGAATCATGCTGTATACTTTATCTGTAGATACTATGAATAGTCGCTTATGAGAATCTCTGCCGAGCGATGTGAATCTCAAGTTTCTAAAATGCATTATTTAATAACAGAAAAAGTAGATATGCTTTTTATTTATGGGGAATATCGTCAAATTGTAAAGGATGAAGTCTGTTCGTATGCTGAGCGTACGTAGTCGTGTATTACTGTTAGATAAATAAATCAATGATGCTTGACCATTTCTTAAAAGCAAATTAACCTCATCACAATTAACTCAGACCATAAATGACCTTCCCAATAGAACATTGTATTCGTCGTGAAATACTCTATCAGAATGTTAATAAAAAAATATACCATTGCATTTAAAAGAAAAGAAATGACCTTCATATCTCCGAAGCATCTTCACTTAATAAAAAATTTTATCGCTATATGCTAGATCCCTTCGCATCGTATAATTTTCGTTACACTAATTTTTCTCTGAGCCTTATAGATTCAAAAATATTCAAGGTACTAATAGTTATTGCCCTACTCTGTATACACATAATAACAGTCATTTATGAAATAAATATATATTAACATATATTAAGAAACATATATAATAAATGTTAGTAGAAGTCGTCGACATTGATGAAGACGACCCTTTTGTACATCATTGCCAAATATACGAAAGATTTGGATAGTAAAGGTATGGCAGTGCGAGATATATGAAATACGAGTAAAAACTTGCTATTTTTGTAACGTGTATAATTTAGTTAAAATAATCTTAAAAAAATATCATTATTTACGAATTAAATTTCGCGATGCGTATTTTATTACAAAATGGTGTTGTTAATCTTACCTCGTTTATTATTTCGGAATTCTGACTACATGGTCTCCAATGCGACCTTCAATAGGGATGCGTCTGACTAATCTTCAACATCTGGCCTCGTCTTTCAAATCTGTGTTGAACTCTCGAATGTTAGATAGTGATATTGCTTGATCATAGTATGGACATCTCCATATATTGAAGTGAACATCGCACACAGCGCCACCTAGTATTAATAGAACTAATTAATACTACTATTTCGTTGATAGTAAAAGTACATTTGAAATGTAAATTTATTACTTTAGTATAAATTGCGACGGTGATTATTTTAACACTAGGTATATGGTACCCATAAAAATGACGAATTTTAGATTTCTTATTTTCAATTACGAAAAATTATTAAAATGCTTTTGTCAAAGTGTATGTTAACCTTTATCGAGGTAAGTAATCATTCTATAAGCTGGTTTACGTATTATGTATCCACTATTTAGTTTTTATACTTTATTTTCAATTTAAATGTAAGTGGTCATTAAACATCCGTATATCTAAGGTTACCTAATTCTAAAATGTGGACAAACTAATCCACTCTGCTAGAGCTAACAGAGTATCACGGACAATGTTTGGAAAAAGCGGCCATCAGTGCCAAAATACTCCGGAACCTCGCTTTTAAGTTTGGTGTAACAAGATAGGTATATGTAACAAGATAAGTATATAGCATCTAAAATTAGTATAAATTTAAAAAATACATATTTTTTTAAATACCTGTAAGAGAACACTGTATATACAGGGTGTCTCACAACTAGTGCAGGTCCCGGAAATGGGGGGTAGCTGACGTTATTCTGAACAAGATTTCCCTTTGCAAAAATGGGGTTTGAAGCTTCGTTTTTGAGTTATTAAGGAAAAACACTGACCAATCAGAGCGCGAGAATAGCGCGCGGTCAGACGCAAGAGCGACAGCTTCGAGTATGACGGTCGATCGTGATCGTGAACAAGCATATCGATAACGCGTCGGTATAACAGGAAACTATTAGGTGAAAGTTGCATCGAATAACGAATAAAAACATCTGGATTATTGTTGAATTATCATTCATTAATGGATAAGAAATAAAGAAATTAGTCCTTATTCACGTAATCAGAATAAATCAAATTTATTCGATACGTTTATTCGTTATCGCAAAGAAATAATAGATAAAATATGGAAAATTATTCTTGTTAGATATTGTGATGATGAAAAAGAACAAATTCTCATTTTTGCAAAATTAAATAACTTTTCCATTCAACAAATAAAAATTTAAATAAAAAAATTAACAAATTTCAATGTAACTTACCCATCGAACCGTAAATAGTCACGATGAGAATGCATCTCTGTCACCGGGACTATCCACCGATCCTTACCATTAGAAAAAATAAATCACCACACAGAAACTCTCAATTTACTTCATTGTCACGAATTACTGTCATCTTTCATTATTAGCTTTCATTATCACATTTCCCTGTCACTTTTCACTAATTGGTCACTGCGAGCCCGAGACGTAAATAGGCCGAATGAAAACACGTGAACGAATATTCATAAATAATTTTAACTACATTGTCTTGAAAGCAAGAAAGCGGAATTTTCGATTAAAAACTACGATACATTTTATTTCGGCTGGTTTCTTTCCACAATAAACAATGACTGTCTCGATCGACGCCGTATTCGATCAACAGATCACCGTTGCATAGCAACCGTGTGCGACGTACGCCTCGCGATCGAGAACGAAACCGAGATCCGTAGCCCGTTCAACAATGTCTTCTATTAAAATATAATTTAATATCGATTTCTCAATTCGGATACCTTATAATGAGAATACAGTGTATCGTTAAACATACGTATCTATGAATAATCGTTCACGCGTTTTCATTCGGTCCGTTTACCGGTCGTGCTTATGTTGTGCAATTATTAGAAAGGGACAGTGAAATAAATTGGGAGTTCATTGACCCTGCCAGGACATCAGCTGTTGATGCTCTGATCGGTGGATCTACCCGGTGACACAAATATTTTTTATCTAAGCTAATTTTTCTCATGGATCAATGGGTAAGTTTTATTTAAGTTGTTTGTGAATTTTTACAATTAAACGTACGCAGGAATTGATTTATTTCACTTCAGTGAGTTACTGCATTAGATATTTCATTCCAGTTCTATCTCATTTCATAGACAAGATACTCATTCGTTTTGAAACGTATTGAAATTTATTCGTTTGCTTCATTAGAATAGTTGGGAAAATTAATTTTCGAAAATTTATTCTTTATTCCTTTTCGAAGGCATAAAAAAAATATAATATACTTGGTCTGGATAAACAATAACTAATTGGTTTATTTTCTATTTAAGAATAATGAAGAACTTAATATTATTCTTAACTTCTTAATTTGTTATTCGATTTAATTTTCACCTAATAGTTTCCTATTATACCGACGCGGTATCGATACGCTTGTTCACGATCACGATCGACCGTCATACTCGAAGCTATCGCTCACGCGTCTGGCCGCGCGCTATTCTCGCGCTCTGATTGGTCAGTGTTTTTCCTTAATAACTCAAAAACGAAGCTTCAAACCCCATTTTTGCAAAGGGAAATCTTGTTCAGAATAACGTCAGCTACCCCCCATTTCCGGGACCTATACTAGTTGTGAGACACCCTGTATAGTAATATCTATAGTAATATTATGGCGTGACCGAAGAGACGATCGGCATTTGTTGCCGACGTTGGCCGTTACGGCATAACGGACAAAAAACACACAGTCGCTAAAAACCTGTCGTGACACGCAGGTTCCCTGCGTGATTTTTTCTTTTGAAATATATACATATTAGCGTACAATCTATTACGAGACTCTAATTTTCTTTCAGTCATCCTGATTCAGAACCTTACATACCTTAACAAAAAACATAATGACGTTCCAGAAAACAACAGTACATTTTATTTCATATTGCTATAACTGCTGTAATTAAAAAACATCAGTCTTTTCTTTTTAATCGACACGTAACAATATGCTAAAAACGTTTACTTACTAGGTATTGAATAGTATACCGTTCTTAAGGTCGACTAATTGTCTAAATGTGTAAATACAATATTGCCCTACGAATGCCTTTTTTTATGCAAGTACACGCTTGACTAGCAAATCGTAATATACCAGATACGGGATACTTTTAGCCTTATCTTATATAGCATTGAACTGTTTTACATCGAATAAGTTACTTTTAAAACTACGATAATATGTTTTCTGGCCGTGTAAATTAAGATTGCGCATAAAAATTGTCACGAAAATAGTGTAGTTGTTCATAACACAAACAAGAGGCTCACGTAAAAAGAGTGTATAAAAATACAGACAACGTTCTAATTCAAAATGTAAATAAGATCTGAGTACATTACAGAGGGTACAATAGATTCAAGATATCACAAAGTAAAAATAAAATATAAATACAAAATCGCAAGAACACCAATTCGCTGGGATTTACGCGAAAGACAACCTACGAATAGAATTCAAGAAGATAAAGAAATGATTACAAAAAGAATTCAAAAACATCTAAATATCTCGTATTAACCACGGAATTTGAAAAAGAGTTTTCACAGTCACATTGTATAATACGTTCGTTTGTGTTGTATTAAACAAGGTCGGGTTTAGAAGGACAGACCAATTACGATGATACTTGTCACTGGTATAATGTAAACAAAAAATATTTTGAAAGGTGTTCTAAGGGTCGATGTAACCCCTCCCCGTCCCGTGCCCGAAACCGTTATGAAGAGTTGAGCAAAAAAGCGAAATTCTCTTACCTTTACGTAGTCAAATGGATAGAAATCTACTGCCATTGTCTTCGTTCTGGAAATTATCGGAATAATCGCAAGTAGTCGATTCCGATGATTAACACTCGAACCCGTCGACATAGACCGCCCGCATTTGGTGTCTCGCGAGACCGACAACGGAAAAACAAGTATCGCAATTAATTCGATTTCAAAAAGATCTACCACCCGAAAATGATTTCGAGAGAGAGTGTACAAAAACACAAGAAAATATTCACAGCAAACTTTCAGTGCAAAAGATAAAAGAAATTCTAAAATGAACGTCGACACCTTGCACCTCGTGTCTATCGTTCGTCTTCTCGATCAAATTTGCCAGTATGGCAGCTACCTTCTCTTCAGTCTGTCACCCTAGATAGGCGTTCGCATTGACGGTTAAATGTCCGTTCGCGTCGCTGATTGGAAGATCGATATCTATCTAGACGTCCGCAACGTGGCGCTTCTATTTTCATTCGATATGTCGAACTAGATTGTGCGTCTAACAAGGGAAACTCGGTGACTGACACGTGATTTTGATGGAACGTTATACAATTGTTTATTAAACCTATCTAAAAATATAACATTAATTCGTTGGCGTCCGTTTCTTATATTAACAGAAAAATGAACTTTTATATCCGAGTTGACCCGACTATGTAACTACTTATAAATAATAAATGGCAGAAAATATTAAAAAATATTTGAAATAAAAATTATGCTATTTCTTTACATTTATAAACCTATGTAAAAGAATTTTGGAAAAAACTTTTTTAAAAAGAGTAAGTTGTGTAAGACAAAGGTAAAAATAACCGACGCGTTGACTAAGTCCGTTTTTAAATTGTAATATATTGTACTGAAAATACGGTTTCGAAGGCGATGCTACGCCTTCCAAAGCTCTATTCGGAATGCCCTCTTCCTGTTCCGAGAGATTTCCTTGTCCCTCGCGAAACTCAAGGGCCTCGGGGTTGGTTTATGGCCCGGACGTCCCAGCGTCGGGGCCTCGTCACCGTGATGGTCGTCGTTGGACGGCCATGTGCCCTTCGCCCTGATTTATTGGAGTGGGTAGTTGAGAATTTTCTAACAGTTGTCTCTCCCATATTTTTCTGGAAATTTTGATTTCATTTTATTACGAATATCCGAATGTATTATTTAAATATTCAATAGTGTATTATAGTATATAATAATTGTAATTATTCTATATACAGTTCTACACACACTTTAGGATTTATGTATTTTTTATATTGGAGAGGAATTTTATTATTGTAATAACTACATCGAATTAATTGTTTTTAACCATTATTATAAAATATTATAATACCTTAACCATGCTTTTTTATCTGCTTTCCGCTATTGTACATCATGTATTATATTATAATATTATGGCAGTGAAAATGTGATATGAAACAAATATGTAAATTATTTTTATCACAAAGGTTAGCATATTGTAATTATCGATTGAATTAATACACAAACCAATACACAAACCAAGACATAAACCAATACAACAATAATGGCAATTGTATACAGATAATTACAAAAATTGTTCAAATATTGTGATGCACTGTTGAATGTGTGTACAAAATAGATGCTTTTATTCATACCAAAACAAAATTTTAATTTCTAAAAGAAATTAGGAGAGAGGCAACTTAATTTTAGTAAAAACAGTGTTTTCCAAAAATCTTTCACATAGATTTGTAGGTCTAAAAAAAGTATAACTTTTGTTTCATACATTTTTTAACATTTTTCGTCATTTACAATTTATAAGCAGTTACAGAGATGGAATTAGAAACATTTTCTAAAAATCTTCTTACGGAAATTTCTTCTACGTTTAAATAGCTTTCGTTAAATCAAAAAATTGCTTTCTGCAAATTGAATCCAAATTGAAATCCAGAACGTAGGCTAAAATTTGATTTGTCCACAAGTAACCTTATTGTTCGACGCCGGGATTATGGCAATCACTTTTACGCGTGTGCATAGCATGCATCGTGCAACAGCTGCTTGGCACAAACGATAATTTCGAACACGGTTTTAAAATTCGAGTACTTCGAATATTCCTCTTTTATTCTTTGTAATTTTCTAAGTTTGATAACTCTTTGTTTACGAGATCCGACTCGAGCTGTGTATATAATACAATAAATGTTTCTTCTTCTTAAAATAATAAGGATAATAACAACGCTTTTTAATTAGGTGGTATATCTTCAATTCATATAATAAGCAATTAATAGTAATGTAGTATTTTCGTAATTTATAATTTCAAATTACAGTGTTAAATCTATTTTCTCAGCCATACATTTATTTTAATTTTCAATCGATTTCATTATACTATCGTGTGTTTATGTACCGTATCGACATTCTGGTTTTTAAATTGTTCTGTTGCCTTTTGTTCCATCCTTCTCTTATTTTATGACCGACTGGTAGAAACAAAGACGACACCATACGACATTGAGGCACCATAAACACGTACATCCGTATACACGAATGCCCGAATATGTTCCTGAATATTCAAACTTTAAAACCGAATTTTATTGCTATTGGAATATTAAAATTTGGTTTTCAGCACTAATTCAGAACACGAAGTAATGATATAAATTGTGATCGATGTCGCCTTTTTTCAGTAAAGTGTGTATCACGAGATTTAATTTGTAAATAATAATGAATTTTACTTCAAATGATTAAAATACCGAAATAATACATTTTAATAAAAATACGTTGTTATGTTAATGAAGTATCATTCAACGAATTTTTATACATGAAATAAATAATATAATAAAATATAAGTCGAAAATATGGAATAAAATTTTTTCATTTGAAGCTGTTGGGAAATTGGGTTCAGATTAATTGGGTTTAACTTTAAGTAGTTAATTTATTTTCTCACAAATGATGTTACACTAGTTAAGCAACAAGTAAATAAACCAGCACGGTTGAGTCACGATAGAAATCTAACGAAACGGGTGAAGAGTCTTGAAAAAGATACCTCCTAGTAGAATTCTTATTGGTGGAAGTTATTTAACTAGGGTGGAGGAAAGGAACAGGGATTGGGTAAAATATTGAAAGAAAGTGGATTTTGGGAAGTGGAAATTTATGGATACTTGAACGGACTAGGACTGATGACAGGAAGGGACCTAAGGTTAAGGACAAGGAAATGGAAACAGCACGGTGAGGAAAGTATTTGGCAAAACATATTAGTTGGGACCTCCAACACCTCCCACCGTTAGTTTCAAAACGCTAGTTTTTAACATGATAACTGACTTAAAACAACAATGAATTGGGTTACATTATGTGCTATGCGAGTAATTGTTACTAGAATACGCTGGCAATTGAATTTTACATAGATATAAGAAACTTAAATTTAAAAATTGCATACACGCATAAAGTTTCAAGTTTGGATATGTGTCCCTACTATTAATTCTACCTAATATTTAAATAAAAATATAGAACATTACTAAATTCTGCGAATTTCGGTTACAAAGAGATAATAAGCTGAATACACGCAAAAACAGAAATTACACTACATATATATATATATATATATATAATATATATTATATTATTTAGGCTCATATTGGCGAAAGGTAACTCAACATCACATTAGTAAAGTTATACCTAATTATAGGGATTACGATAGGATCAAATATTATTTTATTATTGTCAATATTAATACTAATAACTTAGTATTATGGCAATATGAGCCTAAATAATATAATATATACTAATGCACCAAATATATATAAAAGAAAAGGAAGAAAAGCAGAGTCATACTACAATTTAAAACGATGTCGTACTTCTGTAACATTCCTGAAGAAATTCTTTGCATTTACGTTCTCAGAAATCTCTCAATGGTAATCACATTTTCGTTTCTTCAAAGATATCCTTAATTTACCATTATCGACCGTAATTTCTTTTCTTCTTACCGACCGCGGCAATTAGACATGTCAATTACCATCAAAATTTGGTTGAACTGTCGGTAACACATATACAGGGTGTCCCACAATAAGTGTAAGAACCGAAAAGGGGAGGTAGGTGGGGCTATTCTGAACAGCTTTTTCCTGTGCCAAAATATTGGTTGAGGCTCCATTTTCGAGTTATTAGCGAAAAACACTGACCAATGAGAGCGCGCATAGACCGGGCGCGCGACAGGGTGAGCGACAGCTTCGAATATGACGACCGATCGCGATCGTGAACAAGCGTACCGACACGGCGTCGGTATAGCGTCGGTATAATAGGAAGCTGTTAGATGAAAATTACATCGAATAATGAATACAAAAAATCTGGATTATTTTTTAATTATCATTCATTCATGGATAAGAAATAAAGAAATTAGTCCTTACTTACAAAATAAATCGAATTTATTCGATACGTTTATTCCTTATCGCAAAGAAATAATAGATAAAATATGGAAAATTATTCTCGTTAGATATTGTGATGATGAAAAAGAACAAATTCTCATTTTTGAAAAATTAAATAACTTTTTCATTCAACAAATAAAAATTTAAATGGAATAATTAACAAATTTAAATGTAACTTACCCATTGAACCGCAAATAGTTACGATGAAAATGCATCTTTGTCACCGTGTCGATCCACCGATCCTTACCGTTAGAAAAAATAAATCACCACACAGAAACTCTCAATTTACTTCACTGTCACCTATCACCGTCATCTTTCATTATTGGCTTTCATTATCACTTTTCCCTGTCAGTTTTCACTAATTAATCACTATGAGCCCGACACGTAAATATTCCGAATGAAAACACGTGAACGAATATTCATAAATAATTTTAACTATACTGTCTTGAAAGCAAGAAAGCGGAATTTTCGATTAAAAACTACGATATATTTTATTTCGGCCGGTTACTTTCGACAATAAACGATGACTGTCTCGATCGTCGCCGCAGTCGATCAACAGATCACCGTTGCATAGCAACCGTTTGCGACCCACGCTTCGCGATCGAGAACGAAACCGAGATCCGTGGCCCGTTCAACAATATCTCCTAATAAAATATAATATAATACCGATTCCTCAATTCGGATGCCTTCTAATGAGAATACAGTGTATCGTTAAACATACGTATCTATGAATAATCGTTCACGCGTTTTTATTCGGTCCGTTTACCGGTCGTGCTTATGTTGTGCGATTATTAGAAAGAGACAGTGAAATAAATTGAGAGTTCATTGACCCTGCCAGGACATCAGCTGTTGATGCTCTGATCGGTGATTCTACCCGGTGACACAAATATTTTTTATCGAAGCTAGTTTCTTCATGGATCAATGGGTAAGTTTTATTTAAGTTGTTTGTGAATTTTTACAATTAAACGTACGCAGGAATTGATTTATTTGACTTCAGTGAGTTACTGCATTACATATTCAATTCCAGTTCTATCTCATTTCACAGACAAGGTACTCATTCGTTTCGAAATGAATTTATTCGTTTGCTTCATTAGAATAGTTGACAAAATTAATTTTTGTGAATTTATTCCTTATTCCTTTTCGAAGGCATAAAATAAATACAATATACTTGGCCTGGATAAACAACAACTAATTGGTTTATTTTCTATTTAAGAATAATGAAGATCTTAATATTATTCTTAACTTCTGAATTCGTTATTCGATTTAACTTTCATCTAATAGCTTCCTGTTATACCGACGTGGTATCGATATGCTTGTTCACGATGACGATCGGCCGTCACACTCGAAGATTTCGCTCACGCTGTCGCGTGCCCGGTCTATGCTCGCTCTCATTGGTCAGTGTTTTTTGAAATAACTCGAAAATGGAGCCTCAACCAATATTTTGGCAAAGGAAAAAGCTGTTCAGAATAGCCCCACCTACCTCCCCTTTTCGGCTCTTACACTTATTGTGGAACACCCTGTATATTGGACAAAGATAATATACATATATAGATATTTTTGTTAACAACAATATTAAAATACGAAAGTTATTAGATAATTATTTGTCGAATTAAAATGTAGGAAAGCTAATTCGATCATATGTTAAGCTGAGTCATTGATGGCCAAATTCGCATATTATTCTATTTAAGTAAATAAGGTATTGTAAATAATGTATTGTAAATATTTCATACGGAGGATTCCGAAATGCTACGTGCCTACGTGACCCAACACTAGACAGGATTTCTTGGAATTAGCTCGCGATCTCAAAAGAGAGACAGAATATATAATTTCAATTAACAGTATTATTAGAATCATTAATTAATCAAATCCATCAATATATAAAATTAGCAAATGCTATGTTAAGTTTAATTCCCGATACTCGAAGTCAGATACTATTTTGTTAATCTGGGTAGATAATGAATTGTAATAATGTTCTATGGAATATTCCGAAGTATCATATGCTTCGACATATAGTTCAGGTCCTTATGGGAGTACGTGCGTAAAATGTAGAAAAGGACAGAAAATATGTTTTTCGCTAATACGTTATTAAATAATTGTTTTTATATTAAAAACATTAACTACTCTTCAGAAAACACTATTGGCAATGTTAGAAAATCATTTACTTTATTAATTAACGTTTAATTAAGAATTATACGTAAATTGTACGCAAAATTATATACGTCATAACCTTGAAAAGGGTAGGGATTTCGAGTATAAAAGGCCGAGCGAAACCCGCCTAGACAGCAGAACAATTTTCGAAGTCGAGTTAGCTAGAAGACGTAGACAAGTATTATCCGGAACAGTTTTCGCTGGTCAGAGCCGAAACGATTCTTAACTCTCGATTGGAAGAGCGGGTATGCGCCATTTGGATACTTCATCGCTGGGTCGTTCTAGTAGCCAGTGAACAACAGGCTCCCCAATTAAGCGATTTGGTTTTGGGTGTCAATGTCGCTCTGACTAAAAGGGTCATGGACCCTTAGTTATCGAGTCACAAATTAGAAAAAGTAACTGTTCCGATGGAAATATATTAACTTAACGTCAAGCTCAGGATCTTGAATCAAGTTAAATCAGTCTATTAAAGAATATTGTTTCTGCCTCTAGCGTATCACACGTAGTCGACTACACTGCGTCGGAAAATCGATTTTAAAGTATTAATCTCGTAAATATTGTAAAAGCGTACTTAGGCAAGTCCAGAAAAGAATCAGACTTAGGTAGGATTCGTAATAGCGCCGGACTTCAAACATATTAATTTTGTTAAATCTTATAACTGCGTAATCTTTGAAAAGAGTATAATACCACAGACACTTAGAATTTTGAGTCTCACTAATATTGTAAAAGCGTAGTCGAGTTAGCCTGGGCTGAAATTCAAATTACCGGACTTCGAGTTAAATAACAAAAATTTGCGTTTATATTAAATTTTTCTTATACTTACGAATAGCGTAATATTTAATTTATAGTTTTCTGTTCATTATGCGACAATATCTATTTAATTCTTTGATCTAGTCGTTCAATATATTAATTTATATTACATATACTTTTCTTATTTTCTTTTTTGTTAATTGTTAATCATTATTATTTTATTGAATAAACCTGCTTATTGAAAGGTATTGACCGTGGATTTCACTCCTTAACCGCACACCACACGAATCTCACATTCTTTAGATTAGTTATTGTAAAACGAGTCGTTCAGTAGGTAAATACCGCTCTTTACCTCACGAGCGCTGTAAATTTCTGTGCATTGCACCAGAATCATTACACTTCTTCGATATTTTATGCCCTGATTGAAACTGCGAGTTGATTGAGACGGCAAATTGTTATCCTCTGTCTCTACAGTGTCCTCGTCCAGGTATGCAGCCTCTTCGGTAGTCCCCATGTTACCTCCTCTGCTCCTGTAGACTATGAGATCACGTGATGCTTCTCGATATTCCCTTCGGATTTCGGAATCAAAGGTGCAATTAACATAATTCCTGATAGCTGGTAATGTTCTTTCATCATTTGAGCTCTTCACAAAACAGAAAATTCGCTGCATAATTCTCCAACAGCTCAACCAACGGCAGAAATTTGTGCAGACAACCAATACTACGAAACTTCCTAAGATGTACATTGCTACAATATACCATTTTGTATGAGTCATAATAAACGGTTTCTTTGTCCTATCTGCCAACAATTTATCAATTTCCGTCAGCTTCTTGTTCGCAAATCGTAGGTCAGACTGATCTGCATTTGTCAGGCGAATTGGTTTTAATACCATCGGATTAGTTTCGTGGAACTCAGAAATAGGAATGCAACAATCACTTTCGGTTATATTAATTTCGGGAACGTAACAGGAAATATTCTTCTCCGTGAGCTTGGTTCCAAAAGGTACTGACTTATATAACCTTTGCACTGACCTTGCATTTGAAATATACCGTTTTTATACACAATGGTATCTTCCATGTGGTCTGTATCCCCTCCACAAAGAATGGTAACAGTTGTTGATTTTTGCAGAGTATAAATCCAACGATTATGTTCAATATTCTTCCAAATTTCGTCATCAGCCTTCATTGTTCGTACGATGCAGTCATCAGGAATTCGTATAGTCGATGGAGCCAATAATCGAATCTCACATGCTGCTTCCTCCAGTACTTTGCTGACATGGATGTTGGTGCACAAGTACTTTCCTTCTAAATACTCCTCGCAATCTAACAATACATGCAAGGTCGAATATACGGTTTTGGATTGGGATAACAGAAGGTAATGAGATCTAGGTTCAATATAGGATAGTAAAGAAGTGTTTCCATGTTGAACCGGAAACGAAATAAGATCGAAAAGATCGAATACTGATTGTTTGGTCAGTGGAAAATTCAACACATAAATTATTATTTCATCAGCCAATACTATTTGCAATTTCAATAACTTATAAAAGATCCATATGTTTCCATAGTTCGGCTCTAAAATTAATTCGAGATCGCCGCTATATTGCTGCAATTCTTTACACAAATCATTAGGTGTTATTATAAATGGTAAAACAATATTGTGAATGCCCAAATTAATGGCTTCTATATTTTCATTATATTCATTTAATACCTTAGACGTGAAAGCGGACAGAAAAGCTGTTTGTTGGATAATGAGAGACTCAATTTTTAACTGGTCGTCATAGGTATAACGAAATTGAGGTTCTTGTACTATTGAGGAAGGCAAGTATGATTTACAACCAAAGAAAAGTTCGTACGGAGTGTAATTTGTTGATTTTTGAACTGAGACATTGTAACTGAATATTGCAAACGAGACATATTCATCCCAATCTACCTGATTTGGTTTAATATAATGTTTTAAATAATCCTTAAGGGTTAAATGATAACGCTCAAGCGCGCCATTGGTTTGTGGGTGCTATGGTGTTGTAGTTATATGTTTGGTTTTAAATATTTTACTCAAGTCTTTAATTAAATCTGTCATGAAATCAGGCCCTTGATCAATTAAAAATGTTTTTGGAATTCCGAAAGTTGTGAATAATTCCGTTAAAACCCTAGCAATAGTTGAAGACTCGTGGTTGGGAATTGGTTTACCAAGGCAATATCTCGTTAAATCATCTTGAATTGTAAGAATGTATTTATTGCCATTTTCGGTAAGGGGTAATGGTCCTACAATATCAACGGCTATTCTTTCAAATGGAACTTCGGAAGTGGTCGTGATTTCCATAGGCTGTTTTGTCGGTTTAAAATTCGTTTTATTCATCTGACACGAATGGCAAGTTTCTATGTACTTCCTAATATCCGATTTTATATTTGGTCAATAATAATTTTCCTTTATTCTGGAATATGTTTTATGGAAACCATAATGTCTCGCTAATTTACTATCATGATATTCTTCTAAAATTTTCTTAATTTCGTCCTGATTTTTCGGAATGATTTTTGCGGTATTATAAATTTTAATTTTATTCTGAGAAAATATGAATTTAACCATTTCGTGCAAATGTGATTTCTTTATGTTGGTGTGTTTTTCCGGAGGAATTAATACAAAATTGTTATTCTTAATAATTTGTTTCAACTTTAATAATGTTTCGAAGATGTTCTTATATTCCAATCTGTCAAAATGCAAATTTAATGGAAAAATTAAATAAAGAGTTTGCTTCTGATTTTTTCATTCTGATACACCGTTGATGCTTGGATTGAGATTTGTTATATCAAAATTTGAGCGTACAAAATCAGAATAGGGGTTAGCTTCATCTAAATCTTGCGACCAAATTAATACAGTAGGATCAGTTATTTTACTGAGAGGACTATTCTCTTTTTCATAAATTATTACATGCTGATTCGTATAGTGAAATTTAATGAAATCCTGATATGTTGGAGTAACAGTTAAATGAACAACCTCTTGTCTTTGATTATTTCCTGAAACAAGTCTAGAGAGTCCATCTGCATTACAATTTACGCGACCCGGCTTGTATTTTATATCGTAATCGTATTCACTCAGCCTAAGACGCCAACGAACTAGCTTAGAGGTTGGATTTTTACAACTAAACAACCATTGTAGGGGTCGATAGTCAGTGTAAATTGTAAACTTTCGACCGTACAAATTATAGTTTAAATATATATACACCTCTAATTTTAATGGAGCTCGAGTTTATATTCACTACCACCCCTAAATAATCTTACACATTTTAAGTCGGCAATTTGATGGTGCTTTGAAAATATTCATGCAACACCCCGTGTAATATCCAGGGCGAATAATCTCTAACAGATTAAACACTAACAAAATAAAATCTATTGTAGTATTGTAACTGTGGATAATTGACGATGTTGTCTTTTTCTTTCTTTAATCGATAATGTTATCGGAGTAATAATTTCGTTGGATGATCGACCAAAATCGTCAATACATCTCGGTTCTACAGAACCATTTTAAGAAGTTCGACTTTTTTGAAACTTTGAATAAGTCATCATGCGTGGTAAAAAGAATTGACAACAACTACGCCTGTATATTACCTCAATAATTTCAAACGATTTTATATGCGTGAATTATCGCGATTTCCATCTTCAGAACAGCACATACTTCTGTTTTTCCAACGCAAACATGAAAACACATCAATCAATCTCGATGGCATAATATTGCATATATTTTCACTGTAATCGTATTTTTGTACCTCATTTCTGTAAATATATTTGTAAATGTAAAATTCAGTTTGCTTTTTTCAGTCCTAGTGTCTATCCTTTATTTCCAATATTAGCCTAACTACAGTCTAGTGGTGAATAGAAAACACTTCAAGAAGTGAATGAAAAAATTAAAATATTTATGTGACATATAATAATGGCGGTATTTTATCTATAAGATGTGTTTTAAAAATATACGAATTTCTCTAAGATTTCCTAACAATAAGTGTTTATTGTGGCGCAAACGGGGTAACGTAATCCGTACGAAATTAACAACGACTATGTAACTGTCATTGCATGAGTTAATACTCTCGATTATGTGAACATTTCGTCGCGATGCAACACGACAGAGTCATCCATGTATTCTGTATCAGTCCCTATGTCCATAAAATTACCAGATGCGCGGTTGGCAACAATGGATGAGAAAGTTGAGGATTAGGTTTCCTATTTCGATTGCTTTTCATCGATGATCGATCAAAACACACATCTCACGCCTGTACAGAAGCTGCAATATTTACGGTTGGCACTCACGGGAAAAGCCGTCTTTTCTATTCAGTGTTAGAGTACAACAGATGCGAACTACGGAGATGCAGTCGAATTACTAAAAGAAAAATGTAATTACAAATGTCGAATCTTAATCACACATTGTGACGCGATCTTGTCAATGCCCAAATTGTCACAAGATTCACTTGAAGTACTAGATGAATTTATTGATACCATTCGCCAAAATCTACAGTTATAAGACATTTATAAACTGATATCACTTCGTGAGATTGCTTCCTAGTATCTACAGTTAAAGATAAGTGTTGACACCACGTAACATTGCGAGGTATCACTAAAGGACAAGCAGATGCTATCGTATACATATACATCTGATTTAACTTTCTTCAAAAACAAGCAAATTTCGCGACTACGATTCAGCAAGGCTCAATTACCAATTTTAGATAAAATGGCCGCATTGCACCCGTGAAACTTTCCAGCAATAAAAATACTTTTCGTTATCACAAAGTGTTCTCTAACATCATTTCCACAACATCAGCGCAAAAAGATAAAGTCTACGATTATCTTAGCGACTTTCCCGATGGCTGCGACTCCAATGTCCAATGCCCAATCTGCCACGAAAATCTAGCACTGCGAGAGATTCCATGCGTTATTGACCGATTCACGTTTAGCAGTCGTTAGGAAGGCCTTGCTGTGCCCAAACTGCCTAAGACATGAACATAACCTTGTATTATGCATTGAAGAAGGGTCATGTTGCATATTGCAGTCAGCATTATAAACCACTGATTCATCAACCGAGGTAGACCCTGAATTACACCACTGACAAGCATGTAGAAACGAACGACTCATTGAGGTTACCTGGGAATTCAGTAGAAACAGACCATCAATGAGCATTCAACGTAAACGCGATAAGTAATGAACTTCTCGTCACCGCTTAAATCTTCGTGTTGGACAAAGAAGGACAGCTCATCCTTTGTCGTAAACTCATTGGCACGTGTGTGACACAAGCTTCATTACTGAGGATCTTGTAAAATGCTCTGTTTCCATTGGCGTTTTTAACGCGTTATTTACGGTCGCGGAGCACTCTGTCGCAGTCACAATCCATTCTATAGTCAGCGACTATCAGCGCATGTGGATTTTCCTGACGATTCCGAGAGTCGCACCGTTCATCCCAGATCAACTCATCGACCGTTCTAGGATACACATTCCGAAGAATATTAGGCTGGCAGATACGGACTTTCACTGTCCAGCACCCAGTTGACCTGCTGCTAGGAGTAGCGATATCTTTTGAGCGTTAATCAGTTAATTTGTCTCTTCTAGAAGGACCAGATTTATAACTACAAAAAGCAAGAGTAGGATGGGTCATCGGGGGGACTCCTCCAGCTGCCGATTTGCTTCGAAATGCCTCGTATTATACAACTACCATACTGACATGATTACTAAGCTCGTCTAAGAACACTAAATAACACAATTTTTCACCGATTGAAAAGGCTACGAAGCTTGTTTCTATGACCGCTCAAAAGACGTGAACGCGCATGCAGGTATAGAAGTAAAGCTATTTAGCAAAATCTAACATAGCGCCGTTAAAAACGGAATCTGTACCACGGTTCGAGTTGTATGGACCTTCACTGCTGACATCATTAACCTTTTAGGACTCACTCTACTGGCTCACTCGCTTACTGTTTGAATTGAATGATCGTTGTTAAATTCGCATGTACTGATGTACTGAATTTTTTATTACTGATATAGCAAATGCAAACTTTGCCTTTCTACGTTAACTGGTTTATTAATGTGTCGTTGTCTGCTGTTACAAAAATTCTGTCTTAAAATTATCGATCTGCGATTTTTATAAAAGTTCGTCTGTGGGCGTGTGTTGTGAGGTGATGACTAAAATTAGGGTGGGAAAATGTCGCTGTCCAATCATAATTTGTCGATGATGTCGGGGGTTGTTCTGCCCTCTCCTCTGGGTACGTCTTATGGAAAAACCCAAGTTCGCGTGCAGGTAGTGTGTACCGTTTTGATGTTTATCGTTTTATGATGTGTCTATTGCCGACGTCTATGAAAAAAGGAAGTAAATCCTGAACCGTAATTTTGTGTTTTTCTGAGCATAAATATTGTTAAAGGACCCTTCCAAGCTGTGAATAACTGTGCTCTTAACAATCGTTTTCATATGTTTTGATTCGCACTTTTTTACCTTCACCACGTTTTATAAGAGTATTAACCAATCCCACAAAAGTACATTACATGAAAATAAAAGGTAACGCAAAGTAGTCTAAGCACTATGGGCGGAGTACCGCTTCGCAGTAATACACGGTGCATATTGGAAACATTTGGAAATTATTACATATTTTGTGAATTTTCCTCACCTAGCCAGATATACGCTGCAAACACCCCGTTCCAAGACCCTGAGGTCTTTGTCACTGAGAATTCATCTCCATATAGGTATGGCACCGAGCCACGGAAACTCGGCGAGGCATCCATACCACTCTCAGTACCTGTGTTTACGAGAACATAAACTCGAGCAGCGTTGAACAGCGTTGAACAGGTTATCGCCGAGGACGTAGCACCGGAGCGCGCGTTTCCTCTACAACACATTATTTCTGCCGGTGGCATCCGTTGCTCAGAAACTTGAGATTAGGTAGCTCCGTAGCAACAATTTTAAGGGCAACAGTCTTGTTTCTGTATCACGGACTCGCCTTGGATACTAGGCTCGACTGAGTCCATCGATACGACACCTCGATCAACGGCCGTGCACTTACCCTGAACGCAAGTTGCTCATCTTAGCAAGACTCCTCTTGCAACATTTGATGGGTATTCGTCAAGGGCACTCACCATGACACATCTCCTATGCAATTCTGCACACCAATGGCATCCGTTGCCCAGATTCCTGGGATTGAGTACGCGTGTAGGCGGCTTTTTAGGGTAAGTGGTGTGTGGACTCCGGGATCTCGTCTCGGATACTAAGATCAAGTCCCGACACCTCAAACGACGGCCCCGTCACGCAAACCCTGGGAATTGAGACGAAGAAACTCCCTGTGGTACGCTTCTTTCCTCTACCACACGTACATGCCACCGAAGGTTGCACTTTGCCCAGATTCCTGGGATGGCGCAACATCATGCACCGTGATTTTATGGCCCACAGCAGTGTCGTCTGGCCGTGGGTCCAAGTTTCGGAACAAAGGACAGCAACTTGTTTAAATACAACATCGAAAAATACAAGCATCTTTGATAATTATTTATCGTAAAGAAGGATGCAACGAATCGTTGTGTGCTGTCTTCAGTGAAAAAAAAAACAAAATAAGGGGTACTCTAACAGTGTTTCAACTCAGCAATGCTCACAACATTCAAATCAAGGTAACAAACCTGATGGCGATGAAAAGTTGCAACGTCACACTCCGTTTTTCGACAAAAACGGGATACTGCAAGACGACTGAAATACTCGATAATGTCATTTTCACAACGTCATCCGATTGTTCTGCCGAGGTCACGCGTAACATTTTTCATTATCGAGAAAAAGCATCATGCTCAATTATATGCCGGTGTCCAAAATACATTGTATGCTATTAGACACCAATACTGGTCTATTGACGGCCGAAGCCAGGTATGGAAAACCATAAAGACCTGTTCATGCCGTCTGCGAGTTCAACCATCACCTGTAACTTTATTGAGAAATAAAATTAATTGCGTCGCTGAATATCGTCGGTGCTGTGACGATTTGTCTCAAGGACGATATTGTTTCTTTTTTTTACTCTGAATCGGCTACATGGAATGTTCGGTATGACCGTTGCTCGGGTAACTGTCGATCGTCAATTTTCTGCGAGCCTATGACGATCGCGTCAGTAACCACAATAAATTTATATAATAAGTAACCTGTCACAGGCGAGAATAACAGAATATCGGTCATTTATTTATACCGAGGTTGACTATTGTGGGCCATTCTACATAAAGAAAGGAAACATCAAAATCGAACGCCTGCTAAGGTCTATATAGCAGTCTTCGTGTGTCTTGCGGTCACGGCAATTCATTTAGAATTAGAGACGTTATAACCGACGCCTTCGTTGTCGCACTTCGTCGGTTTATTGCCCACCAGGTTACTGCAAACGTCTATATTCGGATAATGGCACGAATTTCGTTGGAGTATATAACGAATTGCAAGAGTTCTGCGAGCTTTTGAAATCGGATGACTATAATCAAAAGGTAAAAGTTTTTCTCGTGGACCAATCCATCGATTGGAGTTTTATTCCACCCCGCGCGCCACGCTTTGATAACCCGTGGGAAGCGTCTTTAAAAGCCTTCAAACACATCTGATACGCATCGGGGGTAGTCAGTTGATTATCTTTGAGAATCTGAATACACTGATTTTTTAAATAGAGTCGATTCTCAATTCTCGTCCTTTGATACTCATATCGACCGATTCATACAATCTCCTCGCATTGACATCTGGTAATTTTCTAATTGGTGATTCCCTCACGAGGCTACGCGAACGCGATTTTACAGATGTTCCCACAAACCGTCTGTCGAGCTGGCAGAACGTATAACAGATGAAACATTATTTCTGGAAGCACTGGCACCGGGAATACTTGAATGAGTTGACCCGTCTCAGTAAATGGACCAAGGGTAACCATCCAATCAAGGAAGGCACGGCAGGCCTCCTGGGGGAAGACAACATTCCGCCTATGCAGTGGGTCTTAGGGAGAGTTATCAAGTTTTACTCGGGTTCCAACATTATTGTTCAGGCCTTAACATGTTGAACTACACAATAGGGTTACTTATATGTTTCTGAAAGAACTGAGTGTCAACTATTGGTAATAATTTGAATTACTCTCAACACAACCTATATATACAGTTATGTTTTATATTGTGTGTACGTTCGTGGTAGGCATTCCGAATGTGAAGAATACTGAATATTGAATTTTTTGTTACTACGGAACTGTGATGAAGATGTTGAGACTCTGAATATTTGTATAAGCTTCTTCCAGGATTTGTCTCCGGAAAGGAAGACGTGGAAAACGTGTTGGTTATCCTGATTGGTTTATCCATTAACCAATAATTTAATGGTTTAAAATTTAAAATTGGATATCGTCCTACTCCGTCCGCCGTTAACGC
Organism: Megachile lagopoda; assembly: GCA_036983795.1. Classification (NCBI taxonomy): domain Eukaryota; kingdom Metazoa; phylum Arthropoda; class Insecta; order Hymenoptera; family Megachilidae; genus Megachile; species Megachile lagopoda. Next base: position 19,389,700 of record CM072787.1, on the reverse strand, counting down.
AATTTAGACGTGTCGTGTAGACATGGAAAAATGAAACGGCAACAAGGCGGAATTTCCATCGGGTGATTATCAGGGACCTGGCTAATGACTCTTAGGTTCAGTTCTAACAAAAGACCCTCTGGAAATTCACATTTATGACACTCGCAATTAACTATTGAGATTATTGTAGGGAGTTGGACGTATAAAGTGTAAAGTTAAAAGTATAAAAGGATCCTCAAAACAGTTATGGTACTTACATGTTATAAACGTGCTAGCAATGTGCATGCCAAATGATGTCCCTTTGTACAGATTGCTAGCCGCCTTCACAACTGTAACGGTATCGATCGTAAAGTTACCGTTGTTGGCGATCGGAGAAAGTTTCCGTAGATATTCCGCGAAACAAAAACCATACCTGAATATACATATAGGATATTCTTCTCGTAGCATTTGTTTATTGCGAACATTCAACCGAATAGACAAAAAATTGAGAAAGTAATAAAACGAGGGTAAAAGGCGCATAAAATGCATATATAGTACAACTATATCAAAGTCCACTGCTGGATAATGCAGAAACTACGGACATAATCTTTTTTTACATTTATATTCGATTGGTTAAACAAGTTTTCTTGCTCACAGCATTTTTCGATATGATGTATACTTTCGGCACAATTAATTTCTGAAATCAGCTTATCAGGGCAAAGTTGTACCAGGGGCGCCACAACAGCAAGTTCAGTCGAGCGTATGTTTTTTAAATTTTGATTTATATTTTTTATTGACCCTCTTATTTTATTTATTTCTTACTTTTATAATAAATAATTCATAAGTATTATATATGTCGATCATTATTTCTTCAGATATGTATTCACTTTTCGCCATGGTACGTTTATAAATTCCAGCATTTATTTAATTCTTTTAACTAGAAAAATTAATAAAACTGCTTTAGGTTATTTTTCCTAATATTTGTTCAAGATGTTATGCTTTGTCAATTAATATAAAGTCAACAAAAATTGATTATTAGTACATACAGTTTCAATCACCATTCCAAATGTGTCAATGATTATAATTTCTTACCATTTTTTGCTGGTTTTGCAATATATTTCACAATCATAGAGTATTAATTAAAATAACTATTTTGCTTTATTTTACAATAATAAAAATCGTGTAAATCAATCTGTGCTGTTGTAATGTAAAATGCATATTTATTAAATGAACTTAATTCTTTGGAATAAAGTTTAACTTCAGATGTTGATACAAAAGTGATGAATGATAACCAATAAAAGAATTAATAAGTAGAATAAAATGAACAGTGAAGAAAGTTACTAGAAAAGAAAAACTTCGCTCAGCGGGACATGAATCGAGAACGCTATAATTGAAGGCAATGACTCTGCTGTTCTAGCGTCTTTTGTGAAAAGAGCTTCATCTTCACAGGATATGAAATACATGAGAATTTGTACACCGATTATCCTGTATACTCATCAGATTTGACACTTGCCCTTTTGAACTTGAGTAAAGGTCCAGTTAAATTACTATCCACTAAAAGTCCATGAAAATCCCACGTCCCATCTCGCACCATCTCCTTGTTAGAACTTTCTCTCATAGTAGGAAAGCTTTATAGAAACTGTACACTTGTGTTTAATGTTCCGATATTCAATACAGTTTAAGTATCGTCAATCAATCGAGTACGGTTTATCTGCATGGAACCGAAGATTCAATTCCTTATCTAACATTTTTTAATTGTAATAAATGTCTTATTGTATAGGCAAATTTAGGATAATGGTCAAAATTTATACCTCTAATGAGCATATTAATAAGCAAAGGTAGACAGCATAGAATAATTGATAAAAATCGTTATATTGTATTACAATCATTATAAATACCGAAGAGTAAAAAATAAACGTTAAATTGAATAAGTACAAACACAAACGAATCTTGAAATTTAAGAAATTAAAGTTAAAAAATTTAATTTCTTCAAGATTTGCTAACAACGATGCATCGATATCATAGTCTTTCTACTTACTTAATCATTATATTCTAAATTAGCTAGTAGATGATCTGCGGCATTAGTAAGTTGTAAATTTTACAAACAATTAGTTGAACTAATTTGTTTCCATGTAGTTAGTTAGAAATAGAAAAGCCTGTTACGTAAATATAACACAATTTGCAACTTTTGAATTCTCAATCCTTTTCTGGTAAAATAACTTAGCTTTCCTATAATATGATCTAGTTTTCTTTTAATTGTTTTTTTCTAATATACAATTTGTAACAAACGTAAGTAAACAAATTTATATACGTCAATTTAAATGACATAAAATAGGATGAACAACTCTGCTGCCAAATATTCACTAATTAATAACTTATTTATATAAAAACAAGATGTACCGAACTCTTAATTTTTTATATGAGATAAAAAATATCAGCAAATATTGTCTGCCCTTGGATGCATTGTTCATTTCAATCGTCAGTTAAAGAGTTAATAAAACAGTTAATGTTTGAGTGATCACAGAGTAACAATAATACTATCATTTCAGTTTGGAAAATCTACAGAATAGTTTTATGCTAAAATTTACTGAATAGCTGCAATTATAAAGACATAAAATATTTCCAGAGATAAAAATTTCCAGAATTTTTGTATACATTACAAGAAACGGATTCACGTTCGCCATAAGAAGTCTATAAAGGACGTTTATTATAGGTCGCAGTATCACATAAAATAAAATGTTATCGAACAATGTAAATCATGTTTCCTTATATTTATATATATAAACAGTCCTAACTAGTTACATTGTACCAATAATACTTGTAAGACTCCATGCACACGATCAACGTTCTTCCAATCATACTGACTGATTTACCTAAGTGTGCCACCTAAGTTACTCGAAAACTATTCATTATACGAAAAAATGTTTCAAACAAAAATGATATAGTACAAAGAGATTTTGCTATTGTAAAATATGCTAAATTCTAATTAAAAATCTATTAAGGTATATAGATTCGGAAATAAATAATTAATAAGATATTTTTCTTAAAACGACTTTACAATACAAACGTGTAGTTGATTAATTAGTACAAGTAACATGCATTGTGTTTTTTCAGCCATAGCATCACATGCTCTAATGATACGATTTTTCATATATTCAGGTGCTGTTTATGGTTCACGTTAAACTTTATCTTATAAACATCTCCAAAGAAAGTAATCAAGTGGCAGTTCGGAAAATATGCTGGCTATGAAGTTTATTCTTCATGTCCAATCCATCGATTAGGAAACAGTCTTTATAGTACCTCACGAGATTACCGTGTGTAATAAAGATAAAAAATTCTTTGCAAAATTCTATTTCTAATAAAGATAAACATTTAATATTTTTGTCTTGTTAATGACCCACCAGTAAAATATGGTTCGACTATTTTATCAGCAATTATACCACACCAAACGTTGTCATTGGTGATTAATATGATGAAAAAAATGTGGGCTTCCCACATATTTCTTAAATTAACCTGTTCGAAATTCGTAAATCTAGTCTCATAAGTAAGTAGGATATTTTGTAAAAATGTAATACTTCTATTTATTTCATTCAGAAGCCATTACCAAATTAATATATGCATGATTTTTATTGCAGCAAGAACTAAAAATTTGTGGATAATAACTTTGAACTTAATAACTAGCGATCCTTGAAAAAATTAATCCTATATCAACAATGGCGTACAATGTAAATGTTGCGCGGACTTCGCATTTACGAAAGTGTATTACCATTTACCGAAAAATATCTCAGTAACTATTGATTTCTAAACTCATACGCCATAATAGTTTTTCACTTAGAATTGAATACTCTTTGCAACCGCAAAGTTTAATTAAGTTCAAAGGGCTTTCATATCTGAATAAAAAAGCAAAATCTTAAAGAAAACAATTATTACATCTTATAGCTCCTTCGATATCATATAATATTTATTTTAAATATTTTTTTGTACAATAAATAGTTCACGAGTAATTCAGGTGACAAATGGTTCGGTGAATTAATCGATCTATCTTCTTTCTTTTTGATTGAGAAAAATGAAGACATACGGGGTGTCTCAGAACTAGTCTAACTCCTGGAAATGGGTGATAGGCGACGTCATTCTGAACAACTTCTCTTTTTGCAAAAATGGTGTGTGAAGTTTCGTTTTCGAATTATTAAGGAAAAACACGGACCAATCAGAGCGCAGGGATTACGCACGCCGAGAAGCGGGAGCGACAGCTTCGAGCCTGCCTGCTGAGCGCGAGCGCGATCAAGTACCTATGCGCCGGGACAGTCTAAACGTTTAATAAGAAGCCCTTACGACAAAACTCAGTTAAATAATGAACAGAACAGTTGCAAATAGAGTTGACTTATTCATTTTTCGTGAATACGTAATAAGCATATTTGAATCAGACTCACCTATTGTTTAACAATAATCCTGTTCTAGTAAAATTGTGTTCTCGTGACTACATCGATCCTAATTTTTCGTAAAAAGACACACTGTACAATATTTTATATACAATATTTTATATCACAGCCTGGTCAGTGAACTCATTTCACTTCACTGTCATTTCTAATTGGCATTTTTAATATTCTGCTGCCACTGTTCACTAATTTCCTAATGTAACAACCACGAATAAAGAACGCGAATGAAAATGCGTGAATGGTTATTCATAAATAATTTTAGCGACTTTCTATTCCCTCTTTGCTGTTGAACACCCGACGGTCTGTCTTAAACTGCTGATCGTAACGCGATGAACATCTTTTACGGAAAATTAAAAAATGTTTCGACTTCTACACTGCACCACAACAGTCCCTTGCATCAGGGACGTTTGACACTCGAACGAAAGTGAGAGTATGTTTTTTTTAAAAAAAAAAAGCAAAAACCGTTTTTGCCTTTTAGAAGGGAAAAGGGACAAGGATTTCTTCGGACTCTCACGAAGTGACCGTCGAGCGAGCAAAACGGAGTCGTTTAATTGTTTTACACAGTATGTCGGAAAAGTAACGGAACTTTTTAAATTTAAGGAACACTACTACCGACATCTATAAAAACAATATGCTATTTGAAAGCAGTATTCCTCCCCTACAAAACAAAACAATCGTTATTGGAATCGAGCAACGAATTGCAAACTTATAGCGTTTAAAGCGACAGAACCTTTCGTCACCGTGTCACAAAATCACGATGAAGCAAAGAGCGAATATTAAATTCTGCTCGGTAAAGCTCGGTAAAACTTTTACAGAAACATTTGAATTAATGAAAAATGTTTATGGCGACGATTGTTTATGACGTACACATGTGTTCGAGTGGTATAAGCGATTCCAGGACGGTCGTGATACTTTGGAAGACGATCCAAAGCCAGGTTTTGGGTTTTTCTAAATTCTAAACGATTCTAAAGGTATTATACTTCGGGAATTCGTTCCGCAGGGACAAAATGTTAATGGCGAATATTATCTGGGTGTTATGGAACGTTTGTGGAAAAGAATCGTTCGTGTGAGGCCCGAATATCGAGTGGGAAGTTGGTTTCTGTTGCATGATAATGCACCATGTCACAGAACTGTCGCAGTTCGTGAATTTTTGGCGAAAAAATAAGTCTGCGTGCTCCAACACTCTCCATATTCGCCCGACTTATCTCCATGTGATTACTTCTTTTTTCCAAAACTGAAATTAACTATGAAAGTAACGTTTCATGCCACTGTTACACAAGTCCAAGCAACTGTGACAAGGGTGATTGAGACGAATCCGCAAAATTACATTAAAAAATCTATGTTAACATTACTTGAGCGTGCCCAACGGTGTATTGATGCGGAAGGGATGTAACTTGAATAAAAAAAATTAATTTTGGCAAAATAACTAATACTTTTCTTTATATTTAAAAAGTTCCGTTATTTGTCCGACATACTGTGTATATTTAAAAATGTTTGTACAAATTTTAAAAACTTTTAAGAAATTCACTAAATAAGGGATTAAGGTATTTATTAGAAAGTGAACTAGAACTTACTTGCAAGTTGATAATAGAAATCAGTCGTTACGGACACCATTAATATTATACAATTTGAAATTTTTTACAGTATTGTCAGTATTACCGAAATTTACCTAAGGTAAATTGTTGTATCGTGCTGTTCTCGCTTTTTCTCGAAGGCAGCACGACAGTTTACACAGTAGATAGATTGCTGATCAACTTTATTCAGCGTTAGGTTTGGAATGGGTTTAAAAGTTACTTGTTTGAATGTTGAAGTGTTGCTAATATTTGACATTTTTGTTCACACGAAGTAGACAATTTTTTGATTACGGTGCGATGGTTGTACCAATCCGCTGTTAGATATAGAGGGAGGAAGGTTGGACTAACGGTTTGCCTCTTCAGGTAGTTCAAAAAAGTTCTGATTTTTAGGGACAAGTTTATAACGTGACGATAACTAAAATATTGCTATCGTTTTTCCAATCCTAAGACGCTACATAAATTCGACCGTAATATATTTCACTAAAAATAATTTCAATCTAAGATAGACTTGCATCACTTTCTCAAACTTGCATCAAACTTGCACTGCGCAAATATTACAGAATTTAAATTATTTCAATTACAATAGTTTGTTTACAGATAAAAATATAAGATTAAAATTTATCTATTGTTATTATTACTTTCATTTTTTTTAGAAATGAATTTGCTAGACTTTCAATACAAACGGTTCATATGTGCATTCAAAGATGATTTACTACACCAAAAAAATATTTTTCAGATTACAAATCTCGTATTTCATACTACAAATTTTGTTTCAAAAAGGCACCAAAATCTTTTTGTTTTAAATAAATCTTTTTTTCTTTAATTTGTATTAATTTGTTTCTAATTCAAATTAAAGGAAAAAGAAGAAGATAATTTTTTAACTATCGTACGGAAACAGTTACAATTTGAAGACAAGTTCGAAGTTACAAAAAATTCGTTCAATAATACATCTCGCATAAACACGGAATATAGATTCGCGTTGTATGGTAGTCCACTGTATTTTAAGATAAATATTATTGTAACCTATTTACAACAGAATTATAAATGTATATGTAATAAAAAATGGTACATATTTTTAAGTCTTAATGCGATTTACCTTAAAATGAGTTTAAAATTTATGCATACTTACAATGAGAGTAATATGTATAGAAATAACTATAGTATGTAACATCGCGCTTACTCTTAAGTGTTTTTCCATATATGTATAAACGCTCATATATTTTACTAAATGTGCCGTATAAGAATATACAAATATTTTATGGTTTATCAACAGAATGTGTAAACCGAGTCTTTGTATTAAGAATCTTATTTTTTTCCTACCAACAATAGTATTTCGACATAATTACCTTTAAAACAAATTTTTGTATATATAGTGAAAAGTATACAATTCTATTTAAATAAAACATATGTCATTTTCATTTTATTGCGGTCCTCTTGAAATCACTTATGCCCCATCTTAGTTATTTGTTTTGTACAACAGATTTTGCGCAAATAATTCATATTTACGAGTTAAAACCGCTCACCCTGTATAAATCTAAAATACAAGTAATGTAAAAATACTATGAAACAGTTTAAATTAATTAGATTTGTGTCATACTATTTTGTTTTAAAATACATTTAGTTTTATAGTTATATGTTATAAAAGATTCGTAAGGTGTTTCATATTATTTTATAAAATTTCTCATGAACTATTATCTTTGCTGATACAGTTACTTAATACCTTTTTGTGTAAAATATTCTAAAGAATCAATATACATGAAAAGCACTATATAGTTGTACATATTCAACGACAGCTATGATAATCTTGGTTTATTCTTGGTTTCTTCTTGGTTTCGTTAAAAGAATAAACTATATTACTAGAAAATGTTGCACACTGAGTGACAGTATATGTTAGTTAACTATTTTTGCTTACATAGTCCTCAATACCAGTAGAATACCGAATCACTTTACATGGAAATTGCTATATACTTAATAAATATAAATAATATTTATTATTTGTAATTCTGAATCAAACAGCTTAAAGTTGTTTTCTGAGAAAACAATTTTATTTGGTCACATTTTTTGTACTGATAAAAGAATCAAGAATAGTAAGGCGAACGTAAACGCAACACCCTGTATATTGCGAAAGGTGTGAAAAGCAATGAATCTCTGTCTTTTAATGTAATTTTTATGAATCAATAATGTTTCTAACTCCTCTTTGTATGAAATTCAAGAAGACATTCTCGTGTAATTTTTGCCACATCCATTCAGTGCCTTTGGCATCCGGTTAATCCTCTCAGCGACAAATCTTCAACGTTGTACGGCGGCACTACCTCGATAGTAACGTCGCCGCAATAAAATTAGGCTACCACGCATCATAATGCATCTCGGTGTATGTCGAGAATTTCTCATCCCCACATGAATTATCCCTGATAATTCTCGACTACGGGCAACACATTAGTCATTCTCGTGGGGGGTTGACTTATATTCATCCACGTAATCCTTTTCGAATGATCAAAGATTCCCGGCCGTGCTAGTATCTAGCGGCAACGAAAGAATCACCGACAACGAAAATAGGACGAGAATACCTAATCTTCGTGAGATACAATGTCTGACAAAAAAGATAGCGTAATTTATATTTTTGTATATAGGGTGAATCATCTAAATAAATTCTGTAATTTTTAAAGCGGAAAGAACTGATTGATACAAGTATTGTTCCTGGAACTGAATAAAAGTTGTGAACGAAACTTTTTCTCATATCAAGGTATTTAAGATATTTAAAAGTTAACCTCATTTTTGTTATCAAAGAAATGTAAGTGTCTGTTTTCAATTTTGATGAAGGCTTGCAGGCTATTTAAGAAAGTAAAATTATTCAACATTTATGTTTTTGTAAATATTGTTTCAAAAACTATGAAGGATATAAAGAAACTAAACAAAAAAACAAAAAGAATTATTATAAGAATTATATTAAACAAAAAAAGTATTGTTTTTACATTATTTGGTGAACTTGTCAAAAAGCTATTCTTTCACCGCTTTCGAAGATCTTGAAACGTGTTGTCAATATTCGATATTTTGAATAAGTTTTTCTTCTCATAAAAATATCAGACCTTTTATTTAATTTAGCGGAAAAGTGTCTCTCCCGTTGCAATGTTCATATGCGTCAACATGCAATTGTCGGTTGTGTGCTGCGTCTGCGAATAGATTGTACAGCGGTCGGCAACCATATATTCATATAACGGGTGAACTGGAAAATTAAACTTTTTAACAAATTTTAATGGTTTTAAATTTTAATTTGAATGCTGGTCATCTGAGGGTACATAGTGGTCGAAATCGTAAACAAACTTGAAAAACAATTGGTTTGCTTCTTTAAAATTCATTCAGTGTATTTTATTTTGAAAGTATCAGAGTATATTTTTTGGTTGAAATTAATTTGTAAGATGCAACTATCTCAGAAATGTACGGATTTAAAGATGGTAGTATTACAATGTTAGCCTTTTTAACAATAATTGAAAGTACTTTTATTGATCATCGGCCTATAATGCTTGTTTACCAATACTGGTAGAGAACAAAGATATAAGTAACATTTTTTACATATAACCCATTTGCCAATCACCTTTCAAAAAAACAGGAACAAGAATTATACTATAAGAAAGTACGTTTATAAGCCTATCGTTTAAAAAACTTAGCTTCTTCATGATAAATAGTTAAAGGGTTACGATATTTTTTCGTGGTTACTGGCATTGCTAATATGAAACATCAGGATGAGAGTAACATTAATTATCTTAAAGAGTATTCAGTAGAAATGCTTGTTCTAACGCAAAATAGAATTTTTATTATAAGAAACAATAAAAAGAAAACTTAAATAGACATATTAAATTTTAAGTAACGATAAAAACAGTACCAGTACATTTAACTAACGAAAATTAAGACGTATAACTGGCTTCGAGTATTTCTTTGGTATCGTGAATGTGGTTTATTTATCTATTCCTAATTATAGTTATGAAATGTATAATACATTACCATTGGTACAGTTTTTACAGCTTTTGTTTGTCCCTATAGCAACACGTTAGTTATATCTCCAATTGCGTTTTCAGTACAGAAGTAAATCTACAAACTATACAAGATTTACAGAAGTTCGCTATAGGAACTATAGCTTAATATCTATATTAAGCTTAATATCTATATAGCTTAAATATCTATAAAGATATTTAAGAACACTCTAACAAATGATTGGTTTAATACAAGCAGTTTAACTGTGAATATTAACAAGTATGTCGAAGTAATAGAAATTTACTTGAGTAATGTGAATTACCAATTAAGTTTAACCATCACAACCGATTCATGTTATTGTTTAATAAAAATTAATTTTTGAAAATGACATATATTCTAGCTGTACGCTTTTACTTTACTTATTAAAGTTATGTTACATAAAAATGTGTGGCTGATATCTTTCCTATTCCAGTAATGACATGGTTATCTATCAATTGCGATTAAGCGATCATTTTTTTATAGGATATATTGAGAGTTATTGAACTGATTTCTGTTTCATTTAGCTACGATAAATTGCTCTCTTACAAGTTAGTGTTATTTTCTTAGAGTCTGCATCATTCTTGTCATTTGTAAAGCGGTACATTCATGACGAAGACGGAATTTTATCAGTTTTCTATTCTTACAACCTTTGATTAAAAAGATCTTAGTAATTCGATGAATATTTTATAGCACAAAATTTCATCTATTTCGTGTTTTAATTTTATAATTAAAATGTCCTCGCTAATTCGATTAATTATTTATAGCGTAGGATCACCGGTTCGGTATTTTATCTCTTTTATCCTGTGATGAAATAGATATGACAGTACGATGACTAATCATTTATAACGTAGGGTCCTTTGTTAACTGCACAAAACCTGTTGACTAATCACAATTGTAAACACCTACAGCATTTTTTTTGCAGCTGTTTATATAAAACATTAGTTTTCTCTTTTATCGAATAGTAAAGTTAAGGAAATTGACACACAAAATTGGTAAATGTTTTCAGACGAAAACTACATTTATGTGATTATACTAGTTTATCCTTTCATAAATAAACAAGTGCTATTTGTATCAGCTCACCCAAGTCGATATTTCGAACAATTTGACTTACACTATTATCGTCTTAATCTTCTCATCTTAATGTGCATGTGAAGTCATAATTTGTATTACATTTTCGTTTAATGATTAGATATCTATAGATCATATCTACGTATCCAAGTTAATGTTTTTCATCCTTCCCACCATACACATATAACAAGAAATTGTTTTTTTCTGGAGAACTACGTAGTAATTTTGAAAATGAGGCTTGAAATATAATTTAACGATCATACAAAGTTATCTGGAAAGTAGTTCAATTGTAATTATATGAAGTGCCTGGTTTGAAGAACCTTGTTCAAAGAGATAACGTCTCGTTCAAGGAATTATTTTAAGATAATTTATTCCTCCAATCTCCAGATGTATCCCTTAGAAATACTTTTGCGCTTCAAGTTTATCAGTTGGAGGCAAGGAAGATCGATATTAGCATTGGTTTGCTTTTTCATTCTAGAAAAGTTTGTGACAACTGGTCGCGGCAAGGATAATTACATGGTAATCTCTCCGAACGAGGCTCTTCATATAATTACGATCGAACTCTACTTGAGGTAAGTTTGTTTGATCCTTAAATTATATTATTATACATAATTCCTATATTTTTCTTGTACCATTATTTTTTACTGTTACACAATCCACTTTCCTTTTCAGTTTCGTCTCCTTTTATTTATGTTGAAATAATTTCTATTGCGTATTTCCAACTAGAGTTTTATTGTTTTTATTTATTTTAACCCATTTATTCCCATGAGCATTTTTTTGTTGGAAAAAGGGGCAATGATGCTTGTACTAATATTTAATACAATTTTATTGAGCAAATAAAACCTTTTGTTATAAAAAAATAATAATACATCTCTTCATATTACAAACTTTAGTACTGTACTCATATGAGTACACTAGGAACATATGTGTACTGTAGCGTCGTCATATTGTACAGTCAAGACAAACCGTTTATGAAGCAGTTGATGACGGGAAAAACCCAAACTGTTTTAGGGTACCATATTTTTTCAGACCATAGTAACCGTAGTTAACCGTCACGCTATAAACTTGTCCTTAAAAATTAGAATTTTTCCAACCTACCTGAAGAACCAAACCGTTAATCTAGCCTTCCTCCATAACTCAAAAATTGTTTACTTTATACATTCCAAAATGTGAAACCATCAGAAACGAATCAACAGTCAAACAAGTACTTTTAAACCTTACCAACCTATTGCTGAATAAATTCACTCAGCAACTTATACTTTTTTAATCTATCAACCTACCCTATACACAACCGAGTTCACCCGTCACATTGGGTGTAACTGTCGTACTGCCTTCGAGGAACAACGAGAAGAGCACGATACAACATGTACATTTCATGTTTTATGAAAGTAAATGTACTCAAATGAGTGCACTAGGGCAAAATGGGTTAAAGATTACATTTTTCTGTTTCAGTTATTCACCCTGAGTGACAGCATTTATGCTATTGAAAACCTATCTACTTGGAGATAAGCGATGGTCTGAATTTATGATTTGCTATGAAATTATGATGTTATGGTTTCATAATAAAATTTCACAGAGTTGAGATAAACGTAAAAAAATAATGCTTGTGAACGGTATTAGGAGAGAAGTGTTCAGTAAGGTGCATCGAAAAAACTGAAAGTGCGAATTAAAACTTCGCGGAATACGGTGAAGTTGTATAACCTTAAATTTTTATTGTAAATGAGGGATTAAAATAGAATTGTAGGAGTGTGGAATGTGTGAAGTATGGAATGTGTGAAATAGGTCATGAATGTTAAGTATGAATTAGGTCATGAATGATAAGTGTGAAATGCTTTGCGAGGTGGTTGCTAGCGATCGGGAAAAAGTAAGGGTTGAAATTCAGAGTAAACGGGGTAACGGAACGATTCGGAACGAATGAGACAAATACGAGATTACGAAATACATTTACGATTAAAAGTTCAAGGTATACATAACTTCTATTTAATTTATGTTACAATTTAGTTTCGTTTTATCTTGTTAAATATTAGTTTTTGTTGTGTACTTAAATAAAGAATAGTTTATTAAAATACTATTCCTACAGAATTGTTAGATAGATTCAAGTCATTTAGATCATCAATATTTACTTAAGTTTACTGGAAAATGTGTAAATAGCTCGGTTTCAATGAAATTTCATTGAAATTTCAATTGCGTTTGGGCATATAAGTAATACTATTTATTCCATACGTTATGATTAATCAAAAAGTTGCAAAAACAAACATGGATCACGCAAAGAAGTCATAACTATGTTGCAATGAGATGGTAAAGAAAAATTACACGACAATGCGTATTCAGCACATAAAAAGCCGTAAGAATTGCTTATTAGAAGTTACAATTATTCATTTTATCTAAAATATTCGGCAAAACACAGTACTTGCTTCACATAGAAGTAAGCAGTAGTATTGAAGAAATATTTTAATGTGTGTTACAAAGTCATCACATTTGTATAATACAATTTCTAGTAAAAATTTGGAAAGTAAAACTCAGCATACTAATATGATTGAGAGTGAATGCATATAATTTCCCTTTATTTTCATAAAAATGAAAATGATATAATCAACCTAAAATTTTGTACATGAATTAGGCATAAGGTTCTACAAGTTTATCGTATCGGGCCTAATTTAAACATTCGGCTCCTACGATTCATCCAAGAATGCACCCAAAGTCAAAAATGTATAGCAGCAGTTTGAAAAAACAAGAGATCATGATTTGCTATAAAAAAGATGAATTCCTTTCAAATTTATATTGCAATTTGCAGTTGATTTAAAACTGATTAATTTGTGATCGTTACATTTTCCTATTAAATTACTGAAAGAGTCTGAAAAATTGCGGCGATAGTAACGTAACATAGTCAGTGTAAGTGGCTCCTGTACAAAAGAGAAGAACAAATGTGAGAATACTAATTTTGAAATGCTATGATGATACAAACAAAGTAAAGCAATAATGTGTTATTCTCACGCGGCAAAATGTCTAATGAAGATTCCGTGCTAATATAGGCATGCCATTTACAATAGAAAGATTGAAATCAGCATCATTGGCGATATATAAACTACTGGATGTTTGAATTTAATTGCAGAACAAATACAATTATGCCAGCAAAACATGTAAAAACAATATCACATTTCAGCATAATGATGTAGTTGGTTCTGCAGTAAGAATTATAAAAAGCTATTCCGAATCTGAAAATAAGTAATATGATCCCTAGGCCTTGAAGCTAAAGAAAATATGTGGAAACAATTTACAAGTTATAAGTAGAATGATGTATGAAAGTTGTGTACAAATATTATAGCTATGATACCAAAAACAGTGGTTTTACGTATAGGGCTAGATGGAAAAATAATACAACCGTTAAACTAATTGAAGTTTAACAAATATTAAACCAGTTTATACAGCTGGTTTACCAAACTAGCACATAATGCAAAGTAACGAAGGGTCCATTCATCATTAATATTAAAGGAAGAAATACGATAGCTTACTCTAACTATTCTCATCATCAACTACAGTATTTTATAATTTTATTCAAATGAAAGTATATTATTTTCATATAAACAAAAAAATTCGTTTAATTTATGAATGTGTTAATTAAAACACAACAGTTTCACATGCAACGACGAACAATATAAATACAATATCAACTCTTCGACCTGGTAATTTTCAATATATGTTACAATTTTATCAAACAGAATTGTTCTGTTATATCTTGTTATTATACTTAATGTGTACTATAACAGTTAAAATTTATATGTCTTTCTGATGTTCATCAATCAATTAATGCGCTTGTCTTTCTGTCTATATCATTTACGTTACTCCAAAGACATCGATGCAATGCAGATTCGTTCGCCGAGATCGACCTAATGAATCGCACGTCAAACCGACCGAGAAGGTTTCATCCCTGATTCCACACGGGAAACGATAGTCGTCCAGTATCACGGAAGGAAATCAGGCTAACAAAGATAAATATTTCCTGATCCGGGCGTCCATTAAAACCGGCAAACCTTAAGTCTAGTCGGTCTATGCAGCAGCCACGAAGTAGATTTAGGTAGGTCTTGCAAATGAGCCTCTGCCGTGCACTTGCCATTTTGTTTCCTGGGTAATAAATATGCTCGAACTAACATTCGATGGCGAAGAAGGAGGAGGAGGAAGGGGAGAAGGGGTCGTGGAAGGGTTGGTCGAGGGGAACGATACAGCATCGTATTTTCTGCCCGTTCATGCGGAATCGGCATGTCGTAGATATCGTTCGCGACCTTCTTCTTCTTCTATCTCTTTTCCTCTCTCTCATGAAGGTAAAAGAGAGCTGGGTGTTGGGTTGGGTTGGGTTGGGTTAACGGTGTACCGGTGACCGTGTCGATGCTATTTCTTCGTTTGTCCACGGTAAGGATACACATCCATTTATGGCGCAGAGGGTTAACCGTCAGAACATGTCTGTAATTGAAAAATGACAAGCTGAGGTAACCAACGATGGATCAGGGATAAACGAAGGTTCAAGATGCGAAGACCTTCGTTACCAGGTTAGTGTGATTGCGTCTCCGTGTATCCGAGATTGCTAACGACTATTTTGTTATTTATATCATTGCACAGCAGAATGCTTTTGTGATTCACAGTTAGCGTCAAAAAATTGCTATTGATAAGAGTATCTTTTCATTTTGTTCGATATAGATATCCTGTTGTTTATATAATCACTTCCGTTTATATAATAACTTCCGTTTATGCAATAACTTTTGCGTTGTATGTAATTAATTCATTTTCTATAACAAGTGCCATGCACAGAAAATTAAAATTGTTTACGCAATAACGATTTCGTTTAGTAATAAACTGTTCTTTTCATTTCTGTGCATACTTTAATTTCATTATTTCGTTACCTCATCTACATAGATGAGTGAAAATAACAACCAGATGTATTAATGTGAAGTAGTAAGTGTCTAAAAATGGAGGAAGTAATTAGAGCTGTAGAAAATGTATTAACGTTTAGAAAACTTGGAAATAGATACGACATTTCAATTATGGGAACTAAAAAGATATGTGATTAATATTTGCAAAAAGTGTAGTGCTGTTAATAATTTTAACGATTCTGAAAAATCTAAGAAAACTTTACAAAGAGATGATTTAATGATAACAAGCGAAACAAAAGAAATTCCTCCTTATTAGCAGTACAAAATTTAGATCTAAATAAGCTACGTAAAAAAACAAAGAGAAGAAAATTAAATAAAAATAGTCCCGAAATTAAATAGTGCAAAGAAACGTTTGAATAGCTTTAAAAATTAAAAGAACCATCTGCTTCTGGTAAACAATTTATAAATAAATCGTTATTATTCTAAGAAACTGTTGTACGATATAATAAGTTAAAATTCGAGAATGAAAACTGGTATATTATGAATTATCAGATCATCTTAATATGCAAAGCGTTTAATCTATCGTTAAACGTGGTCACGATTCGATATTGCTTTAAGCCTGTTTTTCTAAGACAGGTGCTTGAGAAGATAGATAGAATTGATAAAAAAAGTGGTTAATGTTGATCACATTAACACCTTAAATAACAACTTATCGTAATCAGTAGAAAAAGTATACTATTCCTGTAGAAACTAATGCATGTAATTTTCCTAGTTTTTTATTCTCACAACATCCTTCAAACTACCTGATCCCTTATTCATAAAAACTTGGGATGTAAAATAATTATGAACATTCAACGTTTCTAAGTTTTGTATACGTTTTATTTTCAAATGGTATTGTGATTACTAGAATAAATGAAAATTGAATGATGTTAGAATGATCGAATTTAGAGAATGTCACATAATTTCTCAATTTAACATATTGACTGCCACGGAGGCTCATATGTGACTGGCGCTGTAAATTTAGTTTAATTAATTATTTATAGAAAAAACAAATGAAATGAACATTTTAGAGCTCTTAATGTTGAGGTAATGACATACACTAACAAATTAAAAGATGAAATTGAAATATTACATACCCTTGTTTTTAATACTCTGTATTACAGTGTGTCTGATTACAAACGTCAATTTTCACTGTGCTGGCCATCGTGTTAATTTTTTAGCTGTAAAACTGACATGCAGTCATATTGTTTTAATGAATTACAACATCTTTTCTATTCATGTTGTATGAGCAATTGTTTACGTTATTTATTTTTGTTACTTAAATAAAAGAATAGCTAACACACTTAAAATATATTTATGATGACACTACGTGGCAAAATACCAATAGGAGTTATGAGACCGAAAGATTAAGAATCACGAATTAACAAATTTCTAACGTTTTAATGTTTGTAATATTTCTTGAATAATTCTATAATTAATAAATTTTCAGAAAATGCACTAACTTTGTGTTCCACCACATATTACCGATAATATTTTACCAACCACAAACTCCGGGTTAACAGTACTAAATAATTTTCTTGTATAGTAGTAACCAGGTTTTTAATAAATCAAATATTTTGCAAACAAATGTTACAATTCACAAATCATCCGATTGGCTGAATGGATGTTTTAAAATAATACATATAATTTAATAAAAACAAATTTTCAAGTAATTTGAAAATTTGAAAATCAAGAATTTTGGCAGTAAAAAAATTAAAATTAAAATTAAATTAATATTAAACTATTAAATTTACGAATTCGAAATGTACAGGAATATGCAATACAAAGATAAAGAGATTAATTTTCAACTCTCCAAATATTTAAAGAAGATGAGTAAATAAGGTCTATTTTTCGTTTACTAGTCAATCGATGTGAATACATTTCTTTTTTGATTCAGCCATTAATATTGTGGGGTCCGAATAGTTTACGGTATAGATTTACAGCTAACAAGTAATTTGCGATCAGGACACTTGGGGCAGGACGGTTTACAGGAGAGCGGCAATAACCTGCACAACCTAGTCCTAGGCCCTCGAAGTTAGTATTAAGTTTATTGTTTAGGTTTGGGTGTGAGTAAGGGAGAAAAAAAGGGATGACTGGCGACGAGAGTGCTTAGCGAAGGAAAAATGGGCGGAGTGTAAGGAAAATTTAGAGAGAACGGATCGGGTGTGACGGCGTACGAAGGCACAGAGTAGTATCACATCGACATTAGTGCAGTTTAGTTTTCTTTTATTTATTCTGTTAAAACTAATTCAATATGTATTACATCAGGATTTTACCACATCTTCCAATCCCACAATACTAATTAAAATAATACATGTATTGACAAAATGTATTACTTGAAATACAACAAATTAATGTGCACTGTATACGTAACGCAATTTGTTCGTTTTATTTCTACATTGCCATAATTTAATTTAAGTTTATTTTTATAAATCTCTTATACGATCAAAATGATCGTAGGAAGAGATAGATTATTATTTTTATACGTTTTGTATGAACAGCGGTTATGCAATACGTATGTCCGATAATCAAGGCGATAAAAAAGTTCTATATAACAAGCATATTCTTTATCGCTCTCTTCGTCATTTTCGCTGCTTAACCATTCTTTAGCAATATCTTGAAATGGCACAGCGTAGAATAAACTAACGCCTTCGCTTATTTATAAAATCACGCAAGCACGATAGAATCCATATGACACATGAAATGTGAACACAACAACAAACAACTTTAGTGCCAACTTTCCATTGGAAATACGATTGTATATCGCTTATAAGTAATTTTTAGTGACCATTTTTACAAAATCTATTAGAGTAAGGGGTGTAGATGCATTCAGAGGTCACCTTATCAAGTAGTGTTGCCTTGAGTTGAATGCATACTATCAATGAAGTTTTGTTCACGTAAAAGAGCAAAATGTATCAATTTCAATTTATATATTGATTTGTTATGTTATTAATAGAATTTTTACATAATAGCTGTCTCATACTGGTACATTGAATGCTTCTTAATGAAATAAGTACAAAATTCTCAAAAGATGCTACAAATGTTGAAAGATTACTAAATTTAGGTACAGGTAAGGTTTAAACTAAGCTTTAAATCTAACAAGGGAAGGCACGGAAGTGTCCCCCTCCGATTTTGATGAAACTTCATACGTTTGTTAAGCAGGCAAAAATAAGAGACACGTATTTTTTTTATCGGTTGGGACGCGGGTTTAAGGGGTGAAACGACCCCTTAAAGTTTCGACCCGCTTAGGCTATCTCGAAAACCATACGAGATACATTAAAACTTCCAATAAGAAAGTCGTATGATTTTTTACGTATAATAATAGGATGTTAACAAATTGGGCAAAATGCAATTTATTTATAACAAAAAAATTTTTCATAACCTTATTTTACAACTTATTCAAATTTGCATAATGACAAAAAGTGAGGAAAATTTTATTACAAATCCAGTGGTATATATATATACGATATTGCCTCCTACAGTTCCTCAGATTTTTATTATATACGTGTCATTCGACGCCAAATCGATCACTTTTTGACCTCGCTATTTGTGATTTTGTTTTAATCGAAGTATGTTATAGTCCACGTGAAATTAAGGGCGGTTTAAGTTATCATTTTGCCGGTTTCGAGTTTGTTAAGATATAACAGGCCTCCAAAGTTTGCAATTTTTGTCCATTTTGGCGAAAACAGGCTGCACTACGAATTTTTTTCTCAAAAACTACTTGTCCGATTTAGCTACATTTTTTTTTGTTTTATTTATAAAGGATTCGGCTATTATAAAATATTTTTGTCTACTTCGTCAATTTGTTGTATAATATCGAAAACTTTAAACAAATCCTTTTTTTGCGTTTTTTTCAATAAAGAGCGTAAATGGTTTAAATTAAAAAAAAAATATGATCTTATTCCTCAAAGCTTCCCCTTTAAAATGAGCTCCTCAGAAGAATGGAGCCTTGAAAATTGACGTCAAAGTAAACTAGAAAAGGACGCAGTATACCTCCGTTTCAGATAGGCGAGTTATGCGCTCCGCTGTTATAGGCGATTGTTTTATGCCACTGGTCTTAAAGCAAATCGGGAAGACTTCGTATACCACTAAATGACCCTATTCATGCCTCGAAAAGTGTATTAATAACTACTCTTGGTTAATGACACATTTTTTAATCATAACTTCATTTATAGATATTAGTTCCTACATTCATTGTTCATGTTCTACAAAAAAAGGCGTCAATGCTCAATGGAAACCGCGAAAAAGTGGTGGTTTACTTCTATCGGGATGGGATAAAGGGGGTTATGATCAAAAGTATGGTGAGCATCATTGTGTAAGGTGGCCTTAGTAATTTTGAGAAAAAATGTACTGACAACAACGGTGTACGGATTTCGCGTATGGAAAAATTTTGTTCGTCGCTTTTCTGATATAGTTGTCCTATTGCACTATGACATTAATCTCCACACACGAGATAGCATTTTAAAACTATAATCACTTGTTTGTAATCAGTTTTCTTTAGCACGATTTAAAAATTTCATTAAGTATTCATGGTATAAAAGCGGATATATATCTTCAAACCCACCTTATTTTGAAAATCCCGTAGAATTCTGCTATACATCAGATAATGAACCACTATGCCACATATGTGGTAATGTAGCAATTATTACATGTGCTTGTGAGGAATACCATTATTGCCGCGATTATGCTGTCTAACTTATTCAAACTATTCGTTACCTAATAAAATTGACATATACAATACCTATGTAATTTAACAATAAGTGTTTTGTAATATAAATTTAATAAAATTAACAACTATGTATAACGCAAATATAATTGTTTATCATTTATACTTATAAATAATGTTGACTGATAGTGTAATATCGTCCGACATGATCCGCTTCAGTATCGTGCGGCGGGTCAGCGGGCGCGCACGCGTAATGTTTATAATAAAAATCTGAGGAATTGTAGGAGGCAATATGGTATATATATGTATATACCACCGGATTTGTAATAAAATTTTCTTCACTTTTTGTCATTATACACATTTGAATAAATTGTAAAATAAGGTTATGAAAAATTTTTTTGTTATAAATAAATTGCATTTTGCCCAATTTGTTAACATCCTGTTATTATACGTAAAAAACCATACGACTTTCCTATTAGAAGTTTTAATGTATCTCGTATGGTTTTCGAGATAGCCTAAGCGGGTCGAAACTTTAAGGGGTCGTTTCACCCCTTAAACCCGCGTCTCAGCCGATAAAAAAAATACGCGTCTCTTATTTTTGCCTGCTTAAGAAACGTACGAAGTTTCATCAAAATCGGAGGGGGACACTTCCGTGCCTTCCCTTGTAAGTTAGAAGATAATGAGGTATAAAGAACGTGCTTCAACTTTATAAAATTGAATACAAGGTTCCAGGTACTAAACTTCCTATTTTTAATCAACGATAGCTGAAAAGTCGTTTCTTCAGCTACTTTTCTTAGAAAAAATTGTAGATTTTTAAGTTTTTAAATTAAGAAATTGGCTACTTATTGCATGAAAGCTTCATGATGAAATTATCTTTTTACTCTAGGACCGTACATATATATATATATATACATGTGCATATATTATTTTTTCTATACTCTTGTGAAAAAGACTCAGACCCACATAACAAGTGTAAAACCCTAGCGAACGTCTTTGGCTGAAGTATTGAAAAATGTTGGCTGTAAAATATTCTCTAGATAAAAGTTCAAGAAGAAAAAATTATAAGGATGCTACGTGCAGATATGTATATAATATGTATACATACATGTTTCCTTAATACGGCGGTATCCAAAATCTTGACACCCATAATCACGACAGCTAAAATCCTCACAGTCCAAAATTTCGACAATCAAAATCTCGGCTACTATAATCCTGACTAAACTCGTCAAGCGCAGATGGAGCTTCTACTGACGAGTATATTTGTCAAACTCAATAAATAGGTAATGTTAGGTTAGGTTCGTATTATGTATTTTTTTACTTCTGCGAATATACTCGTTGACCGCATCACAGTTAACAGTTTAGGTTAAGTTAGATTAGGATAAGTTAGGTTAGGTTAAGATCTTGGCTGTCGGGATGTTAGGTTGTTGTGATTTCAGGCTGTTGGGATTATGGGTGTAGAGATTGTGTCTGCCAAGATTTTGAGCTAAATCCTCCTTAATATGCAACATTCGAATACAATCTTTACTTCTAACAAACGCCACCCACTACTCTGAACTGGATATTACCGTTGCCACTTTGTGAGCGTGACTAACGCTCACGAGCGTGTTGAATGCTTTTCTGTGCATTATTCACCTTGAAGATATACTCGTCAAGGTAATACCGATCGTTATTATAATCCGCTCGGTCCGTCAAGGCGTGCGGCAATGGGATTAACGGTTGTCAGTATTGTCTGGGAATGGCGATAAGCCGTACCTAAAAGTACTTGGATCGAAACTGTGGTGACTCGATGTGCCTCCAGTGCGAAACGTTGCTGGACAAAGACAAGTTACCACAGCCTGCGGCTACATTGCTTTTGAAGTTGTTTTGGGAGACGCAGTGCAATCGCAGCTCGCACAGTTCACTGTCTATGGCTTTCAGGTAGCATCTGCGAATGGTGTGTGACCGTGGCTAATGTGATCTACGTTCACGTAGCGCACTTACGCTGAACAAAAATCGTTAAAGGGTTTGCTGTAGGTAGCGACAGCTACGATTACATTAAGAGCAAACAAATGCAATGATGGTTTTTGGGCTTCCATCATATTCTTAGTTTTTGTTATCTTGCTAACGTTTCGTTAACGTTGCAGTTTACTTATTCTGGACTGATCTGAATGCGATAAAGTCTTACACACTTACCATGTATAATGTTTAATGCGATATTTTTCTTTTCTTATAATGGTAGAATGGTAACTGGCAGAATGGAATGCCAAATCGGATTAGTGTCGTATTTGTTGCATCCATTGACGTTGTATGTTTTAGTATCCCAATTGCATCACAGCATTTTCCCAAAAGGAACCTTAATATTTTGCTAGTAATTTACTATGTAATAATAGTAATTAACTACGTACACATGTTCAAGTACATCATAGCTGTACTGTAAGTTTTGTATTTCACAATCTGGTGTTTTTATTACCCGAAATTGTAAAAACCAATTGATCTTTATTGTTTGGAGTAACAGAAAGCACGGACTATAAAACGGAGCATTAAACAGAGATCGCGGACAAAGATATATCATCTTTTTAATTTTACTCCTATTTTTATTATCTGAAATATTAGACCGATAGAATATTTTAATATTAGGAATTCGCCTTAACCTTTGCTGAAATGTGTAGGTATGGAAAGGGGATCCATCAAAAAGAGCAATTTTAGTTTCCGTAAATGTTAAATGTGCAATCATAAATAAGTGGTCACACCGGTTACAGAAATATATACATTCAAAAGTGGTTAGTTCGAACAATCTTAATTATTGTATTGCATATTGCACGCCTTACCAATGATAGCTATTACAATAAAGTGTAAGTGAATTTGCAGAAGTGTGAAATATTTGGCAGTGATGTTGTTCGTATGTAATGTTTCATGTATAAGTTTAAGTATAACCACCTTAAGACACAACGGAATAAAATACACAGGATGTGTTTCACGCTATTACTAGTCATCGTTTTATTCATATCGGAAGGTACCAGGAAAAATGAAACAGAAAAACGCCTTGCAGTTTTTTTGCGACCAATAGAATACGGTATAATTTTAGGAAATTTTCCATACTTTTATTTATTTTTACCGATTCTTTGGAACATTATACATAAGAAAATATTAGAATATATTTTAAATAACTCATAAACGGTTGATTTTTTAAATACTACACTTTAATACTTTTTTATACAGAACGTTCCAAACGAAGTATATATTCATGTCAACTTACGAATTGGCGCGTGAAGATGCTGAGCCAAGTGTTTAAAAGAGCTCCAGTTGATCAAAATATAAAAATGGATGCCTAGACTCACACGTATTTTTGGCGGTAGGAACAGTAGATTTGAGCGGTCACGCATACCAATTAAGCCAAAAACAGTGAAAGTCTGAATTGCGTGATAACAGTTGTTATTGCCATTATTATTCTTATTTGCTGAAATGTAACGCCAGAAGTGTTCACGGTGGAGAAAGGCGCATCTCCTTTTATTTGGGTCGACCTCCTCAGACGCCAACTCGTGGGTTAACATCTGTACGTATATGTATACGTAAAAATATACAATTCTATTTAAAAAATTGAACGTCAGTTACGTATCTTGAAAAATACGAAAAAACAAAATGTTCGGACGCGAACTCCGACCTTTGCCGCGACTAAGGAATTTATTGCGGGGTTGAAGTGGTTCGACGCGTAGACCACCGTGAATAGCTATACCTCGGAATACGGATCAACTAGGACTCTTTTGTCTATCAAGTCGCGTACGGACCGGTCCCAACGTCAACATGCGCTTGCCATAAATCGGCTATCGACTATAAATTATTTTTTCTCAGTCTTCAACTAACACAGCATAGATTTTTCTTAATCGTCACCCACTGACGCGCGGAGGTGTTCGGGCGATTTTTATATATCGAAGAGGTAGTTATTCGTTGAATCCTGTGCGGGTCGAATTGAGAGTAACAGCTCCGTGTATAGCGGAATAACGTACAAACTCCCTGTATCGCGGAATAACGTACAAATTCCATGCATCATGTAGTAACGTAGAATATCCAGTGCAGGGTGGATTCCAATACAATCATAACACTATTCGAGCGAGACCCTGCACTCCTCGAATAGGCCAGTGTAGGGTGGTAACGAACGCAAAACATAATATTATTCGAGTGGGACCCTACACGCATCCAATAAATCGTCGTGGACAATCTTACGCAATGTGGATTATAGCACGAACCGTATCATTATTTGAGTGAGACCTTGAGCTCCTCGAATCTACTAACAAACATACTCAATCACATACACGCTTTCACCGTTCAATCACAACAAATATATATTTAAAAAGGGTTTTTTATGCCGCCAGGCTTTTTTCCTTAAATCATATCATTCGAGCTAATAAATTATTATGATTTTTCAGGCTCAAATTTGTCTAATTAATTTTTTATTAACCCTCCTTCTCATTCAACTTTGAACATTATTTTGAAACACGAAATTTCTCCATGTTGGAAAGATTTCGACGATACGCAAAATATACGTATATACAGGGTGTTCGGTAACTGGTGGTACAAGCGAAAAGGGGGTGATTCTACATGAAAAGATAAGTCGAAAATATAGAATACAAATTTTTCATGTGAAGCTTTATTTTCGAGAAAAACGACTTTGAATTTTCATCTGATACAGGTGCACTTGATCATGTCTCGTTATAACGGATCTCACTGTAGATCATTGTCTCGATGGACATTGTCGCAGTTTAAGTTTGTTTTTATCGTAACGGAAAATTAGGAACACGTAATGAATAAGAATGTTGAAGTAATCATAAAGTTTATTCTTACAGAAATTGCTGAAAATGTCGCCCATTCTGCCGAATACATAATTCTGCTCTTCTAATTAAATTTTTATGAACGCTTTCTAACGTATTCGATTGTTTTAATATATGAAAGGCTACGATAATCTTTTCTTTCAATTGCTCGCAATTTGTAATTTTTTCAGAATATTTAAAAATATAATTGTATATTATATGTTAATATAATTGTATATTATAAATATATCTAAAACAACTTTACAATTTAAAAAATTATATATCATTAATTAATTACAACTTTAACAAAAGTACTGCATCGTTTGCTTGAGTAAGTGCTTTTAAAACTTCGCAATGAACGAAAGTATATGAAATCATTCTTTAAAAAGTTTTTTAAGTGAGATTGCAAAATTTAACCTTACTTGATTCTAAATGATTTCGTTAACCGCCAAGAAGTTTTGTTTAGAGAAAAAAGGAAGAGACTGGGAAGATTTTTCCAGCCACACGCAGGGTAAAGGTCACGCGCAAAACGGTTTTACGGTCAACGAGAAAAAAAGTATAGATTATTGACATTCGCTGTTCCGTAAATAAAGAATACTTATAACCAGAACACTGTGTAGGTAAATTAAACCTGATCACGTTGCCTATTAAGTACTCACCTAAAATACTTCACACTTAATTGTTATTTACCGAGACTCGTTTGAGTACTAAGGCATATATCATCAGCATGAATGTATGAGCGAGATTCGTTCGGCTTTGAAAAGTGAAAGGTACGCGGCGACGCGACGTAAGGGTGCGCGCATGCGTCATAGCGATTCTCCGGTACCGGACAGGTATAAATATGCGTGTGCTGGCGAGTGCAGCGGCAGATTTGAGTTAGGTTCAGTTCAAATAAATTCAACTTAGATTAGGCTCAAATAGGAACCTGGAACTGATAAACTAGAAGAAATCTATAAAAGATTCTCAAGCTTCGATTTACTTAGAGCGTTATGTTACACTTTGTACAATCGGAGTTCGCTGTAAGCTTGCTGGTATGTTAACCTAGTCCCTGAAACCATTGCTTTGAATACTGAAATCAGTAACTCGAAGCATTATTACAGTCACTTAGTAATTTGAACTCTTTTGAATCATTGTTTCGACTGTGAAATCTTCAGCGACTGCTGTAAGTTCAATTAGCTATCAAGAAGCGAAACTACTTATGTGGATACCTAGTCTCTGAAACCCATTATTTTGAGTAGTGAAATCAGTGTTTCTGGTTATTTGGCGACAAAGAAATTTCATCGTAGTAGTCAATTAAGGATTTACAGTTCAGAACCAATTACTATATGATCTAATTGTACAATTTAATATTATTTGCTAATTGTTGAAGAATATTTATTCATATTACAATTTGTATTTATTATACATATTTTAAACATTTCTTATGTACTTTTGAACATTCTGTCTTATTTTATTTATTTAAAAAATATAAATTGAAGGAGTTAATTTATGAGTTTTACTTTTTACAAGTAAAAGACGTTTTTTTGTTACAAAAATAATACGAGACATTCTTGTTGTTATAAAAATAATAACAAAAGGATCTCAGCACTGTACATACATATGTGCTCCTATACACTACGCAACTTCTATTTGAGGTGTTATTTGAAGTCATCACGTTACGACATTCGCCTTGTGTATAAAGTGATGCGTATTTCATTAAAAAATGTTTCTTGTATATTTCATTAGGCACCGCGTCAATGTGTTTATCCTAATGAGTAAGCATTTTAGTATCCGCTTTTGTATTTTTCAATTAATTATTAGATGTTGCTATAAGCTATTGAATTCTGTGCGTTTCAAGAGAAAAAATACAATTTTCTTTTTATCATTTTATAATTTAAAAACATATTTACTTAACATTGAAGTATTATTACAAAGTAAGTTTATCAACCAAAAATTTTAATAATATTAAAATTAATAATATTATTAGGCAAATATATATATCATATCGCAAATAATATAATTAACTTAATTAGTTAATGATTAAGCTGATTGGTAAATGTGAGAATATTTCTGTCGAAATTCCTTGAATAATAAAAGTAAATACTGATTTTTTTCTTCGTTTCTGGTGTGTAACTTAATAATCCGATTCTCAGATTTATTCAGAACCTAGTGTATGAATTCGTCATTCAAAATGTTAATAAGCGGATACCAATTTAAAATATTATGAAATGTAATCAAATTTACATTTAATAGAATTTCTAATAGAATTAGAAATACTACCTTAAAATAGGGAAATTTGTTATAATATGATTTATCAAGGTATTAAAGGTTATCAAAATCCGATTAGATCACTTTAGACAGTTTGTCAATGCTGTTGGAATAACATTGTTAATGTATGTTAGTATAACTGTTAATATTTTGTCATGAGCGTTTGTTAATAGTGTTATTAATTGGTAATATGTAAAAGGGTTTTTATACATTACAAAGTTGGTCTGTATTTACACTGTATAATACACATTGTGTCTTTGAAGTTGTAAAATTGAATAAATAAATGTTTTATCACGAAAATAATTTCATTCCTTCTTAATTTTTAATATATTGCCCTTCTAAATCTATGCACTAAATGATACGATCATATAATTTGTATAAATTATTCGTAAATTGGACGAATATTGCGTCGAAGTAATATTAACTACCTTGAGGGGTGGTTACAAAGTTTATAATAATTGCTTTGAGATAAAGCATTGGCATCCACCGTAGAATTATTACCTGAATTTTGCAATTTCAAACATAACTAAGTAAATTCTTTTAAGACATTACCCTACCACATTTTTATAGTATTGAGGGATAATTATTGGACCTCGCTCATCTTGAAATTATTTAAATCCGACAATGTAAATTTGGATTAATGCTTTGTTTATATACGTCACACACAATATTTTAAGTTTTTGTTGTGGCTTTCCTCGCCTGAAAATAAAATTTGATCGCCATTCACTCGGCGCTTGAATGCGTGACAGGACAAAATTACAATGTCATGTTTAACGACGAGTTACAGAGTATTTCCAAACGCACATGGCGATAATATATCATGTGCTTGCAACTACTTTGGCGCGGATCTTACGTGCGATCCAGCTGATCGTCTCTATAAATCACCGCTTCAGGCATGATCCATCGTGCGAGCTTCGAAATGACTCTGTTCCCAATGATTATTCAGAAAAATTAACTACATAAATATAACAGAAAAATATTCACTATTGATTTAGAAGTATTAACGTATTATCTTCTCTCATTACGCTTAATTTCAATCATAATTATGTGTGCAATTTTTTCAGATTCGATAATTGAATAGATCTTTAAAATACAGGGTGTTTCAGATCTGGTGGTATAGCCGGTAAAGTATTGAATTTACATGAAAAATTAAGCAAAAATATACGTTACAATTTTTTTTATACATGGTCTGTCCGGAAAGTAATGCAATTAGGTACGTAAAAAAAAATGTATTTATGTTATTGATATAAACTTTTAAAATTCTTCAAAGTACTCCCCTTGGGCTTCAACACACTTTTGCCAACGACTTTTCCATGCACGGTACGCATCCTGGAAGGCGTTAATGGGGACCTCGTTTAATGCCTTCGTCACGGCGCACAGTGTGTCGTTTGGCCAATCTAGCGGGGCAAAAATCAATTTTGCAACTTACACAGATATGTCCACTGACATTATGTGTCGATAGTAAAATGTCCATTTTATAAAAAAATATCAATATTAATGTAAAAAACAATATGTAATGATCTGTTAATAGTATCTGAAAATGTAGTTTGACGCAACTGCTTCTACGAGCACTTTTTCCGCGCTTGAGATTTTTGACAATTGTGTTGTACCAGTATCCAATATTAATATTTGTGTATATGTAGTGTTATCTTCTATCATTTAGGATGATTTCTATAGTTGTCGTTTTTTGAGATAGCATTTTATTAGTCTTTTATGCCTTCTCAAATGTTGGCATATAATTTAAATTCTATTTCAAAATATAGGTAGACTTTTAACACAGTATACCACTTTATACAACGTTCCCACTTTTTGTGTCGAAAGCTAGACTTATAAGCAATATAAATCTGAAAGGGCATTACAGACAAACCTTGACATCTATCATTTTTATTTACACATATCGCACTGACGCATGCGCGTCTCGTTAAAACGGAAATCCCTAACACAAAAAAGTGCCATTTTTATATTTGGATTCCTCATAAAAAAGTATATAATTTTGCAATTTACACATTTAAATGTAATATTATTCTCACCCCCCACTTTGGGGGCTATATTCACCCCCTGTTAGGATAAGGTCAGGACCCTAAATATTGCACTTCGTGCCGTCTAGTATTTATACTGTCGAAGGACCACCCAATAGATGCTAACAGGGATTTATTAAACAGATTATTAATTTCTTCAGACCCGCTTATTTCACATTTACGTACTTCTCCAAAAACTGACCGGAAAAATATAATAATAGAAATACGACAATTCTCGGAAGAACCGTTAATCGATTCCAGTTCCTCGGAAGACGTATCACACGAAAGTGACTCTGATTAAAAAATATATTCATGTTTTAAAAAATATAATAAAGATTTTGTATACTAGTTTTATAGAATAAATAATGTATAATATAATAGAAAAATTTGTATAATGATTTTGTATGTTTATTTTATTGTTATGTTCATTTAACTGTTAAATAATTTAGCAAATATATATAATCATTAATATTTAATGAAATATGATGTTTTTGATTAATAAAAAACCACTAAAACGAAAGATAATCAATATTTCTTTGAAGCAGTATTTTTGTCCTGCTAGATTGGCCAAACGACACACTGTGCGGCGGTTTGAATCGCTTCTATGGTTCCAAAATGGAGTCCTTTAAGGGCAGACTTGATCTTCGGGAACAGAAAAAAATCTTTTCACACACGATCCGAAACATGTTCGGACCAGGAAAAATGGCGGAAATGAAGAAATTGCATTACTTTCCGGACAGACCATGTATGCAGCTTTATTTACGAAGAAATTGAATTTCAGCGGTTTTTAAGCATTTGCAAAAATATTTGTTCGAGACACAAAATATTACAAATGCAAAAACTTCTTTATTAATTTAAGGATTAATGAATATTTTAAATAAATAAATGGTTCAACTTCTTTTTGAGGTACTATTTTTTGTATAATTTCTTTTTGTATAATTATTGTTAAATATAGATGAAATTCAACAAAGTTATTTTGGTTTAATTTTTAATGTTGAAACCCGTTGGTATTTTATTTTTATGATAATTGTAATGTATAAAACTTGTATTACATCAGGAAATATACTGTACAAGGTATACGTTTGTTTTGCAGGTGCAATCGCCTTTTTATATGTATTTTGACATATTATTCGCCAAAATCGACGAGTGGGATAACCTAAGAAGGGTGGAAACTTATCACCTCCCTTCCACAATCTTGTACATTTTAAAAGCTATCAGAACGTTCCTTCCTCATCAAGAGCGACTATATCGAAGTGACATCGACCATCATCTTTTCATGATTGAGGCAGGATTATCCAGTCAACTAATAAAATCATTTAGTAATCCAGAGAGACATATAGTTAGCAACAGAATACAGTTAACCATAGAACTTATTGTTAGTTTAAACTTTAGTTAGACACGACCATTTTATAGCACATTTGCCGATTTTAGTAGTGCGAGCTTAATTGTCGCGCCATATATGTTTAATTGATAGTTCATAGTGCACTTGTATAATCCATGGTTACAAATATATGAACTACTAAAGAATGGCTTTGAATCCTTCCCAAGTATTATATACTTACCTCTTGAGGTAACCGCGAGCAGCTAACAGGCTTATTTTTGTATCATAAATCAATGCAAGATCACTTTTGAAAAATCTGAAGATAATGATAAGGATAGGTAAAACAAAATATGATATTTTTATCTGTAAACAATCTACAGTCAAATTAATTCAAATCCCCTAATATTTGGCGAATGAAAGTTTCGGTGATTATTGGCATTACAAAGAGGTTTATTTTGAATATATTACGGTAGAAATTACCTGCGATAAATTTTAATAATACTGACAATATGGTGAAAAAATACAAATTTTATAATATTGGTGATATAGGTAACCTCAGTACGAGTGAGGATGTGCTGTAGGTCTCTCTACATACCACTGCTGATTTTTACTATCAACTTGCAAGTAAATTCTTGTTCAGTTTCTAATAAATACTCATAAAAATCGATACGGTTCTTGTTTTACATACCGATACATAGAACCCTTTAACAATTTCACTGTTCATGTGAAAATTAATTATGAGTTGTAATACATTTTATTACGAAAAGGTATGACTCCGAATGATTGCGACAAAAATTATAAATGTGATGCATCTGAAAGTGAAGTTGGAAATGTAATAATCACAAAATTTTATTTTACTGTACTGGGTAATAACGTCATTCCAATAAAATCCTCATTTATAAAGAATTTTATTATTTTGATTATCTTTATAGAAATAGGATACAAGAAAATTGGTAATATACGGAGAATCTTGATGTCAGGATCTGAATACAAAGAAAATTTGGACTAATATGATTCAACGAAGTTGAGAAATTGAAAATTTGAAATATTACCCATTTAATTAGCGATTATAATAATTCGTTAGTTTTGAAAGTGAGGCAAGTACAATACATTTGGGTATAATAAAACCTTTATTTTTTTTAGTGAACACTTTAAACTCTATTGGATAGTATCAACATTATCTAACACCACAAAATGCAAAAAATTGATCTATTAGTGCTTACAAATATTTTTAAAATTGAAATGCAGACCATTAAATATCTCGTAAAAACAAAAAATAGATTTGCCTCACTTTCGAAATAAACGAGTTATATATTGGTCGAAAGGGTTAGCTGCTTTTATAAGTTCCTACGAATAGTTATGTTTAATCAAGTGATATGTGGTTAGTATTCAAATTACCGCACCAGTTTCCGTTTCCAGTAGTCTGTTATCTGACCGTGTATGTTCAATAATTGCGTCGGCTTTCTACTTTTTAAAATCAGTGATCAAACTACGTCTGATGTCATAATTGCGTTGGCCTCCTGCTTTGCAATCCTTCGCTCGAACATTTTCCTTCTCACGATGGTTCAAATGAATGGCATCGATGGAAAACAAAAATGATCTCCATACATAACACTTATGTTCGAAACATGCAAATTTACCAAACTCTACAGGCACAGTCCGGTTTATTAAATTTATATAAATTTTATTAGTGTATGTAACCATGTGAATACATTTTATACAAGCCTTGTTAGTGTATGTGACCACTTCATCAGATAATACGCTATGGTCTGAAAGTAGGAAAGACCTTTTGTATTATAATTCAATAAACTTGCTAGTTTATGTACAAAACAAATATCAACACAGTCTATTGACATTATCTGCATGTTAACAGTAAACGTGCATGGCATTCATATACATTAAAAATTTTTACGATTACTATCTTCTATAAAATATCATCTGGTATACAATCTCATGGTACATTTCTGATATTTTTGTAATTGTAAATTCCGATTGGAATAATCTGACTAATCGAATACAGTTGCAGCAGTGCAATATGTATCTTCGATGTTTTCATTCGTAATCATCAATTCCGCACAATTCGATTCACTCTCCCTTCGTGATTGTATGTTCAGGAATAAAAGCGAAAGTTAGCGAGCAGGAATCAGCATGTTTCCTGGTTCCCATTCAACACGAAAGCGTGCAGCGTGAAAAAACGCAAAAGAAGAGACAGTTGAATGTTATAACAAAGTATCGGGCGTATACGCGCGATTCCGCGTGTTAATTGCAAAAAGATAGCCTAATCCCCGAGGCGAGCGTGCTGAGTATCCAAGGAATGACGAAGCACTACCTGACATTAAGGTTTACTCTCTCTTTCCGCCACTCGCAGATGTTAACCAGTGATTGCATGTGACGATGTGCTAGTGTGGGTGCGTTTCCCGGTAGAGAATAGCGATTTGTCAGTCAATTGCTTATCGGATTGGAGGCATTTAACGTATGATTATGCGTGTACCCTTTCTAGGCACAGGTGCAGCGCTCCTAATCTCCCTTCGTTTAACATGTTGCCCTTTACTACATGCTATTCCCAATAGCGATGGCGATTCTTCCTCTGGTTGTAACTACAACGTAAAACGGAGTATTTGTATAGAAACGATTACCGGTATTGTTTCGTTGGCTTTAAGTAAATGAAATGCGTAACTATGTAGCATCTTTCACGTAATTTTTGATGAGTATTATAAATAATATCAAATATATTTTAGATAATTTGTTTGTTTCTCTTTTTCATTGTTGCCGAGAAGCTTGCTTTTAGAATATAATTTTTGCTCTGCTGTTATTCACAGAAATGAATAAATATTTGAAGTATCCAGTGCAGAAGAAAATAACGCATAGTTATCTATATGATGTTCTGCAATTCTCTATGCATAGACTTAACAATTGTCTTTACGATTTGTATATAGGCGTGGCAGACGATAGTCGAGTGAGAAATTGTATCTGTTTGAATTTAAAATGTAAGTTATTTGAAAGAAGTGGGATACGTGGAATGAAAATATCTTTTTTAGCGAATTTGATCAAAATTGAGGTTTACGCTACATTAACCTGTAGATTTTTAATTATTCTATTTCATAATTTACACGCTATAAGGTTTTTTACATTTTTCTACTGTCATTCGTTATTAATCCGGCAATTTGAATAATAATATGATATATTTTATGGAATGAAAGCAAGTTCTATTTTATAAAAATAATATTCATTATTCTATTTAAAATAAATCACGCTGCATGCGTACTACTCCGTGCATCACAATTTCTTCCTTTCTGATAGACTGGCTTGATCTCCTTGTCTAACAAGCGAGGATAGCGTAATGTCAATCGCCAATCTTGATGAAACTTAGCAGTTTTATAGTTCTCATAAATTTATTAGACATGTACTTTGTAGCTGTTAACATTCACTTTGACGGGTTGAAATCAGTTCACAAAGTTAGGAGTGTAAGATACATTTGGTTGGATATCTAAGAAACTAATATAGATAGAGAAATACCATGAATTCATATTTATGTTTTTAAATAACTAATTTGATGTTGGAAAAAGATTTGCAAAAATTCCATTTGTTTACAAAATATGTTAAAAAATAATACATTTTTTTTCAATTTTTTTTGTTGAAGAATTTAAAATAATTTGTTTCTTATTTAACAATTTTTTACATTTTTGTTACAATTTTCGTTATCTACTATTTCTGAACTACCTGCTACGTTGGCCGACCTACTATTCGAAATTGAGAAGAATACAGATGAATAATATGATTCGGCTAAAGATTCGTGTGCCGTTATAAGCACGTGTAGCATGTGTAGTAAGCTACAGACTTACTGTATTCTCCTTAGTTCCGAACAATAACTACGTCTGTATTAACATTCAATATGGAGAATCGTATTTGGAGAATTGATAAGGAAAATCCCGGAACCGGAGTTTCGGCGAAAAAAGAATATTTAGTACTGTAAAAATCTATATCACTCTTGTCTGAAGAATGCTTCGTGAATAGTTAAGCTTCCCACTATGCAGGCACTCCATCGAACTATACTCACAATAGAACACCTTTTAATTATAAATATAGGCTAATGCACCATATAAATAATAAGTGATATCTTTTTTAATCCTTGTATGCATGTTAAAATGGATTATTGATTCCCAATATAGTGAACTAATAGTTACACGGTCAGGATTAAAAGAATTAGGAGTTATATAGTCACAGTTGAAGGGAAGGACAGTCATTAGACGGCAGTCAACGAGATTCATCAAGTTTGAAATTAGCAGTTTTGGGGACATTGCAAATTTTTTTATAATATATTGATTATTAACGAGCTATCTATATTTAACGCAAAAAATATTGTTGTTATATGAAACTAATATTATTTTACGTAATGTAAGAAGAACGAAATAAATTTTTAGGTTAGAAAAATTTTAAACGATTAAATGAAGTTATATTACGATATTAATCTGCCAGTTATAATGACATCTGTTCCTGCAATATCTCCTATATGGCGAAATACAGCAAGTAATAAACTAATAATGAACGTCTTTTCGGTACCATCTGAATTATATAAAAATATCAATTTACAAAAACCAGAATCAATGACATTAATCATTTTGTTAAACAGTTTTCTTATTCGTTACTTCTGGCTCATTGACCATGATGTAAGCACCTAAATCTGTAATTTCATAATATAATTATGTTCACGTAAAAGCAATATGAAATGGTTATATTAAATATTTTTATTGATAGAGACTAAATTGTTGTAGCGTACTTCTGTGAACTGAAATACGTAAATCTTTAATAACAATTGCAGATAAAATTGTAATGATCAGCATTTGATTCATTTTTTCTTTCATTGAACAAAACATCCTCAGTAAACTGTTTTGTTGTATGCTGTTAAGTTTGGTTATAATAATAATCTGTATTCGTATGTATATTATACAGTTTACTCTCATTTCAGCCCACGGCTTCCCCTACACTGCAGCTCTACACACCTACACACATTTGTCTATTTTAGTCAACTGAAATAGAGTCCTGTTCTGCAATCAATAACCAATCATTTCAGATAAACCGCTGAAGCATTTTCACAATACGTTTTCTTCGTGTCGTATTATTAGGTATTAATGTTTTTTTGTGAATATAATGAATTTCAGTTAATTTCGACCAACTAAGTTCTATTATGCGTGCTCAGAAAACATTTTTATTGCCACTAAAGCCGTGTTTAATTTAATACTACGAGCCGAGAAATGAACGTTTACATTTTAATGCTTCGAATAAAGCAACGTGGTGTAAGAGATCTTATTCGTCATTGTTTAGAGCAATCACTCTACTCAAAAAATTTCTGTAAGTTCATAGATCGTCAAATCTATTTTTCTTGATCCATAACTAAGAAAATAAAGACCATGGCTATTTCGATATCGATTATGGGGACACAAAAACTTGCAAAGCAATCTTAGATAGTAAACTGTATGGTGATGAGCTTGAAATTAAAAATGAGTTCATTAGGCTCGTCAAAAAACGTATGCGTTCTCGACTAAGAGTTTCTAAGAAGAAAACATATAGGGCTCGATGGTAAAAGTTCTGGAAAATTTCTTGACGGCTTGTTAAAAGATTTAATTACCTATTACAGCTTGGCTATAATTCGAAATTGCTAATTAGTCGGTGCAATGGAAGATGTGATGTGGACTACGTTTTATTAGAAGTGCTCCACTAACAAGAAACTACAGCGTGAAGGGTGTTTACTCGCTGCTGATTCGCCAAGTAACGGGACACATTGAAGCAAATAACACCTTAAAATATGAATATTTAAATGCATTTACGTCAAAAATCCAAAAAGCTTTTCGATCTATTTCTGAAAACTTGTAAAACTTGATAAATATTGGTAAAAAGGGAACCAGCGCTAACGACCTCGACCTTGACATATGCCATCGAGGTTGTCGTCCTAAGTAACTTTTCTTTATAACTTAATCATTGCTAGTTGTTTATCACAAAGTTATTAACAGAAAAATATTTGGAAAAGTATTAATCTAAACTAACCTATCCCAACATAGCATGTTTTATAATTCATGGCAGTTATTCTGACATTCATCTTTAATTGTATTATAAAACATGTTAAGTTGGATTAGATGAGAATAGTATTCCAAAAGTTAACTATTTTGAACGTGAATTAATTAGATCAATTTCCATCAATTTAACTATATCCCAAAACTCAACACTATCTTGTTAATGCAGCACAGTGATGACGTCACAATGGACTTGTTAGGTTTTATCATATAAGCGATGTTGATTAGTATATAAAATTATACTATTTAATATAGAAGTTAATCCTATAATTAACATGCTTTCTATGCTTCTTTCAACAAAATTTGGCATTTTTGTTAAAACACAATTATCGCGATTTGGTAGGTAATATCAAAAGTCTTATAGGTTAGGTCTTCTATAGATATATCCGACGTCTAGATGTGGAATTTCAAATTATTGCAAAAGTATCGTCAACGATTAGGCTTTGCGTAAACTAACTGAAGAGACATGAATTTATTTGCCAGCTGGTGAAAGGTGTCATTAGCTTGTACAGTTAAGGTTAGGTTGTCCATCACATTGTATGATTTGCATGCGCTCTTTGTTCTTTTGTTGAAAAAAATTGCGTGTCTAAGAATAGGTGCTCGTCAATCATATCACGTTATTTCTCTAGCGATTTTCCTTTCGCTCGCTTTAATACGCATTTTTGTAACCCTTCGCATTTACACAATTTCTTAACTGAAATATTTATATATGTTATAATACTACGAGTGAATGCACGCTTAATATTTGTTCTACATCGTTATCGAAGCATAACATGGTTATGCCAAACTGCAAATTTACAGTAATAATTTTTTGCATTTTCTAGTATACGCTAAATTTGTTGTTATCTCACGGAACTGTTAAACCGTTCGTGTTCCTTACACTTTCTCTTCATCACCGTTTGTTCATTTATAAATCCGATTTCTATTTTCTCAGTTCACTTATTTCTATTCCTCTTTATTATCGTATGTTGCAACATAATTGTGAAACTTAACTAAAAATTATTCATCTGTAATAATTCTGAATGTATATAAATTTCGTATAAATATCAAGGTATTACTTTCAACTTGGGGTTATTACATTTGATATTCACTGAAAATTTCTTATGGCCGTTGGATTCATTTAAATCCTTCAAATTTTATTTAATATTCATTTCAATATCTGTGCAAGATGATCTCGTCGCGAGAAGGAGATAGCAATTAAATGATATTATTAGACTAATTTAGGTCATCACTTTATGTTGATGGAAAGTGCTAATTATGATCAAAATTTATGATGATAAAAAGCGTTATCCCATACTTT
Source organism: Megachile lagopoda (assembly GCA_036983795.1). NCBI lineage: Eukaryota > Metazoa > Arthropoda > Insecta > Hymenoptera > Megachilidae > Megachile > Megachile lagopoda. The sequence continues at coordinate 19,351,348 of CM072787.1, read as the reverse complement.
CATACGGATCTATCACCTATATTACTGAGAATTTGTTCACTCATCTAAGCGCAAATACTTACATTAATTACTTGGAATTATGAATAATAAATATAACAAAATATTCTGGAAATATATGTATATTAAGATTTATTATCAATTAAAATGCTACTGCTAAAGCTAATAATCTACCAACACATTTGTGATCGTAACTCTATATTTATACTTATTTAAAGTTCTATATAAGTATGGATGCCTTGTCGAACTATTGCCATGCTATTTAAACAAAGGAGCGATAATTTGCTTCAATCGTGAACTACCGACTCACCAGAATGCGCTGAAAGAACTTGATGGCCGTAAAAATAGTCAGCAACCCATACATACTATAACGGACTTCAGTGTCGCTGAACTTACATGAGAGAAAACGTATGAATTTCCACACGTTGTTCTTTAGCTGTTCCAATGACGTTCCTGTTGCAAATTAAAACGATTTACATACATCTGCATATACACTTACGCAAATGTCACTACAATCAAAGAGGGTTCAGTAAAGAAAACTGACCCGTTTTCTTATGGCGCTTTCTCTATACACCAAAGACCGGTAAAATCAGGAAGAAGGCAGTTGTCAAGGTGCCACAGCGAAGTGCACAATTATTCAGTTGTTTTATATATATCTTGTATTTAACTTTAAACATTCACTTTAAAAATTAGTTTAATTATTTTACTTCTTTTTATTCATACTATACGGACTACCGTTGTATAGTTTTTATACGAATAAAAACATTCATTAAAGAATAAATGTTCCAACAGTTCCGATGGCCATACTACCTCTATTCACCGTAAAAGTAACTTGGTTTTACATACAGTGTTTGTCCGGAAAGTAATGCAATTAGGTACGTAAATAAAAATGTATTTATGTTATTGATATAAACTTTTAAAATTCTTCAAAGTACTCTCCTTGGGCTTCAACACACTTTTGCCAACGACTTTTCCATGCACAGTATGCATCCTGGAAGACGTTAATATGGACCTCGTTTAATGCCTTCGTCACGGCAGTTTGAATCGCTTCTGTGGTTCCAAACTGGAATCCTTTGAGGGCAGACTTGATCTTCGGGAACAGGAAAAAATCTGCTGGAGCCATGTCAGGCTGTAAGGGGGCTGTGGTAACGTTACCATAGCTGTGCTTGGCTAGAAATTCTTGAACGCGCAGAGCGGTATGGCTGGGAGCGTTGTTGTGGTGCAGCTGCCATGTAGTGGCGATCTCTTTTCGAGTACGATGTTGTGCACAGTTGTTTTCGATATGTTGAGAGTCTCTGCGATCATTCGAACACTCATTCGTCGATCACTCTTAAGAAGTTCATGGACACGGGAAACATTTTCGTCAATAGTGGTGCTTGTCGACCGTCCAGAGCAAAAGTCATCCTCCACGTTTTCCTGACCGTTCTTGAATAAATTTAACCATCTGGAAACTTGAAAATAGGAAAGAGAAGAGTCCCCGTATGCCGCCTTAATCATTTGGTTGGTTTCGGCTTCAGCTTAGCGCAGAATTTAATCGCATAACGTTGTTCGATAGTTTTCTCCATTACGCGTCGTGATACGGGCACAAGTAATAGGTTTACGTTTACTACGATTCTGACGATTTCGGAGCGCGGATCAGGTTGAGATTGCAAAGATATGAAGATAAGAGTTCCCTCCACATATTCCAACAAGTCCGAACACGTTCGGACCAGGAAAAATGGCGGAAATGAACAAATTGCATTACTTTCCGGACAGACCCTGTAGAGGCTGGATGTAAAGAGACTTTGCGAGAACTAATCATCTACTTAATTGCCTACGCTTTTCTCTGTCGTAGTAATTGCTTTCGCGTGTAACGCTTTTATGTCGTCATAGGTGACACCATGATTTTGAGTTAACATAACACCGACGTTAAATCGTAGTTTTAATCAATTTTATGTGCGCAAATTAGCGGGTATATTTTCCGTATTTTTCTAGGCAACGCGCGCGCCATCAATCGGTGATCTAATTTAACAATGTTCCACGTAACGCGTGATCTACTCTTGACCCTTATCGCGCGAATTTTTATGGTGCGGTCGGTAATTCGCGTTCGATAATATAATAGAAAAATATATCGGGAAATTTCTTCTTTATATACATCGAAGTTCTTCGATGTGGAAGTTCTGGGGACGTTACAATAGAGTAAACATGCATTTATGGTAAGTCAAGTCAATATCGAATGAGACAGGAAAACAAAACGAACTGCGTTGACTATATTCTACTTATGGTTAGATGCTATGAGTACTTCTTCTATAACATTCTCAGCTGGTCCTAGTTTCATTATCCTTACCTGATTCCTCCAGATATTAATGCAGCGGTACCTACAGCTACCTATAGCATTAATAGAAATATTTAGTTTTTGTATTAGCGAGAGTCTCCGGCTTCGGCACGTTACTGACGGCCTAAACTTTGCTGAGTGGCAGTTGATAATTCTGAGAACTGATTGAAAAGCTCAGGATGTCTACCTATTTCCTTCCAAAGATGTATTTGGTCAAGTTAATGGATAGTTTGCGCAAGGTGATGTGAACATGACCAGGAAATCATTTACATCCGTAGAAAAGACAGCGTACGTGGTAAATTGACAAACTGCTACAGGGTGTCGTTTTGTGGAACTGACAGGCCACAGAATTCAAACAACTGGAAAGTGTAGTAACAACTGTTTTACAGATACCTTTAAACTTAATGGAAATTTGAAAAAAGGTCCTCTCTTGATCGATGTAAGAAAACATTGTATTGTCGCAACAATTTCGGAGCAGATCCTCTATGTGGTTCAGTGAACAATAATCTTGCAGAGTGCAGACGTTGAGTCCTCGATGCGCACCAACTTCCTAACTTCTTGTATACTAGTAAGTGACTAAATTTAGCTCACTGACGTTGATAATGAGTCTCTAGTTACAATACCAGTGCAGATACTCGAAAACGAGTAGACCTGTTGTAGCAACTTAGTTCTACACGATATTATTTTCCAACGTGGATGCAACATTGATCAAGTAATAGTAGCGAATTTTGCCAGAAGCTTACAACACTGTTTGTCACTTTAATGATAGGGTCTTTCTCTGGATGTTCTTGTAGGGCTCACTCAACTGAGAATTTGCCAGTTGAATGAAATAACCCGTGCCACTAATGCTTCCAAGTGTAGTGCGTCCATGCAAAATGTGGAGGTCTAGTAAAATTCAGACTCACCAAAGAACCGTATTGCGCCTTGTATCGGAAAATAGAACCTCTGGAAAACCAGTTGTATATATAGTTTCCAAAAAGTAATGCTAAATTTGGACCAATTTTTTGGCAAGGGAAAACAATATCCTACTTTAAAGTGGCTAATCTACGGTCTAATGTGAGTTCGACTGGTCATTTTCACATTTCAAAAAGGGTCAGATTGATTGTGGCGCCATGTGTTGGAAATGGGCCTTTGGATCCGATTTTCTCGAGAACAGGACCGAGATTCTCAAGGTGGTATATGCAGGGTGTCTCACAACTAGTTTAGGTTCAGAAATGGATGGTAGGGGACCTGAATCTGAACAACTTTTCCCTTTGCAGAAATGAGGTTTGAGCGCGAAAATTGCGCGCACCCAGACATAGAGCGATAGCTTCGAGCTTAAGGGCTGAACGCGATCGTGAGTAAGCGCCTTTGCGCCGGGACAGTCCAAACATTTAATAAGAAGTCCATACGTCAGATCTCAGTTAAATAATGAACAGAACAATTAAAAATAATGTTCACTTATTCATTTTTTGTGAATAAGTGATAAGCAAATTTAAATCAGACTCACTCATTGTTTAAAAATAATCCTGTTCCAGTAAAATTGTGTTCTCCTGACTTCATCGATCCTGATTTTTCGCAAAAAAACATACACTGCACAATATCTCATATCATAAGCCTGGTCAGAGAACTCACTTCACTTCAGTGTCACTTCTAATTGGCATTTTCAACTGTAATATTTTACTGCCAGTGTTCACTAATTTCCTAATGTAATAACCACAGATAAAGAGCGCAAATCAAAACGTGTGAACGATTATTCAAAAATAATTTTAGAGACTTTCTACTTCCTCTTTGCTGTTGAACACAATGAACAATAGTTTGAGGGGCGTACAACGCAGGATGCGATGATAAGGCGCTCAGTGACGCTGACCAAACTACTATTACGTATGGAATGGCTGTGGCAAGTTCGTCAGCGGCTGCAGCGAAGTCGTCTACTCTAGAGACGTTGAAGACTTTGAGAAACCTTCGCATATTGACGAGAAGAAGAGCGAGACACCTGATGTGTTGTACATTTTCTCTTCATTTAATCTCAGTTAAAGCTAGTGTCCACAGAAGTTGAGACAGCTTCTTGTCTCTCAGTTCAAATTGAGTGCGTAGTTTATATAGCTGCTTGTGCGGGGCATCTATAAAGCAATGGGAGATGCTCGCCTTCAGATTTCCGTACTTACTATCGGTGCCTTAAAAGTGTCGGTATTCTCGTTTATAGTTTCAGCGCTAAACATAATGACAACGAGATAATACTTGATAGAGATAGCACGCTTATGTAATGCCTGAAGAATTGCCTTTACTTGCAAAAGTACTTTTGGTACTTTGGTACTTTTGGTTTGGTGAATATCGATAGGATGAAAATAAATAGTACGCAGAGAGCACGCCAAAAAGGGCGCTAAAAGATCTGGTGAAAGTGGGAATTCCAGAAAAATTGTAAATTAATGCTAACCACACGGCCAAAACGGGAAAAACTTAGATCTTCGGAAACGGTCACCAGATGTGCGATTCGGCACTGACCTTGTTCGGTCACGAACTCCGTCCTTTGCTGCGACTAAGGAATTTATTACGGGGTTCAAGTGGTTCGACGCGTAGACCACCGTAAATAGCTATATACCTCGGAATACGGGTCAACTAGGACTCTTTTGTCTATCAAGTCGCGTCCGGACCGGTTCCAACGTCAACATGAATTTTCCATAAATCGGCTAATGGCTATACATTCTTTTTCTCGGTCTTTCACAAACAAGGATAGATTTTTCTTAACCGTCACCCACTAATACGCTAAGGTGTTCGGGTAATTTTTATATACCGATGCCACAGTCATTTGTTGAGTCTTGTGCGGGTCGGATCGAGAGTAACAGCTCCGTGTATCGCGGGTTACGTACAAACTCCGTGTATCTCGGAATAACGCACAAACTTCATGCATCATGGAGTAACGTAAAATATCCAGTGCAGGGTGAATTCCAAATACAATCATAACGCTATTCGAGCGAGACCCTGCACTCCTCGAATAGGCCAGTGTAGGGTGGTAAAGAACGCAAAACATAACATTATTCGAGTGGGACCCTACACTCCTCGAATAAGCCAGTGTAGGGTGGTAATGAACGCAAAACATAACATTATTTGAGTGGGACCCTACACTCCTCGAATAAGCCAGTGTAGGGTGGTAACGAACGTAAATCATAACATTATTTTGAAACACGAAATTTTTCCATGTTGGAAAGATTTCGACGATATAGACCTGGTTACTCAAAGTTTAATATAGCTAAAAAGGTTTGGTAGCAACAAAGCCGCTACACTAGATTATGCTTCTAAAATGGGAGTATTTTAAAAGATTATAGTTGTCCACTGCAGAATTCGCATATGCACACAGGATCGTTAAATATTTTCAAACGACTTCTCAGTGCTCTAAAAAATAGAAAGACGGACATCAATCTTTTGCTTTACGTTTTAATGCTGAAACTCTATGTAAACATTATATTTACGGACTAACCTAAATATTGTAATGACGTGTAAATTGTAATGAGTAAATATCGTGTGTGTAAACGTAGATGAACGCAATGTGTGCTACAGTTCTAACGAATTTTAGATATTTGAAACGTAGCGATCAGAAACGGTGTTGACGAGTACCGCTGGTATAACGAGACATACTACGTACACAGTATGTCTGAAAAGTAACGGAACTTTTTAAATAAAAAAAAAGTATTAGTTATTTTGCCAAAACTAATTATTTTTATTCAAAACACATCCCATCCGCATCAATACACCGCTGGGCACGCTCAGGCAATGTTAGCATAGATTTTTTTATGTCGTCTTGCGGAATCGCTTCAATCACCCTTGTCACAGCTGCTTGGACTTGTGTAACAGTGTCATAAAACGTTCCTTTCATGGCTAATTTCAATTTTTGAAAAAGGCAGTAATCGCATGGAGATAAATCAGGCGAATATGGAAGATGTTGGAGCACACAGACTTATTTTTTCGCCAAAAATTCACGAAAAGCGACAGTTCTGTGACTTGGTGCATTATCATGCAACAGAAACCAACTCCCTGGCGCTCGATATTCGGGCCTCACACAAACGATTCTTTTCCACAAACGTTCCATAACACCCAGATAATATTCACCACTAACATTTTGTCCCTGCGGAACGAATTCCCGAAGTATAATACCGTTAGAATCGTTTACAATTTAGAAAAACCCAAAACCTGACTTTGGGTCGTCTTCCAAAGTATCACGACCATCCTGGAATCGCTTATACCACTCGAACACACGTGTACAGGATAAACAATCGTCGCCATAAACATTTTTCATTAATTCAAATGTTTCTGTAAAAGTTTTACCGAGCTTTACCGAGCAGAATTTAATATTAGCTCTTTGCTCCATCGTGATTTTGTGATACGGTGACGAAAGGTTCTGTCGCTTTAAACACTATAAGTTTACAATTCGTTGCTCGATTCCAATAACGATTGGTTTATTTTGTAGGGGAGGAATACTGTTTTCAAATAGCATATTGTTTTTATAGATGTCGCTAATAGTGTTTCTTAAATTTAAAAAGTTCCGTTACTTTTCAGACATACTGTGTATGTAGCAGACGTTGAACTTCCGTGCCTACAGTCAGTAAAAAGGACCTTGTTTGCGGGATCTGTTTCCGGCGTTGACAGTAAGAGCCTACGACAGGTGGCGCCGAGGCGGCGAAAATAGGAAGTTGTAACTGAACCTCCACGAATTGCTCTATATGTATAGTACAAATCTGTGTTAAATCAAAACGCGATGTTTACGTAAATAGTTTATTTGCATTGGCCTAAAACTTTCGTTGTTTGTCTTTTTTTATCTTTCTTCTTAGGGCCGGAAACACACTCAATTAAAACTTCATAAAAATTATTCCTAGCATGAAAAAGCTAGAAACAATAGTTTCATTATTACTAGAATGCAGATAATTTTGTTTATTGTAGATTTCGATATATCATAAATATATAAAAATCTGCAGCTATTATTACGAGCAATTATTACGAACAATTGTTACCTTATTATTCCGATTGATTGAAAAACAAATTTTTACAATAGTTTGATGCTTTTACATTTTTAAAATAATACCTACAACAAAAAATAATTAATCATATTTTTTAACCATTTACGGTACATTTTTATCATTTATGTTGGGAAGATTGGGAAGTTACATATGGATTCAGTATTTCAATCTTTATTTACGTTTCAGTAATCAAGATTATAATTCATTAAAGTTGCCGATAGCTCTACAGCCCTTTCAGGATAAAATATCAAAAGTTTCATGAACATAACATTCTTGTAGTTACAATTATTCTTTTTTTTCCACTTACTTTTTACACAGAAGAATTTTAAAAATAATGCTTTTCATTATTGGCAAAAATAAATGCAAATAAGTGGTAAAGTAAATAAGCATTTACTTATTACAGTATTACCTCGAAATAAGCAACACGCTCGGGACCGGCCAATTGCTTATTTCGAAGGTGGTATGCTATTCGGCTTGCTTTTGTTTTTTAAATCGCTATGTGTTAGAGTGAGAAAACAATATACATGTTCTGTCCTGTTTTCGCTAAACTGTTCGGTCAAATGTAAAAATTATTAGTTCTTCGATTTCACGGACCTCTCACTTCATCTTGGATCTCTCACTGGGCGGCCGACTTCAATCAAAGAAGTGGGGATAGAAATTTGCTAATTTCGAAGCTCGAAGCTGTTGCTTGTTTCGAGGCAATACTGTACAACGAACAGAGATACAACCAATAGTTAAAGGTAAAATCTCGTAACTTTGATATTAACATAAAACAGAAATTGTTATAGTGATTCAATAAAATAAATTGTTTCGTATATTATAGCATATTATACACTTTTAGTACAATAATAAATATAAAGAAAGCTTATCTCTGGCCCGGGTAAAACAGTACTAAATACTAATTTTAGAAACTACTTACTGGTAAAATAGTGCATAAATGACCCAGGCGTTTCTGCATTGCAATTGTCATATCGCTGTAAAAATTATTCCATTCTGTTTTCTAGTGAAAATTGAGAAAAAAAAAACACATTTTTTCCATGATAAAAAAGCATAACATTTTTTCACAAAAATGTAACCGTATTATAGAAAATAAAATAAAAAATAAAACACAAACATTAATATTTTTAAATATATGGTTTCTTCCGTTTTCATCTCCTTCTTTTTTTATTTTCTTCTTTCTCTTTACTGAATCCCTAGTGTATGTACTCCCCCTAACAATAGCTTTCTACATATTTTCTTTGTTCAGTTATTGCAGAGTTTTAAGTCGTTTGTACTTGCGAGGAATTTTATTGGAATCTGAAAACATACACATTTCATCCAAAACAACATACAATTGTATAAATATTGTTAATTATTAACAATATCATGATGAAATAAAAGCAGACTCTTCAATTATTTATACTTTAGTATACAACAATTAACATAATTTATTTCAAACAAATTTATTTGAATTATGAAAGTTTTGAGTTATTAAGAATGAAATTCGAGCCTTTAAAATCGCACAAAGTGAACCTTCGTAAATACGACTGTAATGCTACCTTTTGTTGATGAAATAGTATAAATTGTAAAGATACTTGCGATACTAATTTACTATTAATACATGTTGCAGCAGCAACGCAGAACAGTTTAAGGCCGTTTTAAAATCCTAAACACAAAAATCGTAACACAACTCAGTTTTACTCAGGAACCCGACTTTATTCAAATTTTCCCTATTTACGTCACATAAATGAAGAATAAAAGAAACAATATTTGTGACGAGAAGAAGACATTAGTAAGTGAAGTAAATATTTATAGCAATATATGTGAGAGATTGTTTTTAACTGCGAGTGAGGATTAAGACAGGAAGTGTAATTTGAAGTATGAAAGAAAAAAAGTGTTTGACTAACTGACATCGATTGACAAGTGAGAATTGTAGCGTGTCGCGTGAATTCAGTTTTGTTCAAATTATTTACAGTATTATATTAAATATATTACCAGTTAAACTGTTGTTTCAAACATTTTTATTATTTATTATTACAAAAATACATGCATCTTTATTTTATTACCAATTCGCGTTCAGTATCGTTTATAGTAGAAAGTGCGTCTACGAAATAATATATTTCCACTCCTGGGGATTAAGGGGTTAATCCTTCATCCACAGCATGTTACAGACCACGTGACACCTTTTAATTCATCCCGCGCTCTTAAATTATGAACCGCTTTAAATAGTCGGCCCCAAGCTTGGAAATCAATCTTTGAGCAAGATTCTAGTGGACTGTTTGCACGTACATAACACGGTAGGCGAACGAACGACAACAATTTGTGGGGTTGACCTTCGTGGCGGTGTTGCATTATGACACGTACAGTATTTAACCGGTGAACCAGCTATACTGGTTCTTCCATGCAATTCCGAGTTGAGGAAAAGCGAGCCGTCCATTCTGATCGTGTTTCCTCGTTGCCTGTTGACCGTGTCTCACGAGCAACACGCGTATCCACATTCCATCGATCGTCGTCGTTCGCCTTTGAACGCGATTGGGTCGCTGTCTCTGCCACTGGCTGAATGATGTAACACGTTTTGTTAGGTGAACTAACTCTTTGTGATCTTGGTATACTACTCGGATAGAGACAGTAAACAGTATTTTGATTCAAGTGCATATCATAGACGTCTGTAGCCATGGTATTTGTATAGCAAGAACATGAACCAGTCGGTTTACAAGATCTACTTTTTGCGAACATTATATATCCCATAATAATGGGATATCTGTGTCAACCGAACTGTCATTGCGTTCAAAAATTAA